>CM040981.1:69059-107461 GCA_022985145.1 Pangasius djambal | reverse complement strand
GAAATTTGATTGGGAGCCAATGCAGTGTGGATAAGATAGGGGTGATGTGGTCATATCTTCTGGTTCTAGTAAGGACTCTCGCTGCTGCATTCTGGACTAACTGGAGCTTGTTTATGCTCCTACTGGAACATCCAGACAGTAAGGCATTACAATAATCCAACCTAGAGGTAACAAAAGCATGAACTAATTTTTCTGCATCATGTAGTGACAATATATTTCTTATTTTAGCAATATTTCTGAGATGAAAGAAAGCAATCCTAGTAATATTATCTACTTAAATGCAGTATTTCTACAGAACATTCGATTATTAATTGATGTTATTCTGACTCTCCACCCACAAAACGTTCAATTAAGAATTTCAATTTATTTATTTATATTTAAAAATGGTAGCTGATGTTTTAACATATGACCTCAAAGTGCTAAAGTTGTGATTAAAGCATTTAAAAGTGATTTTTTTTTTTATTTGAAGAGTTTTACTGGTAAATGTACTGGATAAAACTAACTACACTGCCCTCTGGTGGATTATGGGAGACATTTTCTAATAATTTGATGACTATTAAATCATTTTCAAAATTAACTAATTTATATTATTATTATTAGAGTAATATCAAGCTAAAACCTTGTTAGAGAGGAGTTAGCATAAAGTGTTAGTACAACAACAAACCAGAGTACAGTGTTAAGAGGTAGTTATAGTGTTAAATTCAAATCAAATCAAAGTTTATTTATAGAGCACTTTTTTAAAACAACAATTGTTTACCAAAGTGCTGTACATGCATAATCAAGATAAAACAAATTTTACACATCACATTACATAAAACAGCTCTCATACTGAGTTAAATGCTAGAGTATAAAAATACATTTAAGACTGGATTTAAAAACAGCAAGTGTTCGGGCCTGCCTAACATATAGAGGCAGGTTACTCCAAAGTTTTGGGGCTACGACAGCAAAAGCCCGGTCACCCCTGCTTTCTAGCCTTGTTTGAGGTACAACCAAGAGTAAATGGTCAGCAGACCCAAGTGCTCTTGATGGATCATGCGGCTGTATTAAATCAGAAAGGTAACTTGGTGCGAATCCCTGTAATGACTTATAAACTAAAACTAAAAGCTTAAAGTCAATTCTAAAACTAACAGGAAGCCAATGAAGAGATGCCAGTATGGGTGTAATTTGTTCGTGCTTGCGATTTAACAGCCGAGCAGCAGCATTTTGTACCCTCTGTAAACGTTTGAAGGAGGCCTGATTGATACCTACATACAGGCCATTACAATAGTCAAGATGGGTCAAGATAAAAGCATGTACGACCCTTTCAAAATCATTAAAAGACAAAAAAGACATAACTTTGGATAGCTGCAAATTTATTGGTTGCAAATTATTGAAGGATGATGCTCAGGCAGTGACTCAGCTGTTCTCCAGCCAGGGGAAGTTCGTTCACCACCTGGCTGGAGCACAGAGAAGAGTCTTGATGCAGGTCGTCCTTGAGAGAGAGCAGGTATTGAGGATATGACATCAATGAGAGAGAGCGTGTATAGAGGGAGAACAGAAAAGGACCCAGCACTGAGCCTTGTGGATCTCCTACATGTCACCTGATGTGGCCATCCCTCCAGGCAAGAAACAAATCTCCGCCATGCTGAGACACTCAATCCAAGTCCTGTGAGGATGAACAGGAGAGCCTTGTGCAAAGTCAGCTGAGAAATGTTAACATGAAGCAAGTGTAAGAGGTGTAAAGTTCTATTTCTGGGACAGAAGCAGGCCCATGTCTCCACCCCTGTCGGTTTCTAGTGGTGTGTGAGAGGAAGCATGTACCGAGGACAGAGCCATCGGCTTCAGTGATCAACGTCTCAGTCAGCACTAGGAAGTGGAGAGTGTTATGCATGTGGACAGCTGACTGTCAAACCCTGGAAGTGAGAAATAAATATCAGTTTCTCCTTCATTACTGAATGCCCCATCTCAGAATGTCTTCTACTGGCTGCTGTATAGTGACAGAGAGTATGTTTCGATGAGACTTCCTTAAGGAGTGTGTGTTTCCACTGCTGTGTGTGTGAGTGAGGAAAAAACTGAGTGTGAACCAGAACACTGTTAAACCCATCACTGAGTTTCTCCTCAATGTGATTTGAAGTTCTTTGTCCTAAATCTCCTCTAATCACTCTTCCAGTGTCCTCCCTCTGTAGGGCTCCACAGTCACCTTAACCTGCCTCCGGCTGTGTCCCAATAAGAGCTGAGCTGTTCCACAGCAGGACACATACTCTGTGTCATTTGTTTTTCTGTTTGAACTCTGAACTATTCATTTTCTGCTTCATGTGCGAATGTGTCAAGTACAAAGTGACTAATGAGCTGTGAGACAGAGAGAGATAGGCAAAGAGAGAGAGACAGAGAGAGAGAGAGAGATAGGCAAAAAGAGAGAGAGACAGAGAGAGAGAGGGAGACAGAGAGAGAGAGAGAGAGAGAGAGAAAGAGACAGAGAGAGAGACAGAACCAGACAGATGATGATGGATGACTTACACATGCACATTTAGTGCACCATGCTAAACTATTGGCTATAAGCTTCTATTACTTGTTAGCTACATTACCCTCATGATATTTTTTCTCAGTTTTCTAACAGTGAAACATGGCCAGTTACCCAGAATTCCACAGTCCCCTTGATTACCCATAATGCCCTTCTCTCACAGCCCACTGAACATTGCAAAACTTGTTTTAGATTAAAAAATTTTATATTGACTATTATAAATGTGTGTGTGTGTGTATGCGGTCTGAGATATGAAATTAAAAATGTAGTTGTAATAAAATGAGTGGACTTTTGGACTGAAGAGAAACACAAAAACATACAAATATGCCCGTTTTTTCAGCCTTAACTGCGAGTGTGTGTTTTTCCTCTCGCTGTTCGTTCAGTTTGCGTGAGTGCTGAATAAATATTTATTGCACATAAAGGAGCAATTTTCTCATCATAAAAGATTGAACACACAGCGAGAGGAGGGACGCTTACTTATTCACACAGGAGTAAACAGCGATGTGTTCACCGCAACACACTCCACAGTTTTATTCATAAACACACATTATTATTGCAATTGTGTTATTTTTTATTTATATACAAAAACAGCTCAACTATGAAGTGTGTAAATATGTCACATTGTTACAGCTCCAAAACTATTTAGCTAATCAGCTACTTCTCACAGCAGTGAGGTAAAACAGCAAGGCAGAGAAACAGAGAGGTGGAAACACGGTGAGGTAGAAACACAGTGAGGTAGAAACACAGTGAGGTAGATTTAAGAAGTAATAAATTATTGATGAGGTTTTCTGCCTGAAATTATTTATTTCTGCTGAATTTAATAATTAGGTTGAATTTTATATCGCCTCAGTGACACACATTCAGAAGTTTGTGTTTATGACACTCATCTAATCAACATAAAGCCTTTTTATTAAACCATCTGAAGAGGACAAATGAATAATAATGAATATTAAAAAATGTTCTCTGCTGTGGGAATTGGGTTTTTCCCATCATGAGCTCTGAGCTCCTGTTACACAACACGCTTTTATAAAACATCAGTAATGTTTTTTAATGATGTTTTACTTTTATTTTATTTCTACTATGTCACAGCATTTAGCTGCATACCTACAGAATCCTTCAGCCTCATACACATCCATGCCGTTTTCCAGATGCGGAATTCTACTATACTGTAACACTGAGACATACACCATATGGACAAAAGTATGTGCACCCCGACCATCACACTTATATGCTCGTTGAACATCATTGCAGATTTATTCCCCTTTGCTGTTATAATAAGCTGTATGTGTGTGTGTGTGTGAGTATGTGTGCGTGTGAGTGCATGTGTGTGTGTGTGTGTGTGTGTGTGTGTGTGTGTGTGTGTGTGTGTGTGTGTGTGTGCAGCTGTGCAGAAAGAAAAAGCTTTGTGATGTGATGTGAAATGACAGCTGGGAGGTGAAATTGATTTTCTATCTGTATGATTAATTTATCTTCCTCTCATTGTGTGTGTGTGTGTTTATGAGAGAGAGAGAGAGAGAGAGAGAGAGAGATAAAGAGACAGAGAGAGAGAGCATGTTTTTTTCACGTGTGTGTGTGTGTGTTAGTGATGTCATGATACCAAAATTATGACTTTGATACGATACCTGACTAAAATATCTCGATACCAGTACTGAATCCATACCACAGCAAAAACCTAAAACAACAGTAATTGAATAATAAACGACAGAACACATGTAACTTAAATTTCTTTGTTTATTTATTAAACGAAAAAAAAGATGACTCTCAATTGACCAGCATGTTCCTGCCCTGCTTGTTGAGCATTTCCTTGCCTTTATTTAAAAAAAAATCACATGAACAGTGCATGCATATAAAGATGTTTGAAACATTGGTAAGTTAGCTAAAAAGATAAAACCAAATTAAACAGTTATTATTGCCTCATCAAACTCTAAGGGTGAAAAAAGTTCACTTGTCACAAAATAAATCACACTCGTTTGACATATATTTGAGGGCATGAGCATAATGTAGGCTAATTATGTTATCCATTACATTCGCTAACCTGTTGCTCTTTAAATTCGTTGAACAGGTCGGGATGTCTGTCGGCGAGATGCTTTGCCAAGTTGGACATGTTAGCTCCCTTGGTCTTCGTAAGTTTAAAACATATTTTACAGACAGGCTTTGTGGTGTCTGTGGGCTTGCCCTGATTATCGGCTATGTAAGCAAAATAATGCCATATTTCGCTTTGTGCATCTGCTTTGTCGACAAGCCATGGACGACAAGAGCACTTGTATTTGCAGCCATGCATCTTGTTTTGTCACTATGAAAGCTGCAGAACATCTTGCAAGGTTTGTCACGCCCAGTGTGCCTGAAATGTTGAAATTTGATTTCAACATTTCTGAACAACTCTGTTGTGAGTCAAGTCAGTCGTAAAAACATCGAAGACTATAAATGCGCAAGTGAGTGGACTCCTGAAGTCTCCTTCTTTTATCTCACTTCATTTAGCTCCCTTCATTTAGTCCCTTTTCTCAGCTCATTTCTTCTAGTCCCCTTCTTCTAGCAGGACAGCAGAGACTACTGTTATTAGACTGATGATTTTCACTTGTTGTGTGTATTTACTTCCTGATGAACTCCAGACTGTGTTGCTCATTTGCATATGAGCTATCCTGTAGGTAAACATGTCCCGTTAGCATTAGCATTGATAGACTTCCCTTTTGTAAACAACCAGGCTATTTAAATCAAATGAAACAGTGTGCTGAAAAAGCATTCATCTTGAGGGCAGAAAAAAACCGAGAGAACACATAGCTCCTCCGGCCATGTCCCAAATTACCTTCGTAATGATCCTGATATCTCCACAGAGCTCCAATCGCTCGCATCCCACCGACCAAGCTCACTGAGGTTACACAGAATAATAAACACAGAGAAAGCCATCACTGTCCATAAGTGAAGTCCACATCCATTATTATGGACACACAAACACACAACTGTGTGTACTTGCCTAAGGAGAATAAACTGGGTGTTTGACAATCGGCTGTAATACAGAGGAGCTTCACTAACAAAATAAAGTTCATATTTCTGTAATAAAGCAAAAGACAAGCAATATAAACTTCACGAGATGCTATGTATAGAGCAATAGTGCTATGTTGTGACATAGGGTTAGGGTTAGTCGCTAACCCTATCCCTAACCCATACTAACCCTAGCTGCAGGTCCTGATGATTCAGAATGAAAGATGTCCTGATGGGCAGAGCTTATATTAATCTGATCAGTCCAATCAGCAAACAATAAACAATCACATGCCATTACAAGAATAATTTACAGAGTACCTCTCTGTTTACAATTCCACAGGAAAATGTGTGTGTGTCTCAGAAACATCGCAGGAGTGTTAGATCAAGCAGTGTGTTCTACAAGCAGAGGAGTCAGAGGAATAAAACATACACACATACACGTGTTGGAAGGAGGAAAAATGGGCAAGTGTAAGGATCTGAGCAACTTTGACAAGGGCCAAATTGTGATGTCTAGACGACTAGGTCAAAGCATCTCCAAATCAGCAGGTCTTGTGGGGTGTTCCCGGTGTGCAGTGGTTAGTACCTACCAAAAGTGGTCCAAGGAAGGACAACCGGTGAACCAGCGACAAGGTCATGGGGAGCGAAGGTCTGTCTGGTCCGATCCCACAGAAGAGCTACTGTAGCACAAACTTCTGAAAAAGTGAACGCTGGCTCTGATAGAAAGGAGTCAGAACACACAGTGCAGCGCAGCTTGCTGCATATGGAGCTGCGTAGCTGCAGACCGGTCAGAGTGTCCATGCTGACCCTTGACCTCCACCGAAAGCTCCTACAATGTACACGTGAGCATCAGAACTGGACCATGGAGCAGTGGAAGAAGGTGTCCTGGTCTGATGAATCACGTTTTCTTTTACATCATGTGGATAGGCAGGTGCGTGTGTGTCGCTTACCTGGAGAAGAGATGGCACCAGGATGCGCTATGGGAAGAAGGCAAGCCGGCAGAGGCAGTGTGATGCTCTGTGCAATCTTCTCAAGTCAAGTCAAGTCAAAATTTATTTCTATAGCACATTTAAAAGCAACAGAGTTGCGCCAAAGTGCTGTACAACAAAACACTGTATATAAAAGCATAAAAGGAAACATGCATCATATGAAAAATAAACACATAAAATAGAATCAGAGCAAACTGACATCAAAGCCTTAAACTGACATTAATCAAAAGCCAGAAAAAACAAATAAGATTTAATAACAGACTTAAAACTAGCTAGTGAAGGAGCAAGTCTCACATTTACAGGCAAACTATTCCAAAGTTTAGGAGCTGCAGCTGAAAAAGCCCGACCACCCTTGGTTTTACAGCAACAACATGGGACAGTTAAGAGAAGCTGATTACTAGACCTAAGTGCTCTTTGAGGAGAGTAAGGAATCAGAAAGTCACTGATGTATTTTGGTGCAAAACCAGATAAAGCCTTGTACACAAAGACAGCTATTTTAAAATCAATTCTAAACTTTACAGGAAGCCAATGTAAAGATGCTAAAATTGGAGAAATGTGATCCCTCTTTTTTGTTCCAGTAAGAAGCTTCGCTGCAGCATTTTGAAGGATCTGCAGACGAGAAATCGCCGTTTGAGGCAGGCCCCAATAAAGGGTATTACAGTAATCCAGGTGTGATGTTATGAAAGCATGGATTACAGTCTCCAAATCTTTATGGGGCAACAACTGTTTCAGCTTAGCAATTGATCTCAGATGGAAGTAGCTGACCTTTACCACTGTGCTAATTTGTTTCTCAAAGTTGAGACGAATCAAATGTAACCCCAAGATTTCTTATATAGGGTTGAACACTGGCAGAAAGAGACCCTAAATTAAAAAAAGATGAAGTCCTAGAGTAGCCTAAAATCAGAATTACGCTTTTGCTTTCATTTAGTTGTAGAAAAGTATTAGCCATCCAGCCTTTTATCTCCTCAAAACAGTCGTAAAGCCCATCCAAAGAGTCACTGCTGTCAGTTTTTGCTGGAAGATAGAACTGTGTATCGTCAGCATAGCAGTGGTAGGAGATCTAATATTTCTTAAAAATGGCACCCAAGGAAAGCATGTAAAGTGAAAAGAGAAGAGGGCCTAAAATGGACCCTTGGGGCACACCGCATGACAAAGGAGCTGACGAAGAAGAAAACTTTCCAATGCTCACTGAGAAGGTTCTGTCTTTGAGATAAGAGGCAGACCACTGCAGAGCGATACCCTGAATCCCCACCAACTTTTCCAACCGATGTTACAGAATACTATGATCAATATGTATCGAATGCCGCACTTAAATCCAACAAAAACCTGATCTAAAACCTGACTGGAAAGTATCCAAAACATTAGACATACTGATATAGGAATTCAACTGACTGTAAACAACTCTCCCTAATAGTTTTGAGATAAAAGGCAATTTGGAAATAGGTCTGAAATTACTGAGGATAGATGGATCAAGATGAGGTTTCTTAAGCAAAGGGTGAACCACAGCATGTTTGAACCTAGCTGGTCAACTCCATTTGCTAAATGATGGCTGTTACGGCTGGACTCGCAGCCAAGGTTGCAAAAACTTCCTTAAAGAGAAGAGCTGGGATGACATCAGACTCACAGCTGGACGATTTAACCTTAAAAACAATATCAGCTAGCTGTACAGAGGAAATAGGATGAAAACAAGTTAACAAATCTGTTGGTGAACAGCTCAATGGGGGATCAAATGTTGATGGCTTAATAGAAGCCTTAACCCTCTGGAATCGACGGGGGCGCTGGCGCCACCACTTGCAGTTTTTAATGATAACAGCGAAAAGAACTTAAAATGCTCCGTCTTTTTTTTTGATCGTACACATAAGAGTAATACATCGTTTGAATCTGTAAAGAGTCTATTTTTTTGTGTACACTCACAATATCAACAAATCATTGTGCTTTTGTAAAATAAAGAAAATATACAGGGTGTGCTTTCAGCCGTCTCAGGCTCCGCGCATATCTGTTTGAAACGCGTCATTAAAATGAACTGAGGCACACGCTCCCCTGGGCAATGGCATCAAAAACATCAAGTTTCCACATAATTTCTTTCTTTGACTTTCCTACTCGTTTGGAAGATGGCACGCTATTCAGGTGAGGAAACTCTTCAGATTATTTTGGACAATGGGGAAGAATTTACCTGTTCCTCAGAAGACGATTGCGACTCCGATGACGAATGGTTGCATTTTGAAGAGCGAATTGATCCAGCTGAGGATTTTCCTGCAAGTTGTTACGATGAGTAAGTCCTATATAATTCCTATTCTGATAATATAAAAGAGAAATTATTTTTCAGACTTTGTTTTGCCTAGTTTTGGCTAGCTTTTGGCACTTCACATACCTGACTGAAAGGCTCATTATGCAGCTCATTAGGCGGGTCTTTGTCTTCTCAGGTGTGAATCACAGCATTATACATGATCATTCACGCCTCCTTGCATATGGACTTTCTATACAAAAAGTGTCTTCGAAAATTTAAATCAATATATTGTCTTCTCTGAATGAGTGACCAGGATGATTTTCACGTCATTTTGAAGCAAAAACTAGACTACAAGATCCAGTTCTCAAAAGTCTTGGGGACAAATGTTTTGAATGAGTTTTATGGCCTTATTTCAGTAACTTTTTTTTTTTTTCAACAACCACGCATTACTGTTATTTTCTCCAAAATACAAACTTGTACATATATACTGCTCACATATTATTGTAGCCCAGTTTGTGCTGATGACAGTGTAATCAGACTTTAGCCATTTATATTTTTATAAGCAAATGAAAAATGCACAAATGTCAGGGCATGTCAAAACTTCTCCAGGGCCTCGAAACACCCTCAGACCCCAGAGGGTTAATTTAAAAATTTTAAAAAGTTCTCACAGGTTTCCCGAGATGGATTCCCGTCAGCAGTCACATCATCAATAAACACCAGTGAGCCCGTTCCATTGGCAGCCATACATGCCCATGCCATAGCACTGCCTCCACCATGTTTGACAGATGATGTGGTATACTTTGGATCATGAGCCCTTTCTTTCCTTCTTCATACTCTTCTCTTCCCATTATTCTGGTACATGTTAATCTTGCATCAGAACTGGTCAGGCTTTTTTTTAGGAGTTTTTTTTAGCAAAGTCTAATCTGGACTTTCTGTTCTTGAATGTTACCAGTGGTGTGCACCTTGTAAAACCTCTGTATTTACATTCATGAAGCGCCTACCTTCTCCAGATTATTCTTGACTTGGCTAGATGTTGTGAAGGGGTTTTTCTTCAACAAGGAATGAATTCTGTGATCATCCACTTTAGGTGTCTTCCATGGTCTTCCAGGCCTTTTGGTGTTGCTAAGCTCGTGAGTGCATTCCTTCTTTTTAAAAATTTACTAAATTGTTGATTTGGCCACGTTTTTCTCTCTCTGACAGTTCTGTTTTGTTTTTTCAGACTAATGATGGCCTCCTTCACTTGCATCAACACATCTGTTGACCGCATAGTGAGAGTTCCCATGAATAGCTACCAAATGCAAATTCAATGCTTGGAATCAACTTCAGACCATTTATCTCCTTAATTTGCCATGAAATAATGAGGAAACAGGCCACAGCTGGAATGACACTGGTTATCAGTCAATTGTACAACTTTTTTGCCTGTGAAAATGGGGGGACTCTCCATTTGGCTGTAATTCCTAAATGGTTAATGCAATATTTTTGTTAAACCCCTTGAATTAAAGTTGAACTTCTACACTTCACTCACATCTTGTCACGATTCACAGCTGGAGTGCCCATAAACTCCACTAGAGGGCACTCCACCCCAGACTCTTGCTATTGTTTCTGCACTCCATTTCCCATATGTTCCTTGCCCCACATGTGATCTTGTCATGTGTTACCCTTGTCTTTGTGTCATTTTCTTTGTTTCATGTGTCTTGTTCTGATTGGTTAGTTTAGTCATGTGTCTTGTTCCTCACTGGTTGTATTATCATGTTACCTTGATTGTTTGGTGTATATATAGCCCTCATGTAGCCATTGTCTTTTGTCGTGTATTGTTGTTGTAACCTGCAGTCTGTTCATGCCAAGTCAAGTCGTTTCAAGTCTGTCCATGTCAAGGCAAGTCTTTATTCGTATTGTTGGTTTTCACTTTGTAACTAAAAGCTGCACTTGGGTTCTTCACTACGCTTGTCTCAGTGGACTGATGTTACAGAATACACAACCGCTACCATGAACCCAACAGCTTCTCGCCTCCTCTGCCTTTGTCAAGGAGACAGGGACATAGAGGATTATGTTGAGGACTTTTGTGGATTGTGCCATTCAGTGGATTTTAATGACGTGGCCCTCAAAGACATTTTCCGTTTTGGCCTCACAAAGGAAATCTCTTTTTGTTAATGCCATGTCACACGCCTCACTGGACTCTAAATGGCTAAATATATTGACTTTGCACTCCGGTTGAGTGGTTCCTCGTTCATTGTGGGGATTGTGGATGAGGAATCCAGCTATCTTCCGGTACCCACCACACCAGAGCATTGTCATGTCCCGACCGTCATGTCAGGAGCTGCTCATGTCATGTCTACCACTCCAGGGCCTGCTCGCGTCATGTCTGCCAAGCCAGGGCCTGCTCACGTCACGCCAGCCACTCTAGAGCCTCTTCACAAAATGGCTGCCAACCCAAGGACTGTTTACAAAATGGCCACCATTCAAGAGTCTGCTCATGACAAGCCTGCCACGCCTGAGCCCCCGGCCAAGATGGCCGCAACGCCTGAGTCTCACCACGCCACGGTCATCACGTCAGAACCCCATCACGCCATGGATGCCATGCAAGTTTCCCCTAAGAATTTTTTGGCGGGGGTATATAATACCCAAGCTCCAGCGGATGTGGAGCTTGGGCCGGGACTGATGAGACTGATTGCCAGTGTGATGGATCCACCTCTGATGTCAGTGCGAGCTGCTGGCGCCCCAGAGACCTCCCCTGTCCACGAGTCTGCCCCAGAGGCGGCGGCATCCGGTGCGGAACCTCCCGAGGCGGAGGCGTCCGGTGCGGAACCTCTCGAGGCGGAGACCATCTCTGAGCTCCTCGCCTGCCCTGTCATGGCCACGGAGGCCATCTATGAACTCTCAGCCTGTCCTGTCTCAACCACGGAGGCCGTTATTAACCTCTCTGTGCCAGTCCCGCCTGATCCGCCTTGGTGTGCACCTGCCTCGTTAGCCCTATGTTGGTGGTCGTCTGCTCTGCTATGGCGATCTTTGTTCTCCTCTGCTCTGCTGTGGTGGTCGTCTGCTCTGCCGTGGGGATCGTTGCTCTCCTCTGCTCTGCTGTGGTGGTCGTCTGCTCTGCCGTGGGGATCGTTGCTCTCCTCTGCTCTGCTGTGGTGGTCGTCTGCTCCGCCATGGGGATCGTTGCTCTCCTCTGCTCTGCTGTGGTGGTCGTCTGCTCCGCCATGGGGATCGTTGCTCTCCTCTGCTCTGCTGTGGTGGTCGTCTGCTCCGCCGTGGGGATCGTTTCTCTCCTCTGCTCTGCTGTGGTGGTTGTCTGCTCCGCCGTGGGAATCTTCGGACCCGCCTGCTCTGCCATCGTGCCCGTTGGCTCTGCCTGCTCTGCCCTCATGCCCTTCTGCTCTGTCTGCTCCGCCCTCGTGCCCTTCAGGTCTGCCCTGGTGCTCTTGGTTTCCTGCTCTGCCTGCTTCCCCATGGCTCCATGCTCCTCTGGATCTGACCTGGTGGTCCCCTGGGCATCCACTGTTCCACAGTCTGCCACTACTCCACGGCCCTGGTCCTCCATTGCTCCACAGTCTACCACTATTTCATGACCCATGGTCTTGCCCATTGTCCCATGGTCCATGTCATTTTCCAGATCATGTTCCCCTTCACAGGCCTGGCCCTCCATCCCTCCCCCTGTTCCACTTCCACTCCACCTCCCTCCTGGAATCATGTTTAGTCCTGTTGAGGAGCGTCTGGAAGCCGCTCCTTAGGGAGGGGGCTATGTCATGATTCCCAGCTGGAGTGCCCATGAACTCCACTAGAGGGCACTCCACCCCGGACTCTTGCTATTGTTTCTGCATTCCATTTCCCATATGTTCCTTGCTCCACATGTGATCTTGTCATGTGTTACCCTTGTCTTTGTGTCATTTTCTCATTGGTTCCTTGGTTTCATGTGTCTTGTTCCTCACTGGTTGTATTACCATGTTACCTTGATTGTTTGGTGTGTGTATATATAGCCCTCATGTAGCCATTGTCTTTTGTCGTGTATTGTTGTAACCTGCAGTCTGTTCATGCTATGTCAAGGCAAGTCTTTATTTGTATTGTTGGTTTTCACTTTGTAAATAAAAGCTGCACTTGGGTTCTTCACTACACTCACCTCAGTGGACTGATGTTACACATCTTGATTATTCCAAAATCCATTGTGGTGGTGTACAGAGGCAAAATTATGAAAATTGTGTCACCAAGATATATATATACACACACACACATTATATATATATATTATATATATATTTTCATATAGATTTATAACTGTGATCTTCTTCAGCGTTTGTGTGTGTGTCTGTTTATTTGTGAATGTCAGTGTGAGAGGAACACCAGTGCAGCGTCACACACTCGCCTGAAATGACTGTGCGCTGTAATTAACTCTTTCCTCCATGCGTGGCGGCGTCACAGAGGAAGGATGAGTTTAGGGGATTTTATTTTAATAATCCGATTCACTGATCCCTTAAATTTCTACTCCTGAAGGAAGATGAGCCTGAACACACACACATACACTGTCGTTTTGCTATTTCAGTTTAGCTAAATTAAAATGTAAAGTGCTCAGACTGCAGCTGAATAAACACACTCGGCGTCTTTACACAGCAAATAAAAATATTTTTTAAACCCTCAGAATTAATTAACAACATCAGAATGAGCTTCAGCACTGATCCAACACATTAACCATCATTAGCATCATTAGCAACATGTCCCTATTCACTTCCCCTGCACTTTATTCTCTCAGTGTTTATTACAAGAAACATCTTCATTTAGTTCACTTGCAGCTTGTCTATTATTATTATTATTATTATTATTATTATTACTAAAGTGGCAATGCTGAAAACTGTATCTCTAAATAAGTTAGTACAACATGAAAGAAAACACACGTGTGTGGCATTTGTGTTTTAAATCTCACACTGATGCAGGCTACACATATTAATTGTGTGCTTACTGAAGCTTGTAACCAGAAAAGTGTACAAAAAATATATCAGATGTGCTATGGGCTGGGGACGGAGCATGTGAGGTAGTGAGGTGAATCCTACACTACACTTACAGTAATGTTAGCTAGCTAGTTACCATCATCTGTAATCCAGATACTCCTCAGCTACACAGCAGTCAAAAGTTTTTCAGGTGTTTTTCCTAGTGTCATGTCAATGCTGGAATCGGCGTCTAACTCCATTCCCCAGAGTGTACTGCGACTTACAGACCTGGCTGCCATGGACTACACTTCCCAGCCAATACACTCACTGTCATGTTTAAGCGCTCCTGATTACTGATTGCACAGACTGGGGCCCGTTTCAATAAGGAGGTTCAACCAACTCTGAGTTTAAACTTGAACTCTGAGTTGTCTTACTCTGAGATGGGAAACTCGGAGTTTTCGGTTACAGAACAGCTGAAATGCGTTAGTTCAGTCAACTCTAAGTAGGCTGACTCTGAGTTAAGCGCGTGCACCACTACTATAAAAAGCCATGATCAATAGAGTGCAGATATTATGAGTCACCATGGCAACAGCACCCGGAAAAAAAGAGGTCTCCATATTTCTCCCCAGCCGAACTGCATGTGCTTCTGCAAGCGTATGGCGAGTACGAGCTCATATTTCGGAAAAACAGCACAGCTACAGCGGTGAAAGAGAGAGAGTTAGCTTGGGAGAAAATAGCTGCTCGAGTCAATGCGTAAGTTTAAGTAATGTAATTACTGTAATTTAATTTTCACCTGAAAAAGTAAGAGATTACTCTTAATGTTTCTGTAATTTAATGGAAGTAACTTGTGATGCAATTACATTAAATACAGAATTTTATTTACGAATTAAAAGTGCAGTTTTGTGTCTATCCTTGTGTTGAGGCTGATATGGGATTTATAAAGCAATTAGTAATAAATAATCCAATACTTTTTAGGGAGAGTAATTATCACATTAATCTACTTTTTTTAGAGTAACTTACCCAACACTGCTGTAATAATATCAGAAGTGAAACTGGAAGAACACTACATTATTGAACCTAAGTTTAATTTTAATCCTCTCCCGACGTAAATGTAACTCCCTGCGAATTAATGCAGCCTCCTCATCTACAGGATCCTCTACAAAAGGACACGCCATTTTCACTTTTTAGACCGTCTGCAAGACAGAAATATGTGCAATGAATGAATGTACCAAAAGAATGAATGAGGTATTTAAATACCGCTTCCACTTTAAAAAAAAGGGGAGGAGACCGAAAGAGACTCCGGGTTTAACGAAGAAAACCTGCTCCCGACTAGGTTAGGTTCACAGAGTAAGTTGCCACGGTAACTGACTCAGAGTATAGGTTACCTCTCTTTCAGAAACTGGCTTGACTTACCCTGCTTTCTCGGGTTTGAGATACCTCCGTTTCTGAAACGGAAAACCCAGAGTTTCCCACATTTCAGGGTTAACATACTCAGAATTTTCACTTAACCACCTTTCTGAAACGGGCCCCTGGACGCATATTTATATATATGTGTAAAGGACACACAGTCACTAGACGTAAAGTGTAGCTCAGTGTTGTTTACTGCCTGATGTACCAATCCTTGTTTATCCTGTAGTCTTACCTGGTTCTTGATCTTGGTTCTGTGCTCTGGTTTTTGGAGTCTGTTTTCTGTCTTGTTAAACCTGACTTCACCACTGTCGCAAGTTTTTGGAATTGTTTACCTGTCTTCTTTAATAAAACATTTACCTGCAATTGCAGCTGTCTCTGCCACCTGACACCTGGACTTGTCTGTTTTCAGAGACTGTTACAGTATTAATTAGTATTACAGTATTAGTATTAAGCTCCACTTTATACCAGAATATTCTTGAGACAAATGTGAGGCCGTCTGTCCAGCAACTTAAGCTGGGCTGAAATTGGGTCATGCAACAGGACAATGATTTCGAGCACACCAGCAAATCAACATCTGAATGGCTAGAAAAGAAAAAATTCAAGGTGTTGGAATGGCCGAGTCCAGACCTCAACTCCAATGAATGCCCTCAAACACCAATGAACTGAAACAATGTTTTAAAGAAGAGTGGGCCAAAAATTTTTCCAAAACAGTGTGAGAGACTGATAAACTCCTATAATTTACAATTGCTTAAAATTGTTTTTAATTGTTAAATGATTTTTATAATGTAAAACTTGACTCAGAGTAAATTATGTATTTATGCCACCAAATACATCAAAGCATCAAAACATCAAAGCTAACTCAATTTTTTTTACACTGTCCTAAAGTTTTAAAGACCTTTTCTCTGCAGCTTCTCTGTCTTCAGCCACGGAAAGTGAACACATTTTGTAAGACAATAAATGAAAATTCTCTGGACAGAAATGTGTCAGTGTGATGTAATCCTGAGGAACTGCAAACACAAATGAACCTGACGGTCAGATTGCATGGACATGGTAAATTAAACCAAATTATAATTCTCACATAGTGAACCAAACTGTAAGGAACAGTGTGTAGTGTAGAAAATAAACAGAGGATCAGGCCAGGAAACCATGACCAAATATGGAGAGTGGAACACCAAAGAGAATACAATGTTACACTTTATTCTGTTATACTGAGAATAAAACTCACTCTTCACCCTGTAATGCTAACCTCTATCTCTCACACACACACACTCACACACCACACTGATACAACATGTATTCATGCTTATTACACACTCAATCCTGTCTCTCTTTCTCTCTCTCTCCCCCCTTCTCCTCCTCCTCACTATGTCTCCTGTGTTCTCTTCATCCTCTCGTGTTATTGTGACTGCACAGATCAATTTCTGTCATAATTGCAGGTGAGATGGGATTTAACTGAACACCAGAGAAATCAAACCTCAAATCCCCAAGTGCACTGACAAATAATGTCCTGTTACACTCCTGATTTTATTTGGTGGCTGTGTGTTAATAGCCAGAGTGCTCTGTGTGTGTGTAAAGCTCTAATTACTGAGAGACACAACATCAGTTTCCTCATCCACTGCCGAGGGTCAGAGATTAAACACAACAGGGATCATTCAGCTGTATTCACTTTCACACTCGCAGGATTAAAGTCAGACAGACAGAGAGACAGGTAGATAGATAGACAGAAAGGTAGACAGACAGGCAGATATTTCATGGGTGAGATGGCCTCAGAGAGCAGCAGAATGACTGTGTCCATCGTGTGGCAGATGAGTTTATTATTCTGTTCACTGGACCTGAGGAAAAACACAGAAGACAGAAGCAGCACTCTGACTGTGTGAAATTTTTTTTTTCTTTTTTAAAAATATGACAATAATATCAGAAACTAATGGGATTTTATGAAGTGACATGACATTAAAAGTTAACTTGTGTTGTAGTGAACGTGTTTCACATTTTACACTTAAACAGTTTATACAGTATAAAATTTATATAAACAAAAACTCTACTGAAATTTCCAAAAAGTTTCAAAAAAACAAAATTGTGTGAGTGGAGTCTCTGTACGATAAACTCTAAACACTGTATGATAAACTCTACACACTGCACGATAAACTCTAAACACTGATGGGGGAGGGGGGTTTGGGGGGGTTAAATTTAAACTCTTGACCTAGTGTGAAGTGAGAAATGAAGAACGCGGAACAGCGATGTGTCTGAGTGAAGAGAATGCTCAGGACTCCTGACCCACTTTACTGCTCTAAATCTTTAATAAAGGAAAGTTTATTAAACTGTCAGAATCATCAGCACCTGGGTTACAGAGGATAATCTCTCTTTCACACACACACACACATACACACACATTCGATTCAGTTTTTTTTTACTTCTATGGAGCGATCCTGTGTAAATGTGAGTGAAAAAAAAATCATGTTTATATTTGACTCACTCGTGTACAGCTTTATGGTTTGTCAGATTGTTTCTGAAACTTCTGATTGTGTGGAATATTTCAGAACAGTGAGAAGAGCTTAGCTGTCTGAACATGCTGTTTGTGTAAATGTTGGATTGGACATTGCAGTTTATGTGAGGAGTCTCCACATACTTTACTCTTCCACACACACACACACACACACACACACACACACACCTGGGAATGCAGGGTGACTCTGGAGCATGTTGTCCTTCATCTCCCATTAATCCACCGTTTCATCATCCACCTCACGCAGAGAAAGAGAGAGAGAGAGGTAAAGTTTTTTCATCTTTGCAGTTCAGCTCTCAGACAGCAGAGGGCGCTGAACTTTACACACTGCTGGTTTAAACTGCTTATCACTGTTTCCTGTGTTTAAACAGCTGTGTGTGTGTGTGTGTGTGTGTGTGTTCATATCACTTAAACCACAGAAAAATCACCAGTAGTTAAAAAAACACTTTATTAACTGTAATGTTTTGATTTGTTTTTATTTATTTATTCATGTGTTTATTTAGCTGATATTATCTCCATTTTAAACTTCTTATGAATCCACATAAACATTTTCAACATGCAGTGTGGCTGAATCCCAAACAGCTTCATGTTTCCTACACATGCTCACTACATAACTACATATGCACACTACATAGGGCACTACATGAACATGTGTGTGTGTGTGTGTGTGTGTGTGAGAGAGAGAGAGAGAGAGAGAGAGAGAGCTCACACTTGTCTGTCTATCATCTCCATTACTCTTAATAAACATGATGCTGCAAATTAAAGATTCCATCACACCCATGCACACACACACACACACACACACACACACACACACATTCACACGCACTCACACACACGTACGTACACGCACACATACACACACACACGCGCATACACACAGACTAATGTTAATGTTTCAGATTAAAAAAACCTTGGCTGAGAGTTTCTGCTCATAAATATGCTAAAGGACTGGTGCTGGAACACACACACACACACACACTCTGGAATGGCATATCAGCAAAATACGCAGATGTGTGCTGTCAAAATATAAATCACTGAACGCATAAACACAAATGGCGGAAAGAGAAAAGAGCAATAGAGGGGCTGAGTCAGGCCTCTACACACACACACACCAACAAAACATATGATTTTGAGCTTTATTTCACACAGAGATGGAAAATCAGTTAAGAGAGAAAAAAACTCCACGCTGCAGAAACAGAGCGAGTGTGCAGATTTACACCACGCTAAACTGGTGGCTATAGACTCTCTTTACTTATTTGCTACATTAGCATCGTAGCTCCAGTGCAACACCAGAGAAGATGAGTGTGTGTTTGTGTATGTGTGTGTCTGTGATTAGTGCTAATATGGGTTTGTTATATTTGACCCTAATGTTCACTTTGTCCCTTCTACACTGAAGATAAAATATTCAGTCTGGCTAATATTTTTAGCTAATGCCCACAATCTCTCTCTCTCTCTCTCTCTCTCTCTCTCTGGTGTGTGTGTGTGTGTGTGTGTGTGTGTGTGTTTGGTGTAAATCCGGTGTAATGGCACTCGGCTGCATCGAGGTTTTGTTATTTTTAGCCATAGTGGCTGTAATTAGCCGAGCAGTGGATTGTCCTGCCTTCAGCTAATGGAAGCAGAATTACAGCTAACGCTCCTCCATTAGCACGTTCATGGCAGGAAACTCACAGCAGCCTAAACACATTACACACCTTCCTCACTCTCTACCTGCCTCACTTTCTACCGGTCTCACTCTCTACCCGTCTCACTCTCTACCTGCCTCACTCTCTACCCGCCTCGCTGTCTACCCGTCTCACTCTCTACCTGCCTCACTCTCTACCCGTCTCACTCTCTACCCGTCTCACTCTACCCGTCTCACTCTCTACCTGCCTCGCTCTCTACCCGTCTCACTCTCTACCTGCCTCACTCTCTACCCGTCTCACTCTCTACCTGCCTCACTCTCTACCCGTCTCACTCTACCTGTCTCACTCTACCCATCTCACTCTCTACCCGTTTCACTCTACCTTCCTCACTCTCTACCCGTCTCACTCTGTCTGATGTCTCTTTGTCCCTACTCTTTATAACCAGATTTCTGTAAAACTGCTTTCTTGTAATATCCATTATTAAAAGGGCTTTATAAATAAAATTTGAATTAATTTTTGTTTATAATCAGCTGAACACACACATACATACACTCTCTCTCTCTCTCTCTCTCTCTCTCTCACACACACACACACACACACACTCTCTCTCTCTCTCTCTCTCTCACTCACACTCACACACACACACACACACTCTCTCTCTCTCACACACACACACACACTTTCTCACAGACACACACACAAACACACACAAACCTGCTGCTCCTTCACACACACCCATAATCAGCTCACTGCTGTGATCACTCACACAGCACTGAGTGACAAGAAAAGACACACACACACACACACACACACACACACACTGAAATAAGTATTCAGATCATGCCTGTCTCTCATATCAGTCACAAACCAGTGCTAATCCCTTACACTCGCACTCGTGTGTGTGTGTGTGTGTGTATGTGTGTCTGTGTGTATGAGAGAGTGAAAAGGATTTGCATTCAGAAGTCTCTTCATAGCCGAACAGATTTACTGAACATAGAAGTTTCCTATCTGTTTCCTGATTGGCTCATGTCTACATATCTAACCCCGCCCACCTTATGGAACTGACTCCGCCCACTTCATGGCTCCATGTCAATATTTCTTGTTCATGCCTGTGTCTAGTTTCAGGTGTAATCCTGGTGTGTGTGTGTGTGTGTGTGTGTGGACACTTGTTTCTTTGATGGAATTCCTGGTGGAATTGTGATTCAAAGCAGCGCCCCCTAGTTCCAAGAGCCTTATTTTCCTAGTTCCCTTGTGTTACTTCTGCTCTCTGTAAATGAACAGAACATTCTGCTACGTGCTCATATCAGACAAAATGACAATCAGATTGGTTGTTTTCTGATTCTCAGATTAGATTGTTCTGTAGTCAGATCAGTTCTCAGAACAGACAGTTTTTGAGTCTCGAATTAGACAGAGTTTTCTTTGTCAGACTGTACTGTAGTCAGACAGATTTCAGTTCAGACAGACAGCGTTTCAAATTTTCTGATCATACAGACTTTTGGAATTCAGAGATCTGTTATTTAGTCAGACAGAATGTTCCTTTAGATTGGACAAAACAGATAGATAGGAATCACATGGCAGAAAGGATATGGCAGAGAAGACATGACAGGGGAGACGTGATCTCTGAGACACCAAACTCTAAATCAGAGTAGAGTTTAACTTTATTTTCTTTAAAGCCGACACATCAGACTCTCCGATCATGTCTCTTTAGTTCCCCTTCAGGAACTCGAGCTGCGTCGAAACGCTGTGGGAACGCCTTCAGCGTGACCACGCTCTGAATCACATGTGTAATCAGTCCAATGGATGGGCAAGACGTCACAGGTGGGGTGACGTATCGACCAGGAAGCTTAAAAGCACGCGTGGTGGATACAGCGGCAGCTTTCCGTCATCCAGCAAGTGCTCTGTGTGTGTCAGTCTGATTTTGTATTGTTTGTCTCTCAAAACATTATGCCAAAAAGACAAAACATGAGGGCGAGAGCGGGCAGCGTTTTAGGCTGTGTGTTCCTCCCTGCCCGCGCTATATTACGGGTGGGGATACACACAGCCTGTGCGTTGTCTGCTTGGGAGCAAAGCACGCAGTGCCGGCATAATTACAGGTGGGGATACACACGGTCTGTGCATTGTCTGCTTAGGAGCGGAGCCTACATTGCGTGCATTTGCTGCTGCGTGTTCTTCGCTCCCGGAAGGCTCTCTTTGAGGAGCTGCCACCTCCATGCCGGAGTCTACTTTTCTTCCCCGACCTCCACACCAAAGTGTCGAGGTCGTGGTGGAGGCCTTTCTAGACTCTGAAGATCGTTCTACCAACCCTGCCACCAATGGTGTTTCGGGGCGCAGCGGTCTCCGGCAAGCGCTTCTCTCAGTTTCCGCCTGGGAACGTAGTGGTACTGGGAGGCTCTCTACCTCTTCGGAGGTTTCCAGAGCAGATATTTCGGCCGTCCCCTGCTGGTCCGCCGCTTCAGGGCACCGAGTTAGCCGCTCTCATTACACCAGAGGTCAGTCTCGAGAGACTGATTCCCTTAGTAGACTATTTGGCAGCGTGGAACTTCTGCCAAATGTGTCTCAATGGGTCCTGCATACTGTAGAGAGAGGCTACCGAATCCAATTCAAGGACAAGGACCTGACTGTGGTGCTAGAGGCTTTCTGTAAACCTCCTTCTCTCGAGAGAGTTGGGCATCTACAGGCTCTCTCAGTGGCCCTCTCTTTTTAGACTTTGCGCCCGGTCTGGCCAAAGCGTTTCTCTACCCTCGAGTGGGGTATATTCCTAAAAGTTCCCTCCTCTACACCACGGCCTGTTGTACTCCAGGCCTTCTGTCCTCCTCCCTTTCAGGAGCCTGACCAGCAGAGGCTTAGTGGCCTTAGAGCTGCCAGGTGGGTCATGGATGCCATCTGTCTGGCTTATGAGTCCTCTGATCTCCCTTCGCCCTTGGAAGTCAAGGCTCACCCCACTAGAAGTGTGGCGGCCTCCAAGGCCTTTCTGGCAGGTGTCCCTATGCAGGACATCTGCAACGCTGCAGGTTGGTCCGTGCCCCTGACTTTCATCAGGTTCTATGGCCCTAGTGTGGAAGAGCACTCTCGCCCTAGCTGTGCTCTTCCACACTGGGCAGGGATTTGTAAGTCTGGTGGCGTGGGCATACTCGTTCTCATAGCGTTTCGACGCAGCTTGAGTTCCTGAAGGGGAACGTCTCCAGGTTACGTATGTAACCATGGTTCCCAGAAGGAACGAGATGTTGCATCTCAGTGCCATACTTCCAGCATCCCTGCGAGCGCCTGATTCATTCTCGAAGCTGCCGCTGTATCCACTGCACATGCTTTTAAGCTTCCTGGTCGCTACGTCACCCCGTCCGTGACGTCTCGCCCATCCATTGGACTGATTACACATGTGATTCAGAGCGTGGTCACGCTGAAGGTGTTCCCATAGCGTTTCGACGCAGCATCTCGTTCCTTCGGGGAACCATGGTCACATACGTAACCTCCTCCTCACTGCTCTGTGGGAGTGAAGGTGTCTGAGTGGTTTCTGTCTCACACACACAGAAAGAAAAGAGAAATACAGCAGAAGAACAACTTGAGTGTGTTCACTGTAATACTCCAGATATTCATCAGAATAAAACAGGAAGTAAAGACAAGAACAAAGAAGCTTAGATACAGACACTGACTCTGTGTCTGACCTGTGTGTGTGTGTGTGTGTGTGTGTTAAATCCCTCATTATCCACTCTCTTGGCTGTGTGTGAAGGTGTATGAGTTTCTCCCCATGTCGCTGTGCTCCTCACATTGATCACTGTGGTCACTTTAACCCTCCTATTATCTTTGGGCTCAATTTGACCCCATTCAATGTCTAACGTCTCCAAATACATGGTTGACATTTTTTTTGCTTCTTATTTAATGACTTTTCCTAATTTAATGGGGACAGCGGGGAAAACATAAAGTTAACATGATACGTTTTCAATCTCCTGTACAAATTTTGTAACATCAGTGTTCCTTGGGGTCAATTTTACCCCAGGCTGTTTTAGCTGCATAAAACCTATAAGAAATATCAAAATTTTACACACATTTGTTTTAGATGATATTGAGGGTCACTATAACATACAATTTTATAATCTTCAAAAAACTTCCCTCTGCTTTAGGGCCCTAATCTAACATAATCATACCTGTAGTATTGCAAGAACCGCTCATAGTTCACATGACAATGGGAAGGGGAAACACAGTTCTCATGAGGACACTGATAGTTCACCCAACATAGGGGAGGAGCAAACATATAAAAGCTTACACAGAAGCCTTCTCTAAAATTTCTCTTGGTGCTCTATGGGCTCTCTTTTTATGAAAAAAAAAGATTGAAAATGAATTGAAAATGACCTTTTAGCAAAGGCTTTCTGTCAATGACGTTTTGTCACAGTTCTTTGACAGTGTAAGTGACATAGAGGAGAATGTGTCTGAGACAGAGGATAATGTTGAGGAGGACCCTGATTATGAGGCATCTTCCTCTGACGAGAATGATACTCTCAGTGTTGCCTCTCAACATACCCTCCTGTTGCCTCTCAACCACCAGCAGACACAGTACCTTCCAAAAATGCAAAGTTATGGTCCCTCTTCCCACCTGGACGGCAGAGTAGACTTAGTACTGCTAATGTCATCAAAATGGTCCCAGCCCCACCAGATACGCTGAGGGTGGTATCAGGCTGAAGGACTGAATGGTCATAACATTACATGTGATTTTTTTTTCACATTGTATAACCTGGTTGAGGAACTGCTGAAAAGGAGGGTTACCATGTAGGGGACAATGAGAAAAAATGAGCTGGAGCTTCCCTCTGAGCTTCTTGCAATGAAGAAAAAGAAGGTAACATCTTGAACGTTTGCCTTCACTGACAGAGCACTGTCATCTCCTATTGCCCCAAGAAAGGGAAAAATGTCCTGCTGATGAGCACCATGAACAAATATGCTGTCCTGAGCACCAGAGAAGACAGGAAATCATCAATGGTCTTGGACTACAATGACTACTCCTTCTGTTTTACAAATACAATCGTTCTAAATGTTTGAAATTGTGTTTGTTTTTCCTGGGGTCAAATTGACCCCAAACATAATACATGTTACTATCCTTGATTACGGAAATTGTTCTTCTTTCCATACTTTCTATATTTTATTTAAAGGGCTATTTAAGTAGTCAACAAATGAACATAAAGTACTTGACACCCAAACTTGGGTAAAAATCATATTCTGGAGGTTTTAATTGCTGGGGTCAAATTGACCCCAAGGATAAAAGATGTCAGTAATTTTGAGGATAATAGGAGGGTTAATGCACGACTCACTCTCTTCTCTCGGTTCTCTGTCAGAACGTTTTAGCAGCTCATTCGGAGGGAAGGAGCTCCATTAACTATATTATCCTCCTCTATACACACACACGCACACACACGCTGCAGTGTGAGGTCAGTGGAGGGAAGTGTGCACTCACCAAGTTGTGTTAATGAGCTGGAATGAGTGTGTTACAGCAGGAAACAAACCTGATGTCCAGCAGCTGCAGCTGGTCCACAATGCTCATCTCACTAAATCTTCTGCACAAAGATATGAAGAACAAATCAACTTAATTTAAATTATTTAAACTCCAACACGGTGTTTAGTAGAATATCCAGCAGACTCCTACACTGTGCACCTCCAAAATCTGAATCAAAAGACAGCTCAGTAGGCGTGTCTGATAGGAGAGTCATTGTGTATAAAATATGTATATACACTAGGGGTTGTACAGACTAATGGAGTGAGAAATTCACTAGTACCTTACTTCCCTTCACTTTAATAGACCTTTAACACTTTCATATAACTTTGTATGAAGTGTAGAGGTGTAAGTGAAGTGTGTTATCCTTTACAGCTAAATAAAATGTAAATAAAATATTTGCACTGTGGCAGAGTGAATTCGTTTGTGACCAGCGCTGTGCGAAAGAGTGTTTTCGGAGCTGCAGGTTGCACATCACTGTCCGATCCCACTCAGTTAGTTTAAAGTCTGATCAGCAGCACATGGCAGCTCAAAGAGATCGATCCTGACTTGTTGTAGTACTATACTGAGTTGAACATGGGGTTAAAACTTACCAGACACCTGCTGTGGACATCACATCCTCCATCCATCATTAAACTATAACAAGTTTCCACAGCACGCTCTCAGTTAATCAGCGATTTCAGCTGAGCTGCCAGCTCATCCACATGCTATACAGATTTATTAATTTGCACATTTATTGTACTGATTTATTTATTTTAATTGTTAACAGTGTAGCATAAAAAAATCATTGAAGCTGAAGATGTAATGTGTGTATGTGTTAACTGAAGTGCAGTTGGACATGTTCTTTGCTGCAGAAATAAAATATCTTAAAAATAGCAACATCCTGAAACAGTTCCTGCTTTCACTGTAGAAAAGAAAACTAATCAAGTGATACTAAAAATAGTATTTGTGCAACTCCAAATATACACATATGCATGTCTGAATGTTAATGTATTTCTTCCTACTTGAAGACATTGATCAACTTCCCATCTGTGGCATTCAGGCCAAGATGCACACACAGCTCCTTATAGTGTGTAACATCTCCCCTCAGTGTTCACTCAGCAGTTACACTAAACAGCCAGTTCATTTATTCAGAAATGTGAAGAATTAATTTTAATTAATCAGTACTTCATGTTTTATGACATCTTTAGTGGATCTTTAGTTCATCTTTTGTGGAATAATACATGAAGACTGTTTTAGGTTTGTGCCCTATATTCTTTAACATTTGCATGATATTAACCAGCGTTATAGTAGTTCTTTGTGTTTAGAGTGACTGAGTCTCGGCTGCTGTAAATTTCCTCCCCATCCATAATGAGGCCTTTTAGCAGTGTTGTGGGAATTACAGTAACGCTTTAATCTTCACAGTGAATTTCACCCAGAGCACACTGATAACACCACTAATGCTAATTTAATACACAGCACACAAGGACTGGTTTGTTCCTGTCTTCACTGGACTGCTTTTTCTTGTGTCGTGTTCAGTGAGGTTATGTGGCACAGGAATTATCTCCAGAAGCAGTCTGATGGGCAACATAACTGGAATATAATTAGTAAATATTAATTGTTATAGACACATCAGGGATTAGTAGAGATACATACTGGGCTTTAGTGTAGGGTGTAGTATGGCAATTTTAACAATGGGCATTGTCACAAAGCAGTTTTACATAAATATATAAATTCAGGATATAAATTTTAAATTTATAAATTTATCTCTAATGAGTGAGCCAGAGGTGACGGTGGTGAGAAAAAACTCGCTGAGATGATATGAGGAAGAAACCTTGAGAGGAAAGGACTCAAAAGGGAACCCATCCTCATCTGGATGCAACGGATAGTGCGATTATAAATCATTGCCTTCTGTAACTGTGTACTATAGAGTTAAACATGTCTGTGTTTAGTGTAGACTCATTGGGGTTTAGTGGAGACTGATTGGGGTTTAGTGGAGATTTGTCAGGGTTTAGTGGAGATTTGTCAGGGTTTAGTGGAGACTCATTGGGGTTTAGTGGAGATTTGTCAGGGTTTAGTGGAGACTCATTGGGGTTTAGTGGAGATTTGTCAGGGTTTAGTGGAGATTTGTCAGGGTTTAGTGGAGACTCATTGGGGTTTAGTGGAGATTTGTCAGGGTTAAGTGTAGACTCATTGGGGTTTAGTGGAGATTTGTCAGGGTTTAGTGGAGACTCATTGGGGTTTAGTGGAGATTTGTCAGGGTTAAGTGTAGACTCATTGGGGTTTAGTGTAGACTTGTCTGGATTTATTGGACACATTAAATGTCATTTTTTTAACTAAGCACATTAAAATGAATACACAAATTAAAATGACTGAATTGCTCGAGTAACAAGTAAAATTACTCTAACATCCCAATAAGCATCTAAACCTGTGTGTGTGTGTGTGTGTGTGTGTGTGTGAGAGAGAGAGAGAGAGAGAGAGAGAGAGAGAGAGAGAGAGAGAAATGGCTTTATTTCACACTTACGTTGAGCTGCTCTCGGCTTAAACACACTTAAATTGGAAAGCTCTGAGACGTACAAAATCCCCTCATCCCCCAGTCTGTCTGTCAGTCTCTCTTTCTCTTCATCCTTTTCTTATATAGTAGTAACTTTAAATATTAAAACCCATGCTGTCTTTTTCTCCATATTTCTTTATTCCTGTCTCACTCTGTCTTGCTCATGTTAATGCTTTCCACACTAGTTTTTTTATTTCTCTCTTTCTTCAGTTTTATTTGCATCCCTCTTTTCTTTTCTCTCTCCATACCAATATTTCACTCCATCTTGAGCAAAATGAATTATTTGATGCTGACCATGCACTCTCTTTTTTGTTATTTCTTGTTTTCCCTCAATTCACCTCCTACTTTTTTATTCATCTCTCTCTCTCTCTCTCTCTCTCTCTCTGGAGTGCTGAGGTGCTGTGTTTGTGTTTGTTTCCTAATTAAAACTTTTTCTTGACACCTGTGCTAACTTCAGCCTCCCAGGAGCTCAACACACACACACAGACACACACACCCATCATGCCATCCCCTTGTGTGCAATTACTTTTTTACCCTCTACTTGAGTGTGTGTGTGTGTGTGTGTGTATGTGCGTGAGTGTAGGTACATAGCAGTTGTGATGCGTGACCAACTGAAACACACCTCAAACATTCAAACACACCACACACTCTTTATTGTTACTCAAAGCTCTTTATGTGAGTTTCACCTTTAACAGAACAGAGAACACGGAAGAGAGTGTGGTGTGTGTGTGTGTGTGCGTGTTTTAGGGAAGTTAGTACATTATTAAAAAAAAGCACATAAGTGAAGGGTTCTTTATTAGACAGAAGTGTCAGTTCAAGTGCTTGGTGGTGTTTCGGTTTCGGTTAAGTTTCGGTCCAGTTCAATTCAATTTTATTTGAATAGCACTTTTAACAATGGATAATGTCACAAAGCAGTTTTACAGAAATACTGATACAAAATTTAGATTTAAAATTTACATTTTGATCCAGTGACTCAAAAAGTCAGCTGTTCTGCACCCAGGGGGAGTTTGTTCACCACCTGGGTGCAGGACAAAGAAGGACACAGATCTTCCTTGTTCCCTGAGAGATGATGGGTCTAAACGAGCTGTGCTAGAGGCTCAGAGGGAGCGTGATTCTGAGCAGGGTGTGATAAGTGCTTTATGGTAGATGGAGGTCATTTTATGGTTTTGTAGCATCATTGTTTTAAATCTGATGCAGCAGCTACAGGAAACCAGTGGAGGGAGTGTAGCACTGGGGTGTTGTGGGAGAACTTCTGGAGGTTGAACACAAGTCATGCAGCTGTATTCTGGATCAGCTTCAGGGGTTGGATGCCACACAGGCACAGACCTGCCAGTTCCACTAGTCCAGACTCAAGATGAAAATGGACTGAACAAGCACCGGAAACCTTCATGAGCGAGTCAGTTTAGCATTTTGAGAAGAGAAGGACAGTTGATTGTCTAGGGCTACCCCCAAGGTTGTGTGCATTGTCAGAAGGAGAGATCTGAGATTTGTCCAGGGAGATCACAAGACCTTGATATTCAGATGCATTTCCACAGCTAAGTCTTGTCGGGATTTAATTTCAGCTGATGAGCCACCATCCATAATGAGATGTCTGCCAGAAATTATGAGATTCTGAGCTGAAACATGAGTGTCTGAGAAAGAAAAGCAGACGATGAGTCAAGTGTCATCAGCATAGCAGTGGTATGAAAACCCATGCGGGGATGTGACCTTTGGGTGCATCAAGTTCAAGTTCAAGTGGAGTTTATTGTCATTTCAGCCATATACAAGTACATAGTGAAACGAAACAACGTTTCTCCAAGACCAAGGTGCAAAGACAAACAACACAGATCTACAGGGACTACATAATTTATACATAAAGTGCACAAGTGCAAACATGTGCAGACAGCACAAGACAGAACAAGACAGTACAATGACTACAACGCCGACCAGTACGCAGTTCTGTTTAAAAGTGACCTAGTGACAATAGTGCAAATATTACAAGAGTAAGTAGCTCAAATAGTGTAAACAGTATTTGTAGCAGCATAAACATGTGCAAAAACTTTCAGAGAGGATGGAGGATGCTCAGTTGTGTGTGTATATATGTATGTGTGTGTGTGTGTTCCTTCAGTCCAGTTTCTAAGTATAGAGACACCGTTGATCTTCTCAGCTGTCCTCACTATCCGCTGCAGGTCATGGGACCTACTGTCATAGTGGTAGTCCGTGAAAGGAACATTGGCATGGTCCTTCCCTTCCTAGTGCTAGGGTCAGTCCCTGGGCAAGACTAAATAACTCTTTAGCCCCCCAAACCAGGGTTACAGGAGGATGGGCCTCATCAGCTTTGGTTGTCAACCTATCTAGGAGAAGGAAAATTCAACTCAACAAACTAAAACCTACTGCGTGATGGGCCTAGAGATGTGGTGAAAGCAACCCATCTAGGAGAGGGATAACTCTGAATCCAAACCAATGGGGAGATGGGCTTTAGCACTTAGCCTTGTTCCGCAACCACTCCAAGACAGGGTCACTCTGAATTTAAAGCCAGCCTGTTCAGAGGCTTAATGGGTATCTTCTATACTCACATTGGTCGGCAGAATAGGATATTGCTGACTAATCCTCAACACATCTGAAACAAACTGATTACTGAATTATTGATAAAAACTCAGAAATTGCAAATCCAGCACACCCAGAGGTAGAAGAATTCCCAAGGAGGAAGCCTATGATGCCTTGGGGCAAAGCCGAAAAATTGCCTTAAGGTTGTCTCAAGGTTGAATCACTTTCGCTCACAGGGCCACCATATTCAAGGCCAACAAAACATGCAAAGTTATTGCAGAAATGGACCTCTACAACTCAAGCAGAGGAGAAGTGACTTCTCAAATGACACATTCTTCTGTACTCAGGTCATGAAACTGAGGACACTCCACATACTCTGAGTGGGGGAATATTTATAGCCTAAAACAACTCTTTTAATAGGAGGAACAATATTTCCACACAAGGTCACCTAGGTTTCCACCAGTCTAAGAACAGAGAACCAAGCAGAGAACCACCTGTTTATAAGTTGTAACTTTTGAAGATCACTACTAGATGTCCAAAACAAGAGAGTGGCAGATGTAGGCTCCACCTATTAGTCGAGAAACTCCAAACAAAGCTGAAAACCTTGTCCAGATGAAAACACCAGCAAGATGCAGATTTAAAGTAGATCACCTGAAGAATGAAGAAATCAGTGATACCTTCTGGATAACACTTCAGAACAAGTACACAGCACTGATAACATTCACTGTAGACTGATTGTTTGTGTGTGTGTGCGTGTCATTCCCAGTTGTGCATGTAAGTGATGCTGGGGAATAAGATAGGCTTCTGCTGAGGCAGCAAACTGAATGCTCTACACATATACACACACACGCACACACATACACACACAAACAGGGAGATTATTGAGGGGTGTAATGGATGACAGCACTGACGTGGCTGTAGATTTTATGTGTCTGTGGAGAGTCTGTGGTTGATCTGTAATCTGTGGTTGTGTCTCAAACCACGTGGTGATGTTGTGGTCACACTCAATGTGTCAGGGGCTTTAATGATAATAATAATAATTAAAAATTTAGATATCAGACAGATGCAAGGCTGAGCTCAATGTGAACAGTGTTAAACTTGCAGCATGACCTTCGCACAGCCTTATCTCTACACCAAAAACACAGAGGGTCACAGCTCCACATATGAGGTTGATATTTTTTTGGCATACAGGTTGAATGTTTAGGTTAATTATGTCAATGTTTCTTAAGCCAAAGAAATAAAAATAGTTTTGAAAATCATAAAAAACTTACATAAAAAATAGATTGTGATCTCTTCTGATCTTGGAAAAAGTGTATCAGTAGAAAAAGCTTTTTACTGCTTGTTGTGTGCGAGTGAAATGTGTTGTTTATGTATAAGCAATAATATGAAACCATTTTAGAACCATTAGTGTTTATACATTCTGTTCTTCAATTCAATTCAATTCAATTTTATTTGTGTAGTACTTTTAACAATGGACATTATTACAAAGCAGCTTTGCAGAAATATATCAATTATAGATATAAATTTTAAATGTATAAATTTATCCTTAATGAACAAGCAAGAAGCGACGGTGGTGAGGAAAAACTCCCTGAGACGATATGAGGAAGAAATCTTGAGAGGAACCAGGCTCAAACAGGAACCCATCCTCATCTAAAGAATACTATATGTTGTGTAACCAGGAACTTATGAGCTTGTTATTGTTATTTGGTATTTTTATCAACTGCATTCTTAAGCCATCTTTATGGTTTCTAATTGGTACCATCCAGTCATCTCATGTATCTTCAGGCTGTCCATGTGAGGCCATCCTCAGCAGCAGGGAGTGGTTTCCAAGTGATGAGAACTCCAACCAGAAGTAGGGCATCGGGATGGATCAGGCAGGTCTGGAGAGCAGAAGGGATCAGGTTCCCCTTCAGGAACTCGAGCTGCGTCGAAACGCTATGGGAATGCCATCAGCGTGACCGCGCCCTGAATCAGGTGTGTAATCAGTCCAAAGGATGAGCGGGACATCACAGGTGGGGTGACGTAACAACCCAGAAGCTTTAAAGGCACGAGCGGCAGGTGCCGCGCCAGCTTTCTGTCAATCAGTTCAGTGCCTTGCTTAAGGGTCTCACCTGAGTTGTGGTACTGAAGGTGGAAGAGAGCACTGGTTATTCACTCCCCCCACCTACAATCCCTGCTAGACCTGAGACTCAAACCCACCACCTTCAGGTTCACCTTCGGGTTATAAGTCTGACTCTCTAACCATTAGGCCACGACTGCCCCGCTGTGGAGCTGAGCTGAGCTGAGCTGAGCTGAGCTGATCTGATCTGATCTGATCTGATCTGATCTGATATGATATTCTCTACATCACACTCTTGCTCTTACCATATTGCTTAAACAGAAAGTCTGTTAAAGCAGTGCCTTTAAAAATGAATTGTGAGACATCACTATGTGAATATTTCAGGATATTTTAGAGGCTACTTCTGGTATAGGAGATTCAGATTATGAGTTATGGAATTAGATGTGATTTTTGTCACATCTGTGTGGAGTGTGAAACAGCCTGAGGCTCCATCCTCCACCTCATAATGAATGTTATACAGATTTATAATGTCATTATGACAGGCATGTGTACCTGATTCACTTATGCACTGTTCCTCATTAAATATTCAATATTCTCTATAGTTCCTCTAACACAAAGTGACTGATTTAACCCACCCACATATGATTTGCCATCATACATTGCAGATGTTCTGTGTTGCTCTTTTCCCATGATTCACCTCTGCTGGAACAGGTATTCATTATTAAAGCATAAAACACAACAATCATTACTTAAGTTCTAAATGCAATATTTAATACACATGTGGCAGAGGAAGTGTCTCTCTCACACACACACACAATACAATGAAGTGTCCGGGGAGGGAAATGAGGTGATCCTGGAACAGAGAGAAACTTCTTTTAACAGGAATTAGTGTATGCTGAGGTTTAGCTTTTTTATTTCATTTTTCTGAGTGGGATGCATCTCAGGTTCCAGATGGTTCCAGATGGGTCCAGACAGTTCCATCCATTGATTCAGCTGTGAGAAGGTGGTGTGCAGAATGCTGCTCTCTGTAAACACTTCACAATGCTTCTAGCTGGTGTGTGCTTAAATTTAATCTAATGAACTTTTCAGATCCTGATAATGAACCAAATATTGCCTGTTTACTTTATTATTTTTTACTATATTATTTATGACTTTATTATTTATTTAGCATGTATTACTTGTCATTCTTTCTTTCTTATTTTCATTCTTCAATCTGCAATATCCTCTGTTTCACTGAAACCTGCAACACCTGATGATCAGCTGCCACCCCTCCTACATGCAAGAGAGTTCACCTCAGTCATCATGGCCATCTACATCCCACGTCAAGCAGACACTCATATTGCCTTATCCACACTTCATGATATGCTCTGAAAAGCCTTCAGAACAAATGACTGGATGCTGCCCTCATTGTAAGTGTGGACTTTTCAAGGGCCAACTTGAAATAGGTCATGTTAAACTTGCCACTGCTATACTCAATTCAAGAACAACTACAAAGCCACTTCTCTACCTGCATTTGGTAAATCCAACCATGCTGCCATTTTTCCACATACCAGAAAGATGCTGCAGGAAAGCATCTCCAAAACCACATGGCAAGGACTAAAGAAGCTTCTTCACCTAAGGCATCTGAAAGTGAAGTAACATGTGGCCAAGTGTGGTGACCCATACTCAGAATTTGTGCTCTGCATTTAACCCATCCAAGTGCACAAACACAGTAGTGAACACATACCTGGAGCAGTGGGCAGCCTTTCTTGCAGTTGGGGGTTCGGTTTGGTGCCTTGCTCAAGGGTCTCACCTCAGTCGTGGTATTGAGGGTGGAAGAGAGTGCTGGTCATTCACTCCCCCCACCTCCAATCCCTGCCAGACCTGAGACGCCAACCCACAACCTTCAGGTTACAAGTCCGACTCTCTAACCATTAGGCCACAACTGCCCCGCATGACCTGAACCCATGACCACTACCCCAGCTCCTAACACATGCACACACAGCATCATGATATAGCTCATACATGTCACATATGACATATTTGCACATGCACTGGACACTTTAGCGTATATACAGACTATACTGAGTGCACGATTATTAGGCAAGTCAGTATTATGATCTGATCGTCATTTCTATGCATATTATCCAATTCTTAACCATATAAACCTGAATGCTAACTGGGTATAATTATTTTCAGGTGAGGTTTAGTTGTTTAATGAGGGAGGGTGTGGCTTAAAGTGATTAACACCCTCTATAAGGTGTGAATAATTATTAGACAGCTTCTCTACCTCAGGAAAATGGGCCAAAAAAGATATTTAACTGAGGGATGCAGCACACTGAAGATTGCAAAATTATTGATGCGTGACCACTGGACAATCAAACGCTTGGTTATGAATACTCAACAGGGTCAAAAAAACATATGGAAAAGAAAAGGCACAAGTTGACTACAAAAGACTAAAGAAGAATAAAACATGAAGTTACCAGGAACCGGTTAGCCTAAAGTGCCACCGTATTTCAGTACTGCAAACTTCCAGGAGTGTCCAGACGTACAAGCTGTCAAATGCTCACAGACCTGGCTAAGGTAAGGAAGACTGAAACAAGACCACCACTGAATAAGACTCACAAGCTGAAGTGTCATGCCTGGGCCAAGAAATACCTGAAGAAAGATTTCTCAGAAGTTTTATGGACAGATGAAATGAGAGTGACTCTAGATGGACCAAATGGGTGGGCTTGTGGATGGATCACTAATGAGCAGAGAGTAGCAGTTTGAGCAAGGCACTAGCAAGGTGAAGGAGGGGTACTGCTGTGGGCTGGTATCATTAATGATGAGCTAGGACTGAACATCAAGTCCCAAACCTACTGCCAGTTTCTAGAAGGCACTTTCTTCAAGCAGTGGTACAGGTAGAAGTCAGCAGCATTCAGGAAGGCCATGATCTTTATGCAGGACAGTGCTCCATCACATACATCAAGGTACACCACTGCGTGGCTAGCCAGCAAAGGCATCAAAGATGACAGAATGATGACCTGGCCCCCTTCCTCACCTGACATAAATCCTATTGAGAACTTCTGGACCATTCTCAGGTGTGAGGTTTACAGTGAAGGAAGACAGTTCACCTCTTTGAACAGCATTTGTGAGGCTGTGGTGGCAGTGTCAGCTAAAATTGATCATGAACAGATAAAGAAACTGACAGATTCAATGGATGGAAGGCTCATGGAGGTTACTAAAAAGAAGGATGGCTATATTCATCACTGAATAGTTTTGAAGGGCCAAAATTGCTTTTTTCTTAATGGTTATACGTTAATTTATGTTAGTTATTTGTTAAATATTACTTTAAGAATAAACAAGTAAGTGAAAAAAATGATTTGAAATTTAGTTGCCTAATAACTGTGCATGCTAATAATTTCCCCTGAGAATCCAAATCTTATTTTTTTTCTTTGTTAAATGTTCTATTTGGATGTGAAATAAACATTTACAATCAACTGATACCACTGTATTTGTAGACCAATAAAATTAAGCTGAGAAATACCATTTGCCTAATAACTGTGCAAGCAGTGTATGTATATGGGGCAGCTGTGGCCTAATGGTTAAGGAATCAGCCTTATAGTGTGAAGGTGGTGGGTTTGAGTCTTAGGTCTGGCAGGGATTGTAGGTGGGGGGAGTGAATGATCAGCACCGCCTTCTTGAGGTGAGACCCTTGAGCAAGGCACTGAACCCCCAACTGCTCCCTGGGTGCCACAGCAAAAAAGGCTGCTCCTTCACCATACTTGGCCACACTTCACTATTTAGATATATACATACCTTTTCATATGTGTACTTTTTTGTATGTTCTTACATTTGTTACCTTATACCTTATAACTTACCAAATAAAATACAACCCATTGTATATTGTCTGTATAGTCTATTTATGTTTTTTTATGCAGGCCTCATTTCATTGCATCTTTGTACCAGCTACAAATGTGCATGTGACAAATAAAGCTTTTGAATCTTGAAGAAGATTCATTATGTGTCATAGAGTGACCCTGGATTCATATGGGATGCACAATATTAGTGCCCCATGTCACCTTCAGTCCATTGAGATCTACCATGATAGTAACATGGCCGGTGTGGACTGAACTAATTTTTCAAATGGAACTGAATGAGGTGTGAACCTGACATGTAGGTCTGTAGTCCAGTCTTGGACGGGTGTGAATTGGGTTTGAGGTCTGTTTTTAAATGAAGTCAGCTGTGCTTTTTAAACACTCTGAATTTCAGTGTGATTTTTTTTTTAAATTTATTGTCTGAGATGCTGCGGATACACAAAGTAATAAACTCACACACGGCATGAAGGCATAAACAGCATGTTTAGTGAGAAGCATGTTTAGAAGCACTATTTCTTTAAACTGATAAAAAAAATCAGCATTTAATCAGATATAAATCAATGAGCAGGACGCAATGCTGATTGACTTTCATAATCCTTCATGTAAAACCTTTTAGGTGCCAAAATTAATGCACTTTTTACAATGAGCTTACAGATCTGTGTGTGTGTTTGTGTGTGTGTGTGTATGAGTGTATGACTCTGTATGTGTGTGTTCTCTGATTGTCTGATTGGACAATCGCATTTTGGAGGAAGCGTGTGATTATTTAAAGATTATTTAATTTTCTTTTTACACCAAACAATATGAATATGAACAATTCATCTTCATTTAGTTTTTATATAAATTTGCCACCTATAATTTTAGTTGTTTATTTCAATCCAATTCATTTTCAATTTTATTTATATAGCACTTTTAACAGTGGACATTTTTGCAAAGCAGCTTTACAGAAATCTGGAAATGGATCCCTAATGAACAATCCAGATGTGACAGTGGTGAGGAAAATCTCTCTGTGATGACATGAGAAAGGAACCCTGAGAGGGACCAGACTCCAGAGGGAACCCATCCTCATCTGGGTGACTCCAGATAGTAAGAATATAAATCATTTCTCTTGTACAGCTGTACACTACAGACTCCAACAGTACTGAGTGTGTGGAAAGAATCTTCAACACAAGTATCAGAGTCATTTTTGATTTCATTGGAGTTTTAGCTTTAAGTATCTAGCATTCAAATAATCTACTATATAGTGAATGAATGAATAAAGAATGCATTAGAATGATTTTTGTCAGTGTGATGTGATAAACTCACACTCTGAACTCTGAATGTTGGTACTGAACTCTGAATGTTGGTACTATGACAGGGAAAGGTAGAGAGCTGGCTGATATGATGGAGGGAAGGAAGATGGATATACTGTGTGTACAGGAGACCAGGTGGAAGGGTAGCAAGGCTCGTAGTATAGGAGCAGGATTCAAGCTGTTTTATTATGGTGTGGATGGTATGGGGTAGGTGTGGTCTTGAAAGAGGAGTTTGGGAGGAATGTTCTGGAGGTGAAGAGAGTGTCAGACAAGGTGATGAGTCTGAAGTTAGAGATTGAAGGGGTGATGCCCCACAAGTAGTTTGTGAGTTAGTGGAGAAAGAGAGATTCTGGAGTGAATTAGATGAGGTGGTGGGGTGGTGATGAGGAGGTGATGGGCAAGTTTGGAGTTAAGAAACCTCAGGAAGGTCAGATGGTAGTGGACTTTGCTAAGAGGTTGGACATGGCTGTGGTTAACACTTATTTTCAGAAGAGGGAGGAGCATAGATTGACTTACAAGAGTGGAGGTAGGAGCACACAGGTAAACTAGATCCTATGTAGAAGAGGCAATCTGAAAGAGATTAGTGACTGTAAAGTGGTAGTGGGAGAGAGTGTAGCCAGACAGCATAGGATGGTGGTGTGTAGGATGACTTTGATGGTCTGTAAGAAGAAGAGGTCAAAGATAGAGATAAAGAAGAAAAACAAGTGGTGGAAGCTGAAAAAGGAGGAATGTTGTGAGGACATTAGACAGAAGTTGAGGCAGGCTCTGGGTGGTCAGGTAGTGTTGCCAGATGACTGGGAAACAGCAGTGGAAGTGATCAGGGTGACAGGAAGAAAGGTGCTGGGTGTGTCATCTGGAAGGAGGAAAGAAGATAAAGAGACTTGGTGGTGGAATGAGGAAGTTCAGGATAATATCCAGAGGAAGAGGTTAGCCAAGAAGAAGTGGGACATGGACATGACTGAAGAGAATAGACAGGAATACAAGGAGTTAAAGCACAGAGTGAAGAGGGAGGTGTCTAAGGCCAAGCAGGAGGAATATGATGAGTTGTACACTAGGTTAGACACTAGAGAAGGACAGAAGGACTTATACAGGTTAGCTAGGCAGAGGGATCGAGATGGGAAGGATGTGTAGCAAGTTAGAGTTATTAAGGATAGAGATGGAAAGGTGCTCACAAGTGAGGAGAGTGTACAGAGGAGATGGAAGGAGTACTTTGAAGAGCTGAGGGGGAAAAAAGAATAGAAGAGGTGATCTCTGTGGAACAGAAAGTAGATACGATTAGAAAGGATGAAGTCAGGAAGGCTTTGAATAGGATGAAAAGTGGAAAGGCAGTTGGTTCTGACGACATCCTGGTGGAGGTCTGGAAGTGTCTAGGAGAGGGAGCAGTGGAATTTTTAACTAGTTTGTTTAACAGGGTTTTAGAGAGTGAGAAGATGCCTGAGGAATGGAGAAGTAGTGTATTAGTGCCGATCTTTAAGAATAAGGGTGACGTGCAGAGTTGCAGCAACTATAGGGGGATAAAGTTGATGAGCTG
>CM040981.1:44568-63342 GCA_022985145.1 Pangasius djambal | reverse complement strand
CTCTCCCTCACTCTCGGTCGAGCTACACATGCTACTTCTGAGATGCCAGTGATCCTGACCCCTTCTGCTCCTCCTCGCTGTCTGACCCATCCTGATGCCCCTTCTGCTCCTCCTCGCTGCTTGACCCATCCTGATGCCCTACTTCTGGTTGGAGTTCTCATCGGTTGAGTTCGCTCGCTGCTGCTGGGGCCCATATGGATGGCCTGAAGAACCGTTTGGTTTGCTGGGGATGGTGCCACTTGGGGGCTGTGGAGATGGTTTGGGGATCACATATGGGGAGCTGTACTGTAATGGCTTGGGACTGCGATTGCTGTAGTGGCTTTGGGGCTGCGGTTGCCAAGAGCAGCTTCGTACTCAGGACTCCATCAGTGGACAGTGGATAGATTTTAACCAATAGGACTTCTTGCGGAAACTGTGATGAATTTGTTGATTGCACAATTGCACTACTTGTCCTTATAGCGCACAATAATAGAAGGGATTTATTTATTTAATTGCACCATCTGTTGCACCCAGATGAGGATGGGTTCCCTTTTGAGCCTGGTTCCTCTCAAGGTTTCTTCCTCATATCATCTCAGGGAGTTTTTCCTTGCCACCATCGCCACCGTCGCCACTGGCTTGCTCATTAGGGATAAATTCAAATATTTATAATATATTTTTTGTTAATCCATTTATTTCTGTAAAGCTGCTTTGTGACAATGTCCATTGTTAAAAGCGCTATACAAATAAAACTGAATTTGAATTTTGAAATTTGAGAGACCGGAAGCTATGAATTGTGCCCCCTCAGAGGCCACACCCACACCTTCCACCACTCCGGGCGTGGGGGGGGCCCGCCTGTGAGAGGAGATCCCTCCTGAAGGGAATCTCCTATGGAGAGCCTTCGAGAAGGGAAATCAGAACGGGGCTACTAGCAACTACACTCTCCAGAACTCCCGAGAGCAGAGCGATCGGGGGAAAGGTGTACAGACGAAGCCTCGGCCACGTCTGTACCATGGCATCCAGTCCGAGAGGAGCTGGATGAGTCAGAGAGAACCAGAGGGGACAGTGCGATGTCTCCTGAGTCGCAAACAGATCCACCTGAGCCTGGCCAAACACTCTCCATATCTGCTTCCCCAACCCGGGGTGAAGTCTCCATTCCCTGGGCCCTTGCCTCGACAGGATGTCTGCTCCCATATTGAGACGTCCAGGGATGTAAACTGCTCTCAGCGAGAGGAGTTCCCCTGGGACCACACAAGGGTCTGGTGCGCCAGCCTGTAAAGGGGGCACGAACGCAGACCTCCCTGGTGGTTAATGTAAGAGAAACATGGCTATCGTCTCCAGGCAGTTGATGTGCCACATGAGATGGCGGCCGCTCAACAGATCGTGGGCTGAGCAGCCACTCATGACTGCTCCCCAACCAGTGAGAGATGCATCCGTCGCTAGCATTATGCAGCGACAAGGAGCTCCCAGCACTGGACCCTGAGACAAGAACCAAGGTTTCCTCCACATGTCTAAGGCCCGTAGGCATCGCCGCGTGACCTTGATCATGCGAAGCGTGTTTCCCCTCGGGGAGAACCCCTTGGTCTTGAGCCACCACTGTAGGAGTCTCATGTACAGCAGGCCAAAAGGTATCACATTGGACGCAGCTGCCATCAGACCTAGCAGTGTCTGGAACTGCTTTACAGTGAGTGACCGGCCTTCTCTCACTCTCATGACTGCTGTGAGAATCGACTCGAGCCGAGCAGGAGACAGACATGCCTGCATCGTGGTCAAATCCCACACCACGCCCAGATAAGTGGTTCTCTGTACTGGAGAAAGCACACTTTGCTTGGCGGTTATTCTTAACCCCAGCTCTTTCATGTGGGCGAGAACGACATCTCGATGCCAAAATGCCACCTGCTCCGATTGAGCTAATATCAACCAGTCGTCGATATAATTCAGTATGAGGATGCCCTGGAGTCGCAGAGGAGCCAGAGCAGCATCCACACACTTCGTGAAAGTGCAAGGTGAGAGTGCCAGGCCAAACGAAAGAACCCAATATTGGTAAGCTTTGCCCCCGAAAGCAAACCTCAGGAACTTCCTGTGTTGGGGAAGGATGGAGATATGGAAGTATGCGTCTTTTAGATCGATCGTGACAAACCAGTCCTCGGAGCTGATCTGAGACACAACTTGTTTGATTGTGAGCATCCTGAACTTCAGTCGCATGACCGAGCGGTTCAATTGATGCAGATCTAAAATGGGACGCAACCCTCCATCCTTCTCTGGAACGATGAAGTACCGGCTGTAGAACCCGGACTCTCTGTCGTGAGGAGAGACCATTTCAATGGCCTCCTTCCTCAAGAGAGTGTTTACTTCTTGTTCCATTACCAGAGCCTGCTCGGGGCCCACCAAAGTAGGAAGAACCCCGCAAAAACGAGACGGTGGAAAACTGAATTAGATTCCATAGCCTCTCTCTACAGTATGCAGGACCCCTTGTGACACATTTGGCAGAAGTTTCCACGCTGCCAAATAGTTTACTAAGGGAATCAGTTTCTCGAGACTGACCTCTGGTGTAATGAGAGCGGCTAGCTCAGTGCCCTGAAGCAGCGGACCGACAGGAGATGGCCGAACTAGCTGCTCTGGAAACCTCTGAAGAGTTAGCGAGCCTCCCAGTACTGCTACGTTCCTGAGCAGAAACTGAGAGAAGCGCTTGCCAGAGACTGCTGCGCCATGAAACACCATGGGTGGCAGGGTTGGCAGATTGATCTCCTGAGGGCACTGAGGAGAGACGGGCACCGTATGATGAGGTGTACACCTCTATTCCCCAGAGGGGCCTCAAAAGATCTCCCCCATGACCTCGAAACCTCAGTGTGGAGGTCGGGGAAGAAAGGGAGGCTCTGGCGTGGAGGTGGCGGCATACTCCGCAGAAAGCGTTCATCGAGCTTGCTTTTCTGCGGTTCAGCCCATTTCTCGGCGGGCCAGTCTATGTTTAGCTTGGCCATAGCATGAGTAACCACCTCCAACAGCTCCTCATACTGGGGAGACTGAGTGGGCGAATCCTCATCGGCACCCTCCACGCCAACCTCCTCGGAGGAAGACAGGCGGAGCGCCGAGCCCTCTCCCTGGGGAGAAGAAACCGCAGAGCGGGCTTCAGATCCCAGAGAGCGGGCGGCGGATCTGGCAGGTGAGGAAGAAGAAAGGGACTCGCCCGTCTCCATTCCCTCCACCAAATCCATTTGTGAACCCCACGAGTGTAACCGCGAGGAACGCTGGTGAAGGCTCCCTCCTCAAAGACAGCCTTCCGGGAGTGAAGCGCATGCAGCGGCAAACACTCGCAATGCGGGCAGCCGACTCCCTCGAGAGCCGACTCTGCGTGATTTGCTCCCAAGCAGACAACGCACAGGCTGTGTGTATCCCCACCCGTAATATAGCGCGGGCAGGGAGGAACACACAGCCTAAAACGCTGCCCGCTCTCACCCTCATGTTTTGTCTTTTTAATAGCTTTTGACATAATGCTTTGAGAGACAAACAATACAAAATCAGACTGACACACACAGAGCACTTGCTGAATGACGGAAAGCTGCCGCTGCACCCACCGCACGTACTCTTAAGCTTCCTGGTTGCTACGTCACCTCACCCGTGATGTCTCGCCCATCCATTGGACTGATTACACATGTGATTCAGAGCGTGGTCACACTGAGGGCGTTCCCATAGCGTTTCAACGCAGCTCGAGTTCCTGAAGGGGATGCTTGGTATTGTTCTGGAGAACCAGAGATCCATCTCTCCTTACGCTGTCTTGTTGATCCAGTGTTCTTCTTTACAACATCAGGAGAATGTTTCTCTCCACACAAGAGCTTCAGTTCCTTATCATATCCACACTGGACCCCTGCTCCTGTGCTCCATCAGACCCCTGAGACTGATCTAGAACACAGCTGTATGACTAAATGGCTGGGAGAATAATTACAATGTTCTTCTGCTGGAAAAATACACACATTAGATTTCAGAAATGTCTGTGCGTATGTCTGTGTGTTTGTTATTTCCCACCTGTGTGTGTGTGTGTGTGTGTGTGTGTGTGTGTGTGTGTGTGTGTGTGCATTGATGATGAATCAGTGAGGTGTAAAGAAGCAGGTGTGTGACCATTTCCTGCCTCCTCCATCTGTCTTCATCTCAAATGCTCCTGTAAAGTTAAAATCTTGTCCACCAGCCACAGATTATTCCCTGCCACACCACCAGAGGGCACCCTCTCGTGAATGTTACAACTCCTTGGTGGTCTTTTCCATTTCCTGCCCTCAACACATAAAAAGCACATGGACCATTCACTAAACATGAAGCCTTGCTCTTCACAAGTTCATTTCTGTGAATTCTGAGCCAATATTCTGATTGAGTCCTGTATATGACCTTACCTTTGCCTGTCTTGATGCTGGATTGTCTTTTGAGGTCAGGTTTGCTCTGAGGCTCTGTGTACTGACCCTTGCAGGTGTTTATTAAGCAGAATTTTGGATCTGTTTATTGGACTACCAGGAGCAGGACACACATGGTTCTGAGTTTCTGGATGTCAGGGGTTTTACTTAAAGGTCTGGATTTTTCTCCAGTCATATTTAACCCTCTATTGCACACTGCTGCTTCAGAGTAACAAACCCCTTTTCTTCACTTTGTAAAGACGCTGTACAAAATAATTGAAGGGTTAATAATGAAAAATACATTTTAAAAAATAGCTTGAATATGAATAATATGAATAATAATAACTTGGAATCAACCAATACAAAGCTTTTATTTGGTCACAGTACCTCCTGGAGGCCATTTTAAAGTCTTATTGTGGCGTGGTGCACCATGTGGATGATAGAGCCGACCTCGGAAGAAACCTTTTTTCTGGATCTTCTCACCCATCAAAATGATTCACATTTGTTAGTGAGTGAACTTCATTTCTAAACATTAAGAATCAAATTAATTTTTATGTTATCAGGACATAAACATGTTTGCTGCCTATGCAGTGATTTCACTCATGCAGCCACGTTAAAGAATGTTGCAGGTGTTGTGGGTTACATTTTTCATTTAGTTTTTTCATGTTTTTCATTTTTACAGTATTTACCTTTATTTAGTATTTATTCTGTATGATACTGTCATGATCCTGTAGCAGTGTATGGTATATTACTCTAATGCAGAGGTTCCCAGCCCGGGTCCTGGTGTACCCCCTGTCCTGCACATTTTAGTGCTTTCCCTGCCCTAACACACCCATATACAGTGTGTGTATAATATATATATAACACAGTGGTGTGAAAAAGTGTTGGACCCCTTCCTGATTTCCAATCTTTTTGCATGTTTGTCATACTTTAATGTTTCAGATCACCAAACAAATTTAAATATTAGTCAAAGATAACATGAGTAAACACAAAACACAGTTTTTAAATGAAGGTTTTCATTATTAAGGGAAAGCAAAATCCAAAACTACATGGCCCTGTGTGAGAAAGTGTTTGCCCTCCCTGTTAAAACATAACTGTGGTTTATCACACCTGAGTTCAATTTCTCTAGCCACACTCAGGCCTGATTACTGCCACACCTGTTTGCAATCAAGAAATCACTTAAATAGGACCTTCCTGACAAAGTGAAGTAGATCAAAAGATCCTCAAAAGCTAGACATCATGCCGAGATCTAAAGAAATTCAGAAACAAATGAGAAAGAAAGTAATTGAGAGCTATCAGTCTGGAAAAGGTTATAAAGCCATTTCTAAAGCTTTGGGACTCCTGCAAACCACAGTGAGAGCCATTATCCACAAATGGCGAAAACATGGAACAGTGGAGAACCTTCCCAGGAGTGGCCGGCCGACCAAAATTACCCCAAGAGCGCAGCGACGACTCATCCAAGAGGTCACAAAAGACCCCACAACAACATCCATAGAACTGCAGGCCTCACTTGCCTCAGTTAAGGTCAATGTTCATGACTCTACCATAAGAAAAAGACTGGGCAAAAATGGTCTGCATGGCAGGGTTCCAAGACGAAAACCACTGCTGAGCAAAAAGAACATAAAGGCTCATCTCAGTTTTGCCAGGAAACATCTTGATGATCCCCAAGACTTTTGGGAAAATACTCTGTAGACTGACAAGACAAAAGTTGAACTTTTTGGAAGGTGTCTGTCCCATTACATCTGGCGTAAAAGTAACACCGCATTTCAGAAAAAGAACATCATACCAACAGTAAAATATGGTGGTGGTAGTGTGATGGTCTGGGGCTGTTTTGTTGCTTCAGGACCTGGAAGACTTGCTGTCATAAATGGAACCATGAATTCTGCTGTCTACCAAAAAATCCTAAAGGAGAATGTCCGGCCATCTGTTTGTGACCTCAAGCTGAAGCGAACTTGAGTTCTGCAGCAGGACAATGATCCAAAACACACCAGCAAGTCCACCTCTGAATGGCTGAAGAAAAACAAAATGAAGACTTTGGAGTGGCCTAGTCAAAGTCCTGACCTGAATCCTATTGAGATGCTGTGGCATGACCTTAAAAAGGCGGTTCATGCTCGAAAACCCTCCAATGTGGCTGAATTGCAACAATTCTGCAAAGATGAGTGGACCAAAATTCCTCCACAGCGCTGTAACAGACTCATTGCAAGTTATCGCAAATGCTTGATTGCAGTAGTTGCTGCTAAGGGTGGCCCAACCAGTTATTAGGTTAAGGGGAGGGCAAACACTTTCTCACACAGGGCCATGTAGTTTTGGATTTTGTTTTCCCTTAATAATAAAAACCTTCATTTAAAAACTGTGTTTTGTGTTTACTCATGTTATCTTTGATTAATATTTAAATTTGTTTGATGATCTGAAACATTAAAGTGTGACAAACATGAAAAAAGATTGGAAATCGGGAAGGGGGCCAACACTTTTTCACACCACTGTATTTCACTAGGAAAAAAAAAACTTTTTATAGACTTCCACATGCAGTGAATTCAGGGCACACTACATTATTTCAACAATCTGACATTAATCTAATAATTTTATTTCTAAAGAAATCAGATGTCACTTTTCATAATTACTGTTTTTGCTTTCATTTCTATGAAATTTTATAGGCACTTATCAATTTCTTTGCAAATATTTAAATGAATAAAATTTGTTTGATTATTTGAGTAGTTTATTTCTATTGCCACACAATATTGTCTCCAAGCAACCTAAATAAAAAGCATCCCTCCAAATATTTTCTAAAATTTGTTTTTTTTTTATTTTCAGTAATGAAGTTCATTTTCTTGAGGATGCAGAAGATAGGGATAGGTGGAGAGTGATGATTCACTGTGGCGACCCCTGAAGGGAAAAGCCGAAAGAAGAAGAAGAAGAAGGCGTTCATTTTCTGCCAAAAAATTCAATCAAACATTTTTTAACATTGCTTTCATAATGCATGCAAGATGTTCTCCTCTGATGGAGATGGAGAATTTCTGCTGCATTTAATTTAGTTTGATACTAACTTACACTTTTTTTTAGGCGACTCTGTGACCAGCAGATTTAGTGCATGATGCTAAACTGGATGCTGAACTGGAGTCTTCCATTTCTTGTTAGCTACATTAGCATCGTAGCTCTAGGTCTAAACTAAAGAAGCAAACTTGAGACATAAGCTGATGGAGAATATTTTGGATTAAAGGGATGTTTCGTGTTCTTTAATGAAGCCTATGCAGGTCGTGGAGTTCGTCTGAAGCTCATCAGCATTTCAGTTGAACTGTACTTAATGCTACAGATTGAGATTTAAGAGGATTATTTTGTAGTTCCAGTTTAACTTTTGGACTTTTATTAGATTTTAACCTGAATAAAGTTTAACCAAAGTGGCAGAAGAACGAAACGCTTTATTTGTGTTGCAGTGCATGCTGGGATTTGATAACGAGCCCTGAATGCACACACTATTAAAGATAAACGAGTGAGAACAGCTGATAAACAACTGACATCTTTAATGCTAAAGCTGCTAACTGGTAATGTGTGTGTGTGTGTGTGTTAGCATTAGCGCTCTTCAGCAAGCCTAATTGGCAACAGACAGTAAAATAAATACAGCAGCGTCATGAGAGATTAGTGCTAAAAGGTCAAAAACCACACAGCAGTTTGCTTTCAGAGTTAAACACACACACACACACACAAACACACACACTAAGCCATTTCACCTCTAATCTCCTAATAAGATTATAAAAAGTGCAAATATGTTTCCGCATTACTGCTCATAATGACGCCATATAAAAGCCTGAGTTTACAGCCAGAGGCTTAAAGCAGAATGTGCAGCTAAACGCTAAATATCGCGCTGATGAAGGACTTCCTGTTTGAAGCACTTCCTGGTTGGATGACATCCTGCCTGTCAGAAAACTTTCTCTTCCAGGAGTTACACAAAAGACTAAAAAGTGTACATCGTTCCACATTTGATATTGTCTGGTATTAATAATGCATTAAACTAATGCACTACGTCTCTCCGAATCTCCCTAGTGCACTAAACTGGTGCGCTACTTCTCTCCGAATCTCACTAGTGCACTAAACTTGTGCGCTACTTCTCACCAAGTCTCACTTGCGCACTAAACTTGTGCGCTACTTCTCTCCGAATCTCACTAGTGCACTAAACTCGTGTGCTTTTTACTTCTCTCTGAATCTCACTAGTGCACTAAACTGGTGCGTACTTCTCACCGAATCTCCCTACTGCACTAAAACAACATGATTTGAGATACAGCATTAATCTCTCCAGACTAATATTGCTGCATTTATTTTGTGATTTATTTCCTTTATAAACAAGTTACTTTGTGCTGAAAGTGTTTCAGGTCTGTAATTTTACCCATGATGCCGTTCAGCATGTTTATCTGAATGAAATTCAACTTTTTTTTTTTTATTTTTTCAATTTGTTTTTTTGTATAATATTCAGAGAAAAAGCAAATAAAATAACCTGCGTCATCTCATCTGCTCTCTATTCTCCAGCTCGAGTGTAAAACATGGTAATGTTCCAGCCGTGATGAGCAAGGTGTTTGTGTGTGTGTGTGTGTGTGTGTGTGTGTGTGTGTGTGACCTCATTTTGGCTCTCGGTCATTTCCTGTTTGTGGGTAAAAAAAACACAGAATGGATAAATGAGTTTAGAGAACATTATGCTGCACTGTTTATTAGTTTTCTCTCGCTGTTGTGTCTCATGTGGATGAATTTCCTCCTTTATCACTTTAACATTATCATCTTTTGTGTGTGTGTGTGTGTGTGTGTTCATATGTGAGCACATGTTCACTGCAGCTCTGATGACTGCTAGGGATTTCACTTCAGATTTTCTGCCTTGTTCAGTGTGGAACAATAAAACAATTCATTTTTGGTTTGGTCTCTTGTTGAGGGGAACCACTTGATTTTCAGTTGGTTCCAGGTGAGAACTTCCAGGTGAGACTCCACACTAAAACTATGTAAGTGACTGAGTGCTAGTCCTGACACAGTAAAGTTTTATTTTCCACATTGATCTTTTCAGCTCAAGCAGCTTATGCTCCACTTCTCCTCATCCTCCATTCCTCTCCTTATCTACCTCTCCTCTTTTCATTGTCCTCTCCTTTCCTCATCCTCCTCTCATTATGCTCCTCTCCTCATCCTCCTCTCCTTATCAACCTCTCCTCTTCTCCTTATCCATCTCTCCTCCTCATCCTCCTCACCTCTACTCATCCTCCTCTGCTTCTTTCATACTCTGCTCATCCTCCTCTCCTGTGCCTCCTCTCTTCATCATCTTCCTTTCATACTCTGGTCATCTGCCTCTCCTCCTTCCTCTCCTCATCCTCTAATACTCTTCATCCACTCCTCATTCTCTTCTCCTTCCTCTCCTCAAAGCTCCACAGTTCCATCCTGAGCTCGGGTTACTGTCTGTATGTGTTCTCCAAGTTCTCCATTTTCCTCCCATGAACATGGTTGGATTAGCTACAATGACTGATGTACTAGTGTGATGTCATGCACAGTATTCCTGGGATAGACTCCCCTGAGCATAACATAATTACACTTATCGCTGTTGTGTGGAAACTGGTGCTAGTTTTTTGTTTGTATTTGTTTAAACATGATGTCACACACCATCGACACAAAACTTTCAGAAAGAAATCTGAGTTAGAAGATAAACTGCTCCGAGTCCGACAAAATGAACACGCACACTAGTTCCTGTAGATTCTAGATGTTATAGGGGAACTGTAGTCACTTTACTTCCTCTTGTTCTTTTTCAAGTTAAATAATTAATTGTATATTTTTCAGTGTATTATTAGTTACAGACTTTTTATCTCAGCACTAAATGATTGTGCTGCTTCACTCTTGGAACTTTTCTAGAGTTATTGGCAATTAGGGATCATAGTTTTAACATTCCTGTTGTGAACTGAGCTCAGCACTGTGATTAACTCCAGATGTAGATTTCGATCCCAGATAAACAGGGATCTCCATGATCTCTCTCTCTCGTACACACACACACACACACACACACACACGCACACGCACACATACCAGTAAATAAAGATAAATGCCTTAAGAAATAATTTATTCATGGAATATTTATAAAAATTGGATCATTCCAGTGAACTGATTGTTTGTGTGTTAGTGTGTGTCTGTATGTGTGTGTGTGTGTGTGTGTGTGTGAAACTCTGACTACCACCCACTTGTCCTTGTCTGTATTTGTATCCTCATGATAAAACAAAGCCCAGATGATTTTCTCTGTAAAAATGTGAATGATTCACTTTTGCTGTAAGAAACTATTTAATCATGAGTGAATCACTAACACAATGAATCATTGAACTACTGAATCAGTGAACTACTGAATCACTAAACTACTGAATCATGAACCACTGAACTACTGAATCACTGATTCGTATGTAGAAGGCACAGAGTGAACTCTTGCTGAACAGTGAAGAGTAACCTGCTGATCCGAATCTTTTCTGCTCAAAGCCGCTCTGTTTAACTGCTTTAATGTTCAAACTGTAACATTCAAGTCAATTCAATTTTATTCCATTTTATTTGTATAGCACTTTTATCAATGGACCTTGTCACAAAGCAGCTTTACATAAATATATAAATTCAGGATATACATTTTAAATTTATAAATTTATCCCTAATGAGCGAGCCAGAGGTGATGGTGGTGAGAAAAAAACTCCCTGAGATGATATGAGGAAGAAACCTTGAGAGGAACCTGACTCAAAAGGGAACCCATCCTCATCTGGGTGCAACGGATAGTGCGATTATAAATAATTCCCTTCTATGACTGTATGCTATGTGGTCAAAAACTGTAATTGTGTAGCCATGAAAGTTCATTACAGTTTTCACATGAAGTCTATTTTGTTGAACTTATCCACTGTTCACTGATGGAGACTTACTAAAGCTATCATAGCAATTGTAGTCCTAAGCCATCTTTATGGTTTCTAAGTGGTACCATTCACAGTAATCTCATGTATCTTCAGGCTGTCCATGTGGGCCATCCTCAGCAGCAGTGATGAGAACTTCAACCAGAAGTAGGGCATCAGGATGGGTCAGGGAGGTCTGGAGAGCAGAAGTCGTCAGGATCACTGGCATCTCAGGAGTAGCCTGTGTAGCTTGCCAGAGAGAGAGAGAAACACAGATTATTAGGTATGCTTGTTGTCATGTAATGGTTAAAGAATATGTACTTTGTATGCAGAGTGCAATCAGGGACTCCGGCAAGACTAGCTATGACAGCATAACCAAAAGGAGAGCCAGAAGCTAACACAGACATGAGGGCATCCTGGGACATAGGGCAGCCAGCCATTTCACCGTCGACAAACCTGAGTGAACATGTGAGAGTGGGGGGGGGGCGACAGCATCCAAACATCCCAGTTCACCACAACACTCTATGCCTGTGAACTCTCCAGACCTGCCCCTGTACCTAAGAAAAAACTATTCACAAAAGACTTGACTAAACAAATATGTTTTCAGCCGAGACTTAAACACTGAGACTGTGTCTGAGCCCGAACACTAAGTGGAAGGCTGTTCCATAACTGTGGGGCTTTGTAAGAGAAAGCTCTACCCCCAGCTGTAGCCCGCACTATTCGAGGTACCAATAAATAGCCTGCACCTTTTGATCTAAGTAGGCGTGGCGGATCATAAAAGACCATTTGCGAGACCATTTAGTTCTTTATACGTCAATAGTAGTATTTTATAATCAATATGAAATTTGATTGGGAGCCAATGCATTGTAGATAAGATAGGGGTGATGTGGTCATATCTTCTGGTTCTAGTAAGAATATACATAAGAATTTCACTCAAATTATACATGTTTTATGCTGAGGTCACTGTGATGTGACAATAAAGTCTAATGTCTAAAATTGTCTTTCTCTCTCGCTCTCTCTCTCTTTCACACCATCACATACACACACACACACACACACACACAATCTCTCTCCCAGTGTGATGTGTGTGTGTGTGCTGATGGATATTTATACAAAGATGCATTATGGGATGTCCTTTGCTACTATTTCATGGTTACAAAAACTCCTGAAGTAGTCTCATTGTCTTACAGTGGGTTTTTTTCAGCACAGCGCAAGTGGATTTGTCGATTATGTAGCATTAGCATGCAGGAAGCAGTACTAACGAAAATCACAGCATCATCAAGAACTTTTTTTATTTTGGCTCAGAGGAAGCAGGAAGTGATTTGCATATAAAGAGGAGCTGTGTTATTTCAGAGGAACAGTATGTACAGTGGCTGTGAGAGAGACGAGTGGAACGCTGCAGTGGGTTGATTAACACTGATTAACAGACAAGAATGTGATTAACACTTTTGAAACAGGAGCCACAGTTCCATCAGTGTTATCTGCTTTTATTATGAGAACAGAATGAAAAACACACCATCACAAACTTACTTTTAATAAAAAAAATAAAAATGTAATAATTTTTTATGGTGAGCGACTTCCTTATTTTATAGAAGTCATTATCACATCCTGAAAAAAATACACACACACACATTATATAAAATCAGATGTGCTGGATCAAGTGCTTTTCTATGTGCTGCTGAATAATGAGTGTGGAAGCCATTTTGTTAAATTAAACCAGTGATTAATGTGATAATTACTAGCTCTAATTCATGCAGTAATGTATTGGTGATATACAAGACTCCTATTAGATTTATTTCAACATTCGCCATCTTCTCATTCATATAATCATCATATTAGCCCTTTATTTTTCAGTTTTACATTCTCTCTTGCTTTTATGTTACATCATATTACATTTATTTATCCTGATTTTTTTTGGGTTGTGAGTGTTCGTCTTTAAAAGTGGTGGTTTATACACAACTGAAAACTCCTCAAGAAAAATCTGGCAACCTCGGAGGTGTGAACTACATGCAGGTGATTTTTATAATCTGAATGTGGAGCTCAGAAAATCCACTTAAGCAGCTGCATAACCTGACATGAGGAAATTTTCCCATGTAAATACCGATGAAACTTTTGGACTAACGCTATGAGCTAAAGTTGCAAGAAATGAAGACTATGTCTCTCAGCATGTTGGCCTCTACAAGTTTGTTAATTTGTAATAATTCCAGTTGAGTGCTGTGTTGTTGTTCAACTGCTTGACAACACAATAAAGTTGGGTGAATGAGAATATGAGGAGCTCGATTAATCTTCTCCTTTTCACGTCCTGATCAGAAGTCCCCTTGGCTCCGCCCCCTCTGCCGTAGCTGCTGGATTGAGGACACAGCCGAGCTGCCACGCTCCATTAGCTCTGTCCTTCATAATAATTTAAACGTGACGCTGCAGGAGCCGAGAGCAGCTCGCTGTTTAACACCTCAATCTACTGCGCTGATTACATGTACACACACACACACACACACACACACACACACACACACACACACACTCATTCACATGCACAGCAGAACAGTGAGGAGCATTTACATGCAGTGTAGTGCTCAGTAAAGGCCTGGGTCAAAGATGGAGAAAAGGAAAGTACACTGTGTTTCCTGCTGCCATTTTTCACCAATAATATCCACAGAACTCAGCTCTGAACCATGTGTGGTTCTCCATATTCATTTATTCATTTGTTAAATTTAAATATATTTTAATTCCTTCTTCTCACAGACTCAGTAATTATAATGTTAGCTGTTCAACGTCAGGCTTGTTTTAGTGTGTTGATGTGAAAACAACTTCAGATTTATTTGAGCTTGTGAACTGATTCACATAATTTACTTAAAGGAGTCCTTTAGAAAGAGCAGAAAATAATAATAATAACAACAACAACAACAATAATAATAATAGGATAATATAATATAATATAATATAATATAATATAATATAATATATATATATATATATATATATATATATATATTATTATTATTATTATTATTTCAATTTTATTTATATAGCACTTTTAACAAAGGACATTGTATCAAAGCAACTCTACAGATCCCTTATGAGTGAGCCAGGTGTGGCAGTGGTGAGGAAAACCTCCCTGAGACGACATGAGGAAGAAACCCTGAGAAGAACCAGAACCCATCTTCTTCTGGGTGAGAATATAAATCATTTCTTTTCCACAGCTGTACACTATAGAGTCAAACAATACTGAGTAATACTACTACTACTACTACTACTACTACTAATAATAATAATAATAATAATAATAATAATAATAGTAATTCAGCCAATCACATTAGAGGCAATGTCCTATTAGATGTTAAACATTAGGTGATGAAGTTCTTTTTGTATTACTTACAAAATACAATATTGTTTGCAGGGCAGTGGCAACATAAGGTGCATGTGGGTGTGTAACATTCTAAATAACTTCCTCTTGGTCATATAATATAAGGCACTGCATAGTGTGCTTTAACCATTATCTTTTGCCCTTTGTATGTAGGAAGCAGGAAGTGAATTGGGATTCACCCTACCCTCTGGGCTGATGATCACCATTACCATAGAAACAGTCGTAAGTAAGGTTGATGCCTTTGCCCCGCTTGTTATGAAGAAATGTGTACGAAGTCACCTGAACATCATGGCAAAATGTTTGTGTGTCTGTTAGCTAGAGAGGAGAAAAACAGAATCAGGAATTGAATCAGTGCCTCAGTGGTGTTACTCACATACATGATGACCAACACCAGGTTTATATCCAGGATTTGTTGCTATAGTGATCAGGATAGTGGTGACAGAAAAGTGATGCACAGTCATGTGGACACAGGAGTTGAACTATGAATATTCCCGCTGCACACCCTCGGGGACAAGAGACCCAATTAACACATCCCATTAATTACGAGACTATCAAAACTGATTAGGATATGGGCCTTTGCTCACGCCACAACCAGGACCAGATTTTCTGCTTCATGGAGGCAAAATGAGCTCAACTGCCAATCAGAGTTAAGCACTGTGTGTGTGTGAATTATTTTAACTACAAAAATTAATTTAATTAGCCTTTAGCTTATCCGGGATTAGTTTAGTCCGAACCTTTCTGCAGCATGAGACCAAAAAACAGTTTTATAGAAATTACTGTACACATCGCTATGAGCTAAAATGTTTTAGAAATCATGTTTGTGTCTGAGAAATACTAAATTGGAGTTTGTATCAGGTGAAATTTCTCCTGGACAAGAGCGATATCTTACCCTCAGTGCAGTGAAGCAGCCAATATTTATTACTGCAGAAGTCAATTTCCCAAAAGGAAAGATGATATTAGTTTAACAAAATGTCACATTGCACAAAAGAGAGGCTGTTTGACTTGTCTGTGTTTACACACTTCACTATTAGCGGTGTGTAGAGGAGAAACCTGCTCACTGAGAGAACCGCAGTTTAATATCACACCATACTGTTTGATTTGCTGATTTTGTGTAAACGGGAGTTCAGATGGCACTCGGCCCTGTGCTCTGAGCAGCACAGCACCTCATAATGCGGTTTTAATTGCGAGTGTGATTACCCTCAGCTGGCTGACTAAACGTGCTCGGGTCGATATTAGAGGACAATCATGTGCAGCCTCACGGCCTCGGGAGGAAACGCTGCAGGTAACAACGAGAGCACAATTAGAAATGTTTCATATTGTAATAACGGAGAGTCAAGTCCTGCAGGGAACCGCATGGAGCATGATTAATCACACAACACATCAGACGGCCCGGTGTAATTAAAGAGGTTCACTGTCCGAGGAAACACACACACACACACACACACACACACACACACACACACAGACACACATGTCAAAGAGTCAGTTTCCATATTATATCCATGTTAACATCTTCTTCATAATGATCTTGTTTTCATATTAGCAGTTTAGCCTACAGTTTATCCTGGAGTTTAGATTGGTTTAGTTTAACCCTTGTGTGGTGTTCATATTTTTGTTAATTAGCCAGGGTTCGTGGATCTGGGGGTTTTTAATTCAACACAATCAAACAATTTTATGTTTAAAAAACTCAACAGATGTTTACTTCATCCCAATTACAAGCAATATAAACAACATATATGGTTAATATTTGCCCTTTACCTTTGTTAGACCACATTTATGAATTAAATTTCTATTCGTTTTTTGTTTCTTTTTTAATAAAATGTAATAAAAAACAAAAATCAATTATAATCAAGATATGAGAAAATTACAAATGAAGCAAGGTTTTTCATAACTATTGATTCTTATTTATTTGAACTTCATTAGAAATTTAACCCATTCAGGTCAGTTTACACAACACAAGCTGAACAAATACAGGAACCATGTCAGTCTAGACAACACATCAGCCCCACTGAACACATTGCCTTTTCATACCAGCCTATACAACACATGAGGGGCAGAGTTGTACTGTGTGTGTGTTGCATATGTACCTCTTGCACTTGATGCATGCATATTGTGAAGTGTGTGGACCCAATATGGACAGAAAAACTCTACGCTGGCCACTGTTGATATTCTTTGACATATTGGACATCTCAGCATACAATTCCTTTGTCATCTGGATGGCACTGAACCCAGAGTGGAACAGAGGGAAGCTCCAGAGGAGACGCCCCTTTCTCTTCCACTCTGGGAAAGGCACTGGTGAGACCTCAAATCCAGAGAAGACAACATGTTCCAACATGTCAAAGAATATCAACAGCAGCCAGCGTAGGGTCCTCCTTTTGCAGCTGTAGGCAGTCACCAGTTTGTCCATGTTGCACGGAAAAATTCTCTGCCAGTTTCTGCATCCCACAGGGATTCTGTGGATTCCCCTTTGGACCTGAAAACTCCAACAAGGATAAGAACCCCAAAGTAGGCATGTAAATGGGTTTGGTCCATCTCCTTCCACCTCTCTCTCCAAAAACACATCTTCCTTCTAAATTAGTGCAATCCAGAATAATTTTCTGGGATGAAAAGCTCAAAAGAAGACTTGATGTCCTGCACATGAGTAACTGCCATCCATGTTGGCCCTGGTTGCATCCTTATCACATTGGCAGCCATCCGGGGTGGCTCATTTCTTGGGCAAGAAGACAATTTAAATTTCACAATTTTTTGACATCCATATTTCTTCACTTGCTAGCTGCTGACGGACTTGTTCTGGTCCTGGAGCTGGCTGCTGACAGGCTGGTCCTGGGGCTGGCTGCTGATGGGCTGGTCCTGGGGCTCGTCTTCATTTTGGAACTAGCTGATGCTCAATCTCATCCTCTTCTTCAAAGTCACTGTCACACTCTGAATTTTCAGAAATGTGATCCTCACATTCTGAAACCTCTTCCTTTACATCATCCTCAAAAGCTTCTCTCTCTTCCAAAATCAATTGCAAGGCCCTCTGAGCAGAGAATCTTTTGGCCATCTTGATCAGTTGTGATAAGGAACCACACTGGCAAAGCTATATTTATTGTGTCATGCCCCCAATTTGCAGCTGAGATAGAGTATGAGCAAATAAAGATTTGTTCCCGCAAGATAGAGGGTAAAATGTGCAGGAATGTGAGAGCAGACACATGTTGCAACCTTGTGCGGGGAAACACAAAACTCACACTCTCTCACATACACACACATACACACACACATACATACTAACAGCAGGTCCAGACAGAAGGAGGACAGTGTAGGTACACAGGACCTACAATTTCCACACTTTTATTAGCCTCGGGTCCAGTGGACCCGAACATCCTGTATGTAATATAAATGTGTAGGGGGGTGTACAGTGTGTGGTCAATGAAAATGTGTTCTGATATGTTCTTCACAGAAAATGAGCCAAGGCCAATGAGTCTGAGTTTGAAAAAATAATTAATCGTATCATTTTTCTTTCAATAAAAAAATGAAAACGGGTCCCACAGACCCGAACACCATACAAGGGTTAAGATTAGTTTAGTTAACTCTGATTTCGTTTAAACTAGTTTATGTTAACCTAGTTTAGTCAAGTTTATTCTACAGTGTCTGTGGCATTTCATTTAACATGAAGGCAAAGCACATAGAAAGTAAAGATTAGTAAAGCATTTATTGTCAGGTATTTCCCCCTCGCACTGAGTATTCAAGCGCTCAGCACGTTAACGTGTGTTTTGTTTTCATTCATGTCCTGTCTCCTCCCCTGTCTTGTCATTGGTTGTATTCTTCATGTGTCATGTTCTGTCTCACCTTTTCCTAGTTTCCCCCTTGATTATTCTGTGTATTTAAACCCCCTATGTGTCTCTGTTAGTGGCACAGTATTGTTCCCTCATTTTATGCTTTTGGATTATCAGCAACATTTTTGATATTGTTGTTTGCATATCGCCTGACCTTTGTCTGTTTTGGATTACGTTTTGAACAATTCAATTCAATTCAATTCAATTCAATTCAATTTTATTTGTATAGCGCTTTTAACAATGGACATTGTCACAAAGCAGCTTTACAGAAATAAATGGATTAACAAAAAATATATTATAAATATTTGAATTTATCACTGTGAATTTATCCCTAATGAGCGAGCCAGTGGCGACGGTGGCGACGGTGG
>CM040981.1:22111-35601 GCA_022985145.1 Pangasius djambal | reverse complement strand
TTGAGTCTGGTTCCTCTCAAGGTTTCTTCCTATCTCCATCTCAGGGAGTTTTTCCTTGCCACCGTCGCCTCGGCTTGCTCTTCAGACACACTCTCACACTTCATCTTACTTTTTTGTTTGTGTAAAGCTGCTTTGAGACAATGACATTGTAAAAAGCGCTATACAAATAAACTGAATTGAATTGAATTGAAATTGAATTATCCACCTGCACTGTGAAGCAGCGTCCTATCAGTTTTGTAGCATTTGGCTGAATGTGAGCAGAGAGTAGAGCCCTAAACACCTCAGAATTCATCCTGCTACTTCTGTCAGCAGTCACATCATCAATAAACACCAATGAGCCCGTTCCATTGGCAGCCATACCATATGCCCATGCCATAACACTTCCTCCACCATGTTTGACACATGATGTGGTATACTTTGAATCATGAGCTATTCCTTTCTTTCACCATACTTTTCTCTTCCCATCATTCTGGTACAAATTAATCTTGGTTTCATCAGTCCAAAGAATCTTATTCCAGTACATGGGAGGCTTTTTTTAGATGTTTTCTGGCAAAGTCTAATCTGGCTTTCCTGTTCTTGCACGTTGTTGTAAACCCTCTGTATTTACCTTCATGAAGGTGTCTCTTGATTGTAGATTTTGACAGTGATACGCCTACCTTCTCCAGAGTATTCTTGACTTCTGTTGATGTTGTGAAGGGGTTTTTCTTCACCAAAGAAAGGATTATGCGATCATCCACTTTAGTTGTCTTCCGTGGTCTTCCAGGCTTTTCGATGTTGTTAAGCTCACCAGAGCTTTCCTTCTTTTTAAGAATGTACCCAACTGTTGATTTGGCCACACCTAAGGCTTTTGCTATCTCTCTTATAGATTTATGTTTTTTCAGCCTAATCATGGCCTCCTTCACTTGCATTGAGATCTCCTTGGACTTCATATTGGTAGCTCCAGTCGAGCAGCTGCCAAATGCCAACTCAATACCTGATATCAACTCCAGACCTTTTATCTGCTTCATTTGTCTTGAAATAATGAGGCAATGGACCGCACCTGGTCAATTAACTTCTTGTCATTCAACTGTCCAAATACCTTTGAGCCCCTGAAAATGGTTGTAATTCCTAAGTGGTAAATGCCATATTTTTGTGGAACCTCTTAAAATGAAGCTGAAAGTCTACACTTCGATCACATCTTAATTGTTTTATTTCAAATCCATTGTGGTGGTGTATAAAGGCAAAATCACAAAAATTCTGTCATTGTCCAAATACTTCCAGACCTAACTGTATATGTGTTTAATCGGAAATAGTTTAAAAAGTGTAACCTTTATTTTAAAGTTTAAAAGATTCTGATGATTCTGCTGAACAACATGCTTCTGCATCTCAGTTCCTGACCCATCCATTTCAGCAGAGCTGCATCTGACATCACATCATCCACACACCTTCTGCTCTGAATCCAAATCTGCAAGCCGTGTTACATCAGCATTGTGACAGAGTCAGCGCAGGGGAATGTCTGATGGCCTCAAGTCAGTTAGCTGGGTGAGCATGTGGAAATCTGTGAGCACAATGAGACACATTGTGTGCAGTGTGCGAGCAGGGACCACGCAAGACTAGCTATGACAGCATAACTAAAAGGGAGAGGCAGAAGGTAACACAGACATGAGGACATCCTGGGACATAAAGCAGCCAGCCACTCCACCGTCGACAAACCTGAGTGAACACGTGAGAGTGGGAGGCTACAGCATCCAAACATCCCAGGTCACCACAACTCTTTATGCCTGTGAACCTTCCAGATCTGCTACTTTACCTAATAGAAAAGCTAATAACAAAATTCTTGATTAAACAAATATATTTTTGGTCTAGACTTAAAGACTGAGTCTGTGTATCAACCCCAAATACTAACTGGAAGACTGTTCCATGACTGGGGGGCTTTGTAGGAAAAAGCACTGCCCCCTGCTGTAGGCTTCATTATTCTAGGTACTAATAAAGAGTCTGCACATTTTAAAGACAATAATATGTTAATAAAATAATACTGATATTAATTTTTGTTTTTGGCTGAAGTTTTAATGACAAAGATGTGAGTGTGGGCATGATTCAGCATTGGAGGCAGAGTTTCAGGAGAGAGTGATCAGGAGAGCAGAGATGAATCAGTATGTGAATGAAATGAACAGAGTTAGATGATTCTCATTAAAATTAAACCTCTCATTAAAGCTAATTGTCAATTTAATGTCTCTGCCTGCTTTCATTCTGTTTGTCAATTCTGAATTTCACCATCAGTGTGTGTGTGTGTGCGTGTGTGTTTGTGTATGTGTGTAATTAACATGTAAGTAACATGAGAAATCTGAAATTTCACCTTTACATCTGCAGTAGTTTTTTTTTTCACTACCTTACTTCACTTGCTAGTGCACATTCCTCAGTGATGCTGGTGGTTGCCTTGGTTATATAGCTATCACGTAACTAGTGCATTGATCATCAGACACATTTGTTCTATTTTTGTGCACTGAAAAATCCTTACTTATAATTGTTTCAGACTCTTACCAGGAAATAAGTGTACATGAGTTTCTGGCTTGATCCTGTATTTGCCCCTTTTTGTCATCGGTTTGTTTCCTGTTTGTGTTCACCTGTTTCTTTTTTTTCCCCTTTGTTCAGTTTATTTCTACCCACTGTGTTTCCATGTGCCTTTGTCATTTGTTTATGTATTCTGTATTATGTATGAGTGTTTGTTTCTGATTTCATTGTGTGTTCTGGTTTTGACTATGTCCTGTTCCTTTGTTTGTGATTTGATGTTAATTCTGCCTGTGGTTTGAGCTCAGGCTTTGATTCTTGGATTGCTTTCCATTATGTAGTTACAGAATTAATTGATTAAATAGTGACAGAAGTAATTCAATTTATCAGCCCATAAAAACAGCAGAAAAGAACTTTACTACTATACACACGATAAAACCAGTTTTCATTCATTTCTTCTTTCCTCAATCATATGATTGAAACTACATATTTTGTTCCCATTAAAAAAAGTGTGTGCTTTGTTTTTATTTTATTATATTGAGTTAAAAAGGTCTATTGTTTACCTTCACCATGAAAGAGATCGAGAGATAACAAGAAGATCTCTCTCTCTTTGTCTTTAATTCAATTCGAAAGAGTCCTAGTGGCATGGATGTTACATGTCACATCATTGCCAAAGCACATAAATAAATGAACAAATTGTAACAGTAGTAACAGTATGTATGCATATTATTACATTAACATTTACAAACACAGGTCAAAATAAATAAATAAACACGCAAGCAGAGAAATAACTAAACTAGGAGTTATCTCCTAGTTTTTTAACCATGTTTCATGTTTCCATATTTCGGTGTCTCACTCGCCTAATTGAATGTGACATTCTGAAACATATAACATGTCCATAACCTACATTTGACCACCATCTCTTATTCAGCAGAATTTTGGAATATTGCGTCTAATTTTATTGATGAAAAACCCACTAGTGTGTTCATATTTTTGGTACTGGAGGTGGAAGTGCGGATCTGCCTCGACCTCACTGTTTGTACTGTGAGCACACAGGTTTTCCTCTGTTCCAGGTTCTCCTTTGTTGGCCATTCGCCACAGTGAGGCTGTGCTCACTCAGCCTGTACTTGTTCAGGATCCGTCTCTGCTTTATATCTCTGATGGTGAAGAGATACTGCCAATTCATACTCTCTGTTTAATGTTCGGTAAGGAAGGCCTATATCTGAGTGTTGATGATACAGCAGAAAACCTTCCCCAGAGTACTGCTCACACAGATGCCCCAGTAGATGTTGGATATAAGGTCCCAGTTCCAGACACCAGGAAAGAACCCCAGCTTGGAGGGGTTGAACATTTTTCATAATGCCTTCCGCAGATCAGGTGAGTTCAACATCTTTAACATCTATGTCCTGATGCTGTCAGGGCCAAATTATTATTTTTTTTTTTGGGGAGTGAATGTTAAAAGGTAAAAAGTAAAGGTAAAGAAAAATGTAATTTTGTGATCAAGTGAGTTTTGGTTATTTTTGATACCTTGTATTTCTTTTTGATTACTTGTGAGATCTTTTTTTGAAATTATTTGAAAAGATTTTCAAAGTACATTTTCCATGTCTCTCCATTCTGTATTGGAAGGTTCTGGTTTTTCTTGGTATCAAGGCTGTTCCAGAACTGCTGCTGATCAGTAGCATTTTCAATGTCATGCAGAATTCAGTTGTAGTGTTGCTGTTTTTTTTCTTACATGGCTTGAGTGTGTCACAGTAGTTCTGTCTGAGTTCTGCTCTTTGTGGTTCTTTGTGATAGATAAATGTCTAAATTGTTCTCTTATAATTTTGCATTCTTCATCAAACCATTTTGCTTTCTGGTTTTTTTTTCTGAATGTTTTTTTTAACAAAGTTTTCTTCGATTGCAGATTTTAATAAATTTATTTTACAGACAGATAAACATTTTTTTTTTTATTAGATTAGTTCTGTTTTTAGGAATGTGTTAATATGGTTAGTAATCTCTGTAGAACTGATTGAACTGATTGAATTCAGACTCACTGCTGGGAGTCCACTTGTAGACTGGATTGATCTGAATTAATTTAAAGGGCTCCTCTGATTTCTCTTATTGGTTAATTCTCTTTAAGAACACATTAATTTGACAGTGGTCTAATAAAGGTAATTGTGGTCTGACCATGAATGCACTTATGTAGGAGGGATCCATGTCGGTAATGGCATAGTTGATCACACTAGACCCAAGAGCTGAGGATTAAGTGAACTTTCTTTCTCACTGTCTTTCTCTCAGTGGTAGTTACCATGCTGGCCATGGAAGTGTGGATTAAGATTATGAAGTGTGTGTTTCTGTTACCACTTACCTGTCTCCACTCTCTCGTCTTATTGTATCCCTGCAGTCATTCACTCTATCCATCATTTTTTTCTCTGACACACTGATTCATGTTTCTCTGTCCCCCTCCCCCCAGCACGCACACATTAGTCATGAAATACTGTGTTTTTATTTTTTCACTCTGATGCGGAACATGTCCTGACACTCACATGAACACCCAGGCAGGTGGAGTAGTTACACTGAACATATACTCAACTCATAGGTGTGAATGTGTGTGTCTGTGTGTTTGTATGTGTGTGTGTATGTGCACACGTGTGTGTGGATGTGTGTTTCTCACTGTTGGTGTTTGAGCTGCTAAGAAAAAAAAAACTTTTTTTTCTTCTCTTTGAGTATCTCGGCTTCATCAGTCATAAAGTTCACACTGTGAGGTGCTTATGGGTAATTTTCAGGGACTCCCAGCTGTACAACACACACACACACACACACACACACACACAAACACACCGAAACACACTTTAGCCTGATCAGTGATGTCATTAACTCCATGCTTTATGATAGAGACACCATGCTAAAGGCACTACACGAACAGTGTAACAGTATGTTCAGTTTAGGAGAGGAAACTGGAGTTGGTTTAGCTTTGAGGTGTGTGTGTGTGTGTGTGTGTGTGTGTGTGTGTGTGTGTGTGTGTGTGTGTGTGTGTGTGTGTGTGTGTGTGTGTGTGTGTGCGTGTTGGTTTGAGGTCATACTAGGCTCTCCTCAAGTATTCTTGCACCAGTGTCACCTCTAGCTTCTCCCTCATCTCTGGAAACCACACACAGAGGCAGTATGTGAGAATACTCTCGATGGTGGACCAGTAGAAAGACACCAGCAGACTCTGGGCGATGTTGTTCCTCCTGAGGACCCTCAAAAAGTAGAGTCTTTGCTGTGCCTTCTTCACCAGTTTTATGGTGTTCACACCCCATTTCAGGTCTTCATCAATGAAAACTCCCAGAAAGCGGAAGTCTGTGACCCTCTCCACACAATCCCTGCCAATCAGTATTGGTTGAATGTCAGTTTTATTTCTCCTGAAGTCAATGACTAACTCCTTCATCTTTGATGTATTCAGGAGCAGGTTGTTGTCTCTGCACCACTCTGACAGCCGCTGTACCTCATGTCGGTAGTCAGACTCATCTCCTCCTGAAATGAGTCCCACTACAGTGGTGTCGTCTGCAAATTTAAAGATGTTATTACTGACGTGGGCAGGGGTGCAGTCTGTAGAGAGTATAGAGCAGGGGACTGAGGGGAGCCGGTGCTGAGGCTAATGGCTGTGGAAAGGTGATGGCCTACTTTAACCCTCTGTGGGCGTCCTGACAAGAGGTCTTTAATCCAAAGACATGTGGAGTAAGGCAGACCCAGGTCCAGCAGTTTACACACCAGTCTGTATGGGAGGATAATGTTAAACGCCGAGCTGTAGTCCACAAAGAGAAGTCGAGCGTAGTCACCCTGCTGCTCCAAGTGGGTTAACACAGTGTGAAGGGTAGTGGCTATGGCATCCTCCATAGACCTATTTGCCTTGCAAGTATGTGTTTCCGTACCAGCTTTTTTTACCACTGGGGTGAGTGCTACTGGCCGATAGTCCTTGTGTCCGGTAGCAGATTGTTTTTTGGGGACATTGTCTCCAGTCAGCTTTGGCTCTTCCCACTGTGCCAGTGAACCCCTCACATGATGACCACGTAGAGCAGCTCAAAAAGCCTGTTGATGACTGTGGCACTTCTTGGTACGCAAAGAGAAGGCACAGGAACCACTGATCCCAGTCTATGCCAATCTTGGAGACAAACTTTGCCTAGAAAACAACATTGCCTTGAGGGTCTTGTTAAACTGTTCTCCTTAGCCTTAATGCCTAGCAGCTTATAGACGTACTTCACTTGATAGGGATAACCTTGACAGTCAATATATCCCTTGGAGTTATGGCTGCCATCCGCCTGAAAAGGGGAGGAGCTGTAGCCGTATGCCAGGAGGCCCAGTGCCAGCGTCTGGCATCTCCAGCAGCCCCTTTATCCCTCTCTCCCACTGATTAGCCATTTTCTTTTATTCTATGTTTCACTTTAACCTTCTGTTGCATTTTCATTTTCTCAAAGAACGTTTTTGTTTTTTTCTGTCTAAAGACAGCAAAAAGAGGCCATCCACATTGAATCTGTCTAAAATAATCTCAAAAAATCTTCTAAGCTTTGTTTAACATTCAGCATGGCAAATGTTCAGCTTGTTCAGTGCATTGAGTGCAGGATGTTTAGTCATTCTTTCTCTATCATTAGTAATAGCTTTATTTGTGATAAGTGTATATTAGTTAGCTGTCTGACAGAGAAGACAGCAGCATTAGATTAAGGCAACCAGACACTAGAAATTCGGCGGCATCAAGCTAACGCTAAGGCTCACCCACAGGAGCACCACTCCTCTCCCCTTCACGTATCTAGCAAGTTTGCTCTCTTCAGCGAAGCACCCGCTTAGAAACCTGAACGAGCTCTGGTTATAAAAGATTCTATCTTATAGTACTTGAAATTAGCTAGGCCTTTAGGGGCACCAGCAGCTTTAGTTAGGTGTATATGGGATTCAGGGTGCTAGACATAGCAGCTAAACTTAGGGTCTTAGGCAAGCATAGGGTTTCAAAGATAGTTTGTCACGTAGGAGCTACTGATATACAGATGTTACTAAGACTGTAGAGGTGTGTAAATAAGCCCTGTCCGATATGTAATACAAGTAATATACTCTGGTCCTATCCCAATGTGGCGTGGCGATGTAGTTTACAACAGGTTATGGTCACTAAACTGCTAGATGTCCAGGTGGTGCTCTGAAAACAATGTGGGCTTTATAGATAATTGGAGTAGTTTTGAGGGCAAGGCTGGCATGTTAGGGCAGGATGGTATCCATCTCACTTGGGAAGGTGTTGCTCTCATTTCTTGCAGCACGGCTCATAGTCTCAGGACAGGCCTAATTAATTGGTGACAATACAGAGCTGAAGTCCACAAACAGTATCCTGGCATAGGATCCTGGGGAGTCCAGATGCTGGAGGGCCATGTTTACAGCGTCGTCTACAGATCTGTTGGCTCTGGACATCAGGTATGTCCCATTGTCTTTCAAAGCGGCAGTAAAATTCATTCAGGCAGTTGGCCAGGCGCAGGTCGTTCACAGAGTGGTGGGCTCTAGGCTTGTAGTTGGTGATTGCCTTAAGCCCTTTCCAGACAGAGGCAGAGTTGTTGGCTGAGAGTTGCTGTTCCATTCTCTCACTATGCTCTGATTTAGCTCTTCTCACCTCCTTGCTAAATCTGTACTTAGCCTCTTTGTTTTTGTCCCCACTTCTGAATGCAGCCTCTTTCTCTGACCTCAGCTGCCTGAGTTTAGCTGTGAACCAGGGCTTATCATTGTTATAACTCACCCTGGTGCATAATGGAATGACGCTGTCCTCACAGAAGTTAATGTAGGACGTCACAGTGTCCGTGTACTCGTCGAGACTATTGGTGGCAGACCTGAAAACTTCCCAGTTTGTACAGTCCAGACACTCCTGTGGTTCCCCCACAGCCTCAGTGGTTCACTTCTTTGATGTCCTCACAGTAGGTTTGCAGAGTTTTAATTTCTGCCTGTATGCCGGAATCAAGTGCACCATGATGTGGTCTGACTGACCCAGTGCAGCGCGAGGGACAGCACGATAAGCACCGCTGATGGTGGTGTAGCAGTTGTCCAGTACATTCCCCTCTCTGGTCGGGCACTTAATGAATTGTTTGTATTTGGGGAGTTCGTAGGAGAGATTACCTTTGTTAAAGTCTCCTAGGACAATAACCAAGGCGTCCGGGTTTGTCCGTTTCACACACAGTATCTCGCCAGCCAGTGCACGCTGCGCCTCACGCACATCACCATGCGGCTGGATGTAAACACCGAAGGGAATGAATGAGGAGAACTCGCAGGGTGAGTAGAAAGTTTTGCAGTTAATGATGAAGGCCTCCAGGTCTGGGGAACAGTGCTGAGAAAGTAATGTAACATCATTGCTCCAGCCGCTGTTGATATAAAAACAGATTCCACCTCCTTTTGTTTTGCCGGAAAGCTCCATGTGTCTGTCCGCTCTGTAGAGTTAAAATCCACTCAGCTGGAGCGCAGAGTCCGGTATAAGATCACAAAGCCACGATTCCGTGAAGCACAAAACATAGGACATAGAAAAGTCTCTGTTTTCATTCAGCAGCAGTGTCATCTCATCCATTTTGTTGCAAAGTGAGAGCACATTAGAAAGGAATATCCCAGGAAGCGCGGTGACGCACAAGCACACCTGAGCGTTTACCTCTTCTGCAGAGCCTCGCTTTGTTACGAGTGTCCTTGATTAAAATAGCCAGTAAATCCATGGTAGAAGCCAGAAAAGTCGGAAAAAGGTCCACAGGGGTAGTAGCTCTGATGTTCATGAGCTCTTCCCTGTAGTAGGAGCCACCAGAGCTGTGGCAGAAAACTGAATTAAAACACAAAAAGAGATATAGAAGAGTGCACCAAAACACCAATGCAGCCATCCGCGGCGCCATCTTGGTAAAGTTACCAAGGATGTAGGATGTAGATGTGCTGTTGGTATTGTTCTGCTTGTCGTAAGCTGGCATTCATTATATGACCTGCAAAAGTCTCCTCCATCAGTATATATGTTTGGCCATGTGAACCTTCCGCTCTTCCAGCCCAGTGTTTTATGCTTGCCTACCAGTAACTAAAGCTCTCCTTTGCGCTGGAAGAGTACTCCTGCCTTCAAAAAGTAAATCTCCTCATCTATTCCTGTGTTTCTCTGCTTCACACCATCAACCAATTGCTAATGGTTCCTTGACACTCTATGCTCTAATCGCTACCATGCTCTGTTGTCTGCCCTAAAACTACAGGATTTGGTAAATGGGCTTCCAGTGTTATATTTTAATCCTTTCTTAATGCTCTTTTCTGTTGGTTTATCATTGTTTGGTGTTCTATGAGGTAAAGTGAGTGGAGACCTAGACCCCATCATTCCTCAGCTTGTTGGTCATGACTGAAGGCACATCTTCATGTGGAGATGAACACTTCAGCCAGTTGAGCTGCTTCCTCTGCTGTCTTGGGATTGTGGTCTTTGATCTACACCTCCAGTATTTCATTCACCATGCATAGAAACTGCTCCAGGTTCATCACCTCACAGATTTCTTTGGTTGATTCTTCTCTGGTCTGATCCATTTTTAGAACAGCTCCTTTAGGTGTACATAGAGCTCAAGCGGGTCTCCCCAGGCTGCACTGCCACTGAATGAAATCTCTGGCAAAATGTGTCCTGTGTGATTTCATGCTTGGGACTCTTCCACTGGGACTGGACTCTTTCTCTGAACTGTCAGCCATCATTTGGCTTCTCAGGAACTTTTTCTGCTTTACCAAGGCCAGACTCCATCTACAGCCATCTCGGGTACCACTGGTACCCAGAAAACCTGCCTCGGTTTTCACTAGTCCTGCAAATAACTGTGGAAGCGCTGCCCAGATTTCAGGTAAGTAAATTTACTTTACTTCTTTTGAATTATATTCAGATAGCTATCAGGTTTAAATTAATAACACATTACCACAAAACCAAAGATTAAAAATTATACAATTCAAAACCAAAGGTTAAAAATTATACAATTCAAAACCAAAGATTAAAAATTATACAATTAAAACTGTGCAGTGAATCAACTATTCTTTTTCCCAACAAACAATCAATTTTCAGCAAATCAGCATCAATCTTCATTTCCAAGCTCAACGTCCAACCAGCCACTCAACTTGACAATGACAAAGTTGAAAGAGCACTCATTCCCTCATGACAGAGGCTCTCTGCGACAGCCATGCTCCCAAAGATAGCAGCCTTCACTTACAAACATTGTATTATTATAAACTCTATAAAGTTTTTTTATAATGCATATAAAATGTTTTATAATGCGTTTTAAGTGTTTTTGTAATGTATGTAAAATGTTTTTGTAAAGCGTGTAAAATTTTTTTACAATTTTTTAAGAAAATCTTTTCACAGGCTCTTTAAATGCTGTTGGTGCTGAAGGTGTGAATGAGTGAATATCTGATATAAAACCAACTTTAGCACCATAATAATGAGTCAGGTTTTCTTTTGTCTTCAACTACCAAAACTGAGCTTCACTAAATTTATTCTTGAAGATCTGAAGTGAAGCAGTAATTCAAAGTGCAGATGATAAATTAATCTATTTGTATTGACTCCACCCAGTATGTTAAGACAAACACACAAAAATCTTATTTTGCTAGTGAATTAGGTTGGACAATTTTTTTTACGTGTCCCTGCATGTTCCTCTCTCTGACACTTGTCTGACAAAACCATCCAACATTTTTAAAATCCTCAGCATAACACATTCAGTCTCTTTCTGTTTGTTTCTCTTTCTGTTTATTTCTTTGTCCTGTCATTACAGTTTTTCACACTGCTGGATCTAAAACACTTATTTATTCATGTGTGTTTATTGTTGATGTGGTTTTATTGTTCTCATTAAATGCTGCTTTACAACCACATCCTTCCCAAAAATTGACAGATATAATTGGACACAGTGCTGATTTTCTGGGTCCTATTGAAGTTATAACAAAAATCATATATGTATATAGGTATAAACTGTAGATTTTAAACAGCAATTATAATAAAAGTATGTTATTTTAGTGTGTGTTACATTAAATACAGTGAGACATAAATAAAGCACGTAATTACTTCCTCTAAGATCTTTGGAAAGATTTTAAACTGCCTTCAATGTGGGTGTGAACCTTAATGAACAATATTAATGTACTTACAGCTTCAGTTCAGCTGCTTTCAAGTGTTTCAGTTTGCTACTACTATTACCATCACTAATAATAATAATAATAATAATAATAATATGAAGAACCCCGGTGTGGTAGAGTGTAGAGGAAGACTCGAGAGACAGGCAGAATTTTAGCGGCACTCCAGGCTCATGTTTATTCAGTACATGCTTTTCACCTGTAGGATTTCTAAGTCAACAGGCAGCATGAAAACCATAAAACAATGAATCCTCACTCACAGACTTTGTGGAGCCAAGTTAATTACAGCGTTTTTGCTGATTGCTGGATTTCAACTGTCCTGTGAAAAATTGGCAAGTGATAGGACATCCCTGACCAAAGGATGAACCCTCTCAGCCAAGAAGAAACCTCTGTCAAATTCATTGATTTAGGCCATTGGCGAAGACCAGATGGCTCACCCAACAGGATGGTAAAGCTAATAACTTCAGGAAAAAGGAGGGGTGAGTCACCCAAGGGCCCTCATGGAGTGAGACCTTTGTTCTCCCCAGGAACACAAAGTTCACCACCATTTACACATTCCACAGAACCCAGCTTTAAGAGACTGCATCAGGTTACTTCATATCTCCTAAAAGGGCAATGACTCTTAAAATGATGCACCATGGTTTGAAAACATGTTGTCTTTTAATGTCATGCCTTATTTGTATCATGCTTATAGTCCCAAGGTTGCCATTATTAATTTGATTACCTAGCAAGCATTATCAGGTTGAGTATTACTATGATTATTGTGGCTGATTATTAGCACTCTAGTAACCACAGCTTATATTTAATAATAATAATCATAATAATAATAATCATGTTTGTGTGTGTGTGATTGTTGTGTAATTTCCTAAGAGTTGGGATAAAGTTAATTTCAGTACAATATATTAATATATACACATGCTACTTCTGAGTTGCCAGTGATCCTGACCCCTTCTGCTCCTCCTCGCTGTCTGACCCATCCTGATGCCCCTTCTGCTCCTCTTCGCTGCTTGACCCATCCTGATGCCCTACTTCTGGTTGGAGTTCTCATCGGTTGAGTTCGCTCGCTGCTGCTGGGGCCCATATGGACGGCCTGAAGAACCGTTTGGTTTGCTGGGGATGGTGCCACCTGGGGGCTGTGGAGATGGTTTGGGGATCACATGGGGAGCTGTACTGTAATGGCTTGGGACTGCGATTGCTGTAGTGGCTTTGGGGCTGCGGTTGCCACGAGCAGCTTCGTACTCAGGACTCCATCAGTGGACAGTGGATAGACTTTAACCAACCGGACTTCTTGCGGAAACTGTGATGAATTTGTTGGTTGCACAGTTGCACTACTTGTCCTTATAGCGCACAATAATAGAAGGGATTTATTTATTTAATCGCACCATCTGTTGCACCCAGATGAGGATGGGTTCCCTTTTGAGCCTGGTTCCTCTCAAGGTTTCTTCCTCATATCATCTGAGGGAGTTTTTCCTTGCCACCGTCGCCACCGTCGCCACTGGCTTGCTCATTAGGGATAAATTCACAGTGATAAATTCAAATATTTATAATATATTTTTTGTTAATCCATTTATTTCTGTAAAGCTGCTTTGTGACAATGTCCATTGTTAAAAGCGCTATACAAATAAAACTGAATTTGAATTTGAATTACATCTGTGTAACAGAAAGTTCTAACTTTACCTTGTGGAAAGTTACTCAGAGCCCTGTATGCTAATTGGTGTCAGAGGAGAAGAATGCAGTTTACACCCTGCCCCAAGATCCTGCTGATTGGAACAAGCACTTTGGGGTCAGCCCAACTGGAAAGGGTTAAAACCCCCTGACACAAAGGAAACTGAGAGTCTATCTTAACAACTCAGAGAGAGTCTCCATCCACAACTCAAGAGTCTCTTCCATCACATCTTCGAGAGTCTCTATCAACATCTGCGGAA
>CM040981.1:0-12531 GCA_022985145.1 Pangasius djambal | reverse complement strand
TCTGTCCTTCTCTAGTGTCTAACCTAGTGTACAACTCATCATATGCCTCCTGCTTGGCCTTAGACACCTCCCTCTTCACTCTGCGCTGTAACTCCTTGTATTCCTGTCTATTCTCTTCAGTCCTGTCCATGTCCCACTTCTTCTTGGCTAACCTCTTCCTCTGGATACTATCCTGAACTTCCTCATTCCACCACCAAGTGTCCTTATCTTCTTTCCTCCTTCCAGATGACACACCCAGCACCTTTCTTCCTGTCACCCTGATCACTTCTGCTGTAGTTTCCCAGTCATCTGGCAGCACTACCTGACCACCCAGAGCCTGCCTCAACTTCTGTCTAAAGTCCTCACAACATTCCTCCTTTTTCAGCTTCCACCACTTGTTTTTCTTCTCTATCTCTATCTTTGACCTCTTCTTCTTACAGACCATCAAAGTCATCCTACATACCACCATCCTATGCTGTCTGGCTACACTCTCTCCCACTACCACTTTACAGTCACTAATCTCTTTCAGATTGGCTCTTCTACATAGGATGTAGTCTACCTGTGTGCTCCTACCTCCACTCTTGTAGGTCACTCTATGCTCCTCCCTCTTCTGCAAATAAGTGTTAACCACAACCATGTCCATCCTCTTAGCAAAGTCCACTACCATCTGTCCTTCAATGTTCCTTTCCTTAACTCCAAACTTGCCCATCACGTCCTCATCACCTGTGTTCCCCTCACCAACATGTCCATTAAAATCTGATCCTATCACCACTCTCTCACTCGTGGGAATACTCTCTATCACTTCATCTAATTCACTCCAGAATCTCTCTTTCTCCTCTAACTCACAACCTACCTGTGGGGCATAACCACTAACAACATTCAACATCACCCCTTCAATCTCTTCAGACTTTTCAAAACTTCAGACTCATCACCCTGTCTGACACTCTCTTCACCTCCAGAACATTCCTCCTAAACTCCTCCTTCAGGACCACACCTACCCCATTTCTCTTACTATCCACCCCATAATAAAACAGCTTGAATCCTGCTCCTATACGACGAGCCTTGCTACCCTCCCACCTGGTCTCCTGTACACACAGTATATCCACCTTCCTTCTCTCCATCATATCAGCCAGCTCTCTACCTTTCCCTGTCAGTACCAACATTCAGAGTTCCTATTCTCAGTCCTACACTCTTACCTTTCGTCTTCTCTCTCTGTCTACGCTCTCTCCTCCCTCCTCTACTTCTTCGACCAACAGTAGCCCAGTTTCCACCGGCGCCCTGTAGGTCATCGGTGCTGATGGCGGTCATTGTTAACCCAGGCCTCGATCGATCCGGTATGAAATTCAGAGTACTGACGATTCGCATGATTAAATTTGCCAATGTTTTATGCCGGATGCACTTCCTGACGCAACCCTCTCTATTTATTCAGGCTTGGGACCGCCATAGAAGTCACTGTACTGTGACCCTCATGGCTAGATTGTACTTCTTACACAATATTTATATATAATGCTTCACATACAGACTTTGGGTTCTACCAATATCTTTGCACTCCAATTTTGTACAAATAATTATCTGTCTATATAATTAAAATATAGTGCTTGTTGCTAGTAATCCTATGGCATTAAAAAAGCACTATAGTGAGACATTCATGCCTATGATTTTGGGTTTTCCTACTGGAGCTGCCATAGTGACTCAAATGCAGCTGAGCATTATTAATCAGTGAATAGCAATCCCACAACAGGAATGAAACAGTTGTTTATGCTACACACAAAAGCTTGAAAGCCATCTACACATTACTATTCTGTCCCTAAAATCTGAAATGCAAATCAACTACAAGAGAAATTTAATCTATTGCAAGTCCATTTTTAACTGTATCTTCTCATAATGTTATGAATTGTTTTCAAAGACATTTCCAAAAGTGTTTCAGGTATTCTCTTGATTTGCACATTGATCAGAGCATTGCTTAATCTAAGCAGCAGCTGACAAAAGCAGTCAACAATGACAATTTCATTGTTGTTGTAGAGTGATCTAGAGACAGACTTTAACTTCACACTTGGCTTTCCTCTCCCTAATGGATTGTGAATCCTCTTATATTGTTCCCTCTGAAAGTATTGGAATAGCAAGGCCTTTCTTTTGTTTTCACTATACCCAAAGACATTCGGGTTTGAGATGAAGAGATGAATATGAGACTATAGATGAGAATTTCAGCATTCATTTTCTGATACTTACATTAGACTTAGAACATGGTACCTTTGGTAGTATTGGAAGTATTGGAACAGATTGATTGAAATTTGTTTGCATATTTTTTGCTTGCAATAACTGCATCAAGTCGGCAACCCACTGACATCAGACTGTTCTCTCTTCAGTCTCCTCTTCAGGAGGTGAAATGCCGCTCAATTGGGTTAAGGTCTGGTAATTGACTTGGCCAGTCTAAAAGCTTCCACTTTTTTCCCCTGATGAATTACTTTCTTGTGTTGGCAGTGTGTTTTGGGTCATTGTCTTGCTGCATGATGAAGTTCCTCTCAATTAGATTTCATTCTGCTGCTATCATAATTTCATCCATGACACTACCTCCACTGTGCTTGACCAACGAGCTTGTATGTCGTGGATCATGAGCAGTTCCTTTCTTTCTTCATACTTTGGTAGAGGTTATTCTTGGTTCTAAAACTTTTATTCTTACTGTAGATGAGTGATTTGCATGTTGTGGTATGGCCTCTATATTTCAGCTCTCAAAGTCTTCTTAGAACTTTGGATTGTGCTACCTTCACCCTTGCCCTATGGAGGTGGTGGTGATGTCACTGGGTTTTTCTTCACAGCTCTCGTCACAGCTGGTCGTTAGTACACCAGTAGTGTCTTTCTTTTTCTGGACATTCCAAATTGTTGTATTGACTATGCCCAGTGCTTGCTTTTCTCCCGTAGACAACTCTCTGGTTTTCATGTTGGTTTATCCCTTTTAACAACAAATGCAGTCTCATAGGTGAAACCCAGGGCTCAAACCAAGAGTAGACATTCAGAGCTATTAATTGTTTAAGCAATTATTCTAACAGGACACACCTGGGCAACAAGAAACACCTGTCAGTCACATGCTCCAATATTTTTGATCACTTGAAAAATGGATGGGTTCAAACAAAAGGTGCCATGTTCTAAGTCGTTACATCCAGATGTAAATATCAGGAATAAAAAGCTGATATTCTGATCTATTGTCTAATATTCACCTTTTGATCTCAAACACAAATATTTTCAGTGTATAACCAGCAACAACAACAACAAAAAAAAAACAATTGGCCTTGTTGTTCCCATATTTTCAGAGAGGAATGTATGTAGCTTTAAAATAATCTGTGGAATCTGCCAATAACTCTGGGTTCCCTTACATTTCCACCATGAGTTAGGATTGTATAAATCTTGTAGTATGTGCCAGGCATAATTCAGGACACTGTGTGTAATACGTGGTGAAATTTCTCCTAAGATTCCTATAGCTTTTATAAAATATCTGCTCAGAAGAGAAAGGTCTTTATGATTCTTGAATTAATTACATATTGTGTTACTAGTGGAAAAGTTTAGTTTGTGATCATTTGCCTGATCCTCAGTATTACTGTTCTAATCCTTAAGAAAAACTGTGTGATCCAGTGTGATCCAGTGACCTGTGTGATCAGCGCCATTCCGAGTTTCTAACACTGAGCACCAGAAACATTGAAATAATATGTCTTCCATTGAAAACTGTCAAGAATTCATGATATTCAGTGACACTGTAAAGTTTAAATAGGTTTTAGTAAAAGCTATATCAATTTAGTATTCAGCTATAAGAGATATCCCAAACCAAATTTGGAGAAAGTTATATATCTTTTTTGCTGTAAGTAACAGGTTAAAAAAAAAAAAGCAACCTCACCTGTCTTGTGTGTTGTTTCTGCCCAGTATATGGGTATTCAATAAGGGCTTTGGCTTTTACCACCATGGTGACCCACTCTTCAGTCCAGTCAAGTGTGTTTCATTTGTCAGTGCTCTATGTAACTCACATACATCAAATTCTGTTGTGAGGTTATAAGTTTTGCTTTTAAGTTTGTTCAAGCAGCCTAAAAACAAAACAGCAGAATCTTATTAGGCCTTAAGCAATGTTTCCTGTTCTCCTCTTCCTTCATCTTGTCTTTTATCTCAAGCCATGCTCCACGACCAAAGCAAATTAAAGCAACTTCTGGGGCAACTAAAGGCTAAGTGTCATGTTCAGTTGGCAAATATGCTGTAACTTTAGTTCCAGTCAACTCTTCATGCTGCATAAGCTAACAAAGAGGTCTGGGGTTCTGAATCAAAGGTCTTTTCTACATGATGTCATCCCTCAGGCAGAGAGAGCAAGGACACAATGTAGAATTTGGAGTTGAGAAATTTGACAAGCCTGTTTGTTGAAAGAAAGAATGCAATCATCTGGATGTGAAGGAAAATCATTTAATTGTAAAGTCTGCACTACTTTTATAGTTTGTATTTTTTTTTTTTTCATTTACGGCTCTCCTGCCATTTCCCAAGCTTTTTTTTTTTAACATTGAGTTAACAGTTTCATTAATTTTAATGCAGATTAAAGGAAAGGAGGTCTGATAAAATAATACAGCCTGTGACCATCAGCTGATAGAGTGAAAATTACAGACAGCACAGAATAGGAATGGATCAAGAAATTAATATGCTAAACATTTCCAACCATTTAACTGTCTTTTTGTCATCTTTCTTTATGGTAAAGTATAAGAAAAACATGATCATGAATGCAATATATTATAATTGGTTTTAGATTATTTAAATATTATGGAAATAGAATGTGTTTGTGCTTTGATTTGCCCTGAAGAATGTATGAATTAATACCTGCACCAGATACACTTGCATTACAGTTTATAACCTCTTAGTCACTCTATTAGCTGATGAGCCATTAGATGCAGCCTGAAACTCACATTAGCTTTTAGCATCTCATTGGTTTTGGTTTGATTGTTTCCTGTCATTTGATGTGATGGATAGTATCAATGCCGTAGCTTGTGCTTGGCCATACGCTGGCAATGTAATCTCACAGGAATGTATTGTAATGGCATTAGCAATCACATACATTATGGATTCAGTGAAAAGCTCTTCTCTCCTGTGCCTGTCACTCCGCATGACAAATGAAGCCAAGTCCATTTTGTGCCAGTGACAATTCATTCTTAAACTTTGTGCTTGACTGCCATCAGGTGGTTGGTTTTGCTCATAAAATCCCACTGTGAGATTATTTAGATATTGGCTATTTAATTAGACAACGTATTGTGTCAAACTTATTAAAGTTAGCATCATCCTTAGCTAAGACATGTCATAAATTGTCATTTATTCTGACACAAATTAGGTAATTATGTGTCATGCAGTGAAGACACATGCACACATCTGCTCACAACCACTGGATGGTTTATTAGACCTGGTTGTAGATTTTGAGTTCACCTGCTTATGAACTTTTTTTCCTGGCATTATCACTGACTGCTATAAAATGCCTGCTCGCCCGTCAAACATCAGGAATAAAATAAGCAGAGAAAATCCAACATTCATGTGACAAACTGATCATCCAGAATCACTGAGCTATCAAAACCAAACCTCAAATCCAAAATAGATTTGCCTGAAATAGAGGTTTATTTCTGTCAAGCTTCTGTTTGCATTTCTTTCTCTCAATCCACTTTGAAAAGCTCACATGAATAATATGTGTATGCAAAGATGTTGTTGTGGAGGTTTTTATATCCCTCATGGTTTTCCAGCTGGGAACCCTTAAAAGGTCTCTCATCAATACCGAGTGGATGGGCACTCAGCATGCTTGTAAACAGATGGAGGTTTTTTTGAGTCTCGGCCAGCGAAGCACTGAACGACAAGCAACATGTCATTATGCAAAAGACGCCTCCTCAGGCTTTGCACTTGTTCTGCTCTCTCCCCCTTCGTCTCCCTCTTTCGTCTCTTATCATAGCCTGCTGCTTCAGTTCTATTTGAGCCCTTTTGTTCCCTCACTGCTCGTCAGCTGCATCTCTGCTATCTGCTGTTTCCTAAAGCAGCTGCTCTCTCATTTCAATGCTGATGATTGAAAATTTACAAATATATAAGAACTTATAAATATATGATGCAAATATATATAGTTCAAATATTCAATCAGAAGTCACTTAAATATTGACTAGTTAAAAGTAGTTGTGAAAAGGTTTTATGAAAATGCCTTTGTTATTTAAAAAAATGAATGAAACTAATCTTCACCTTAATTCCTTACTGCCATCTGCTGGCTCTGTAATATATTGCACCTGTTTATAAATTCATCTTTAATCCAATGAGTAATCTGTTTACTGAAAAAAAAAACAAGTTGCTGGTTTCATTTAGAGGAAGAAAAACAGCTCTGCAACACACCAGGTTTAGTTTCCGCTAAACTACATAGAAAGTATTTGGGACACTTGATTTTTCAAATCAATGTACTGTATTGTAATCATAGATGACAAAATGTCAAAGCAGCTGCTCTCTTAATCCACTCTCCTCACATGATTTGGTTTTAAAGAAGTTAGCAACATGATGAAGCTGGTTATTGAGCACATGAGATGTGTTTTGTGTGTGTGTGTGTGTGTGTGTGTGTGTGTGTGTGTGTGTTGATAGTTGTGGAAAGTGCTGTCCTACATGTTCCTCAGGTGTTCAGTTGGGTTTAGATGTGGTGTGTATGAAGGCCATAGTTACATCATCATCATTCTCATCAAACCAGTGGGCTCTCATGTGGGCAACCACTCGACATCTTCTGACATGATCACAAGAAGATATTCAGGAGTGTTTTGAAATGATGCTTCAAATCTAAAAGGGACAAGTGTACCCAAACCATGACAGTAACATAAATAAACATCCCCAGAGCATAAGAGAGGTACCAGGTTTTACTAATTTATCATCTCTATGTAGATGATTAGTACAAAAGACACAAACAGTACAGAAACCATTCAAGATAAAGATATAAAACAGTATGTTGTCTTTGTTGAGACAGGCTACAGATGTACTTGCATGCTTAATATCTTTATCTTGAATGCTTGTAGGTTTCTTCAGACTAGTGTCTTTGTCTAAAAAGTTACTCTGGAAAAAAGCATCTATTAAAGGCCTTAAACGTCAGTCTAAATAAATGTAATGTTTGAAATGTTTGCCAAAAGTTTTTGATGCCAATAAGACCAAATGCAATTCCATAACTAAATGAGAAAATTGTAAGTCACTCTGGATAAGGGTGTTTGCCAAATGACATAAATGTAAATGCAATGTAAGAGGCAAGTAAGCTAAAGTTGTGTTGTTTTAGTTTAATTTTAATTTAATGTAATAACTTGCATAATGTGTGTGTGTGTGTGTGTGTGTGTGTGTTTACTGGGATATGGGTGAGATGGATAGCTTAGCCTTGTGTGCTTCTTCTTAGCAGAATGATGTGGAAGACCATATTACATCATATTCATAATACATCATTCTATCTGAGATTTCTTTAAACTGAAGAAGATCTCAGATCCTGTACCATTAACACTTGTGTGAAAATAGTTATTCAGGTAATGAATTCATTCTACTGGCTGGAATAACTAGCAGAAACAAAAGTTTCTAAGAAAATACACAGCAGATTTTTACAGCATTTCATTCATTTCATACTTTTTTTTTTTGGTAATTTCATCCTCTTTATTTACCCCTCTTTTTATACTTTAAACCCCAAAACCTCTTTGAAGTATACTTGTGATGGACGGAGTTCAGTCAATGTGCAACCATTATTTGACCACTAGGGGTCAATATAGTCTTTTCCCTTACCTGTGCATAAAAAGCACAAAAAGAAGAGAGTTAGCTAGAACTCACCAGTACAGATATTTTCTCCAACAAACACAGAAATCTGTTGTATGTTTTGTTGGTAAGGAGGAGTTTCTGATCAAGACTCTACATATGTTTATTTTTATTTTTTAATATGACATCATGACTGAGTATAAATTAACTAAAGTAGTATTACAGAAGGATTATATATGTTTGAGTTGGTACTTCATTCTTAATCAGCTATCATTATAAATATTCAATGAAAGGTTGATATAAATTATTATATGGTACATATTAACTATATGCAGAGTTTTTTAAACCTACATGTTCTTTTATTTTTCTGTGATGTCATTTTCATATGGAAGATTAAAAGGACATTTTGTGAGCAGAATTTGCTAAGGCCTTGGATAGAAGATATTGTGTAAGTACTTACAACTTTAACTGATTCTTGCTTGAACTGTAGCATGCTGTTTTTTTTCTCATTTCAAGGACTCAATACCATCCTTTATCAGTGATCATTTTTCATTAATTTTGAAGACTACATGAGAGGTTTTCAGAATGCAAGCACTAACTGTAACCGGTTAGTACTCAGTGGTCTAGCATAGTACATATGTATGTAATTTTAAATACTAAATACACTAAATACTAGTGTATTTAGTTGAGGTTGATGGTTGGGGAAATTCATCCATTTTTTTCACTGAATTCCTACACAACTGCTGCTTGTCATGATAGCGCAAAAGAATAAAATGTCATGTAAATGGGGCATGATTGAATGCAATTCCTAGTAACATTTCAAAATACAAAATTTGTTTTCAGAGCAATATTTCTAATATTATTTCTAATATTAATCTGTAAAATAAATGAATAAAACAAAAGAGGAGATTGTGAGTTTCTCTTACGGCCCCATTTGGGAAAAAAATGTGACCCCACATGGGGTTGTGATTCTTAGTTTGGGAACCCTTGATATAGAGTTTTGTGAATAATGTAATTCCATTATCTAATTATTTAGATCAACATCTTATTTTCATAATTTTCTCATTTTCTAAATCACACACACACACACAAATATATATATATATATATATATATATATATATATATATATATGTGTACATTTTGTTTGTGAGATTTATTGCATGTTATATTTTATTAATTAATTCCATTTAAAAATTACACTAGCATAAAAGTCTGTTTATAAATCTGAGGTGATGTGAGATGGCATGCACATTCTTTTCCTGTGAAAAGGGTGTCATTCAGAATGAAGGACAAGGCCTGGGTACAAAGGAGAAAGCAACAAGATTGAATCTCATCTTGTGCTTCATTTTTGTGTCTCAGAGGATTGTGAATAATGCGTCTCAATCCTTCTGCTTTGCCATGTTGTCGCTGCAGAATCCCAATGCTGCCACTCCTCATCTCCACTTTCCATTCCTATCAAATCAAAGCTGCCTCGCCAATAGCGCCAAGACACCACTGGGTTTCATTTATAATTGCTTTTTAGCAGTCGGCAAAATCAGGAAGGTGGGTTTCGTTTTGGCTAACTGATGGGAAATGGTGTTTGTGGGCTGAATGAAGCTATATTAATGTGTTTGTCACTGACACATCCTGTAATGGCATGAACGATTACTTTAGATGTCTAATGTGATTTGAACCAGTCCTCACATGTGATGAGAGAATTTGCTTTTATTTCCCAGGCTGATTATCTTCACAGCTTTCCAATCAGACATTTCATGCTGTAAACAAACCCAGAAAGACACAATTTAGCTCCAGAGAGGAGATTTTCATTTATCTTTCCTTCTCTTCTTTTAACTAAGAACTGTCAGATAAAACTCTTTGTCAGTAGTGAAAGTAATCGCTTCTGTTACACTGCAAGACTGTGTACACAAAGTTTATTTGTTAAATATCTAGCAATAAGAGAGTTTTTTTCATACGTTGAGTAAACCAATAGTGATGCGTTGAGGTACGGTCAGTATTTTATGATGATTTGTATATTGAAGTAATGTACAAGCAGAAGAAGAGGAAGGATAGCCTGTACACAATAAATGGCAAGTTCAGTAAAGGCTATAACAATTATTTTATAGATTATTTTTCCATAATTTAGAATTTATTATATTTATGATTCATTATACATTGTGAATTACTAGGGTTAAGGTTAGGTATTGGTCATAGTACAATAATTCATTGCATAGTTGAATAGGGAAGCAAGGAAAGTGCATGGGCAGGCGCGTGTTAAGCATTACCGTCATTCCTTTGCTCAATTGCTCAATTAAGCTCAGTTAGATTTGTTAAATTAGCAGACCCCAAGCAGGGGTTTGCTTGGGGTCTGCTAATTTAACAAATCTAATTGAGCTTAAATTGGTCAGGCTTTAAGCTTGTAGGGTTGGAGCTGATTTAAATGTTTAAGTCATTTAAAGCTCATCCTTGGTTGGATTTTCATTAGTTTAGGGTGTCATGGGGAGGAGAGCAGAGTGGGGGCGAGCTGCTAGACTGAGCAGGTTAACCTCCTATGCCTGTACGGGCATATTTCTGCTCACCTACCCATCCTTTCTACCATCATTTGATGAATCTAAGACTGGGCAGGTGTGAGAAAAAGGAGTGTAAGTGGTAGGTGTCAGGGTGAGGTTTTAGGTTTAGGGCTGAGATTCAAGGTTAGGGTTAGGGTTAGGTATTGGCGAAATTACAATGATTCCCCCGATCCCAAGATTATTGTGTGGTTGAATAGGGAACCAAGGAAAGTGTAAATGTAAATTTAATGTAAGAGGCAAGTAAGCTAAAGTTGTGTTGTTTTAATTTAATTTTAATTTAATGTAATAACTTGCATAATGTGTGTGTGTGTGTTTACTGGGATATGGGTGAGATGGATAGCTTAGCCTTGTGTGCTTCTTCTTAGCAGAATGATGTGGAAGACCATATTACATCATATTCATAATACATCATTCTATCTGAGATTTCTTTAAACTGAAGAAGATCTCAGATCCTGTACCATTAACACTTGTGTGAAAATTGTTATTCAGGTGACGAATTCATTCTACTGGCTGGAATAACTAGCAGTTATTAAATTACAATGATTTCCCCGATCCCAAGATTATTGTGTGGTTGAATAGGGAACCAAGGAAAGTGCATGGGTCGGCACTTGTTAAGCATTGCAACTGTTCCTGTAGCAAACCCCGGCTTGTCGTCTGCTAATTTAACAAATCCAATCGAGCATAACTCGATCTGGCTTTAAGCTGGTAGATTTGTAGCCGATATAAATATTTTAGAGTTTTTAAATCTCCCCCTATTTTACTTTAATTAATCTCAGTGTTACAATATTAAGCCTTATTTAATGAATTTCAGGACACATCATCAGCAGTGTACCTCAGAGTTGTCAAGTGTTTCGGCCTTTAAACACTGTACACCCTCGTCTGAGGCGGCCAGCCAGAGGTGGATCAGTCCTCGGCTTGTGTCCCATGTCCAATTGGATAGGGTTTACATATTTATTCTTATTCTAATTAATTTAATTATTTATTTATATATTTCAAATTCTGTTAATTATTTGTGTGCCTAGCATGTTTATTTGGAAATCCTTTTCCTAATAAAGCTTAAGTTATAATAAAGTAACCATGCCTTAAATATGATAAACATTAAACATTACTTGTTAATATTAAAATAGATTTACTTATTTATTTATTTTAAACATCTAACATCTGCTGTGTTTAATGATTCCTACATGTAGGTGCAGTTGAGAAACTTACTTCTCTGCAAGTGTCTCTTTGTTAACACCGCAAGGTTTCCCAAGCCACTCTAGCAGAGTTTTCTGTCCCAGCGGATGAGCCCGATGCAGGCCAACAAACTTCTACTGGGCAGACCGCTTGGAGATCACTTGCCGAAAGGGTTGACCAATCCAAATTGCGGGAATTTGTGGTTGGATTTCCAGTCCAGGTTATTACATGGCCAGCTCTGCACTATTATGGTGAGTAAACAGTGACACCTACTGGCCAAGATCATGACCGGCTAATTTCACTTGGCAAGTTAAATACTTGCAAACATATAAAAATGTTAGGGCCTATCTTTTTTTGTTTTTGAGGTATTGAAGATAAGATATTAAAAGACCCTACTCCCACAATCCTCTGCAGTTTGCCTAATTGCCATTGTTCCTGTAGCAAACCCCGGCTTGGCGTCTGCTAATTTAACAAATCCAATCGAGCATAACTCGATCGGGCTTTAAGCTGGCAGGTTTGGAGCTGATGTAAATGTTTTAGCCTTTTAAACTTCCTCCTATTTTACTTCAATTAATCTCAGTGTTAAAATATGAAGCCTTATTTAATGAATTTCAGGACACATCATCAGCAGTGTACCTCAGAGGCGTCAGGTGTTTCAGCCTTTCAAACACTGTACACCCTCGTCTGAGGCGACCAGCCACAGGTGGATCAGTCCTCGGCTTGTGTCCCATAACCAATTGGATAGTGTGTACACTGCCTTCCAAAAGTTTGGAAACGCCTGAACAAAATAGGGTTTTTGGGCAATATCAGCATAAATCCTCTTTAGTTAGTGACCATTTTGCATTGATAATAAGGGACAACACTAGGCATCCGAGCAGTCAGTTTATTTAAACATTGACTTGATATATTACTCCAAGCCTCCTGGAGGATTGCCCAAAGATGATTCACACTGGTTGGACACTTCTTACGGACATCACGGTCCAGTTCCTCCCATAGCAGCTCAATGGGGTTAAGGTCAGGTGATTGGGCAGGCCACTCCATGATAGACAAGACACCGGCTCGGATGCCTAGAGTATGTAGA
>CM040980.1:29986539-30040002 GCA_022985145.1 Pangasius djambal | reverse complement strand
ACTTTAACTTTACCACTTACCCTAACCCTAACCATAACCCTACCCCTAACCCTACCCATAAACCTACCCCTACCCCTACACCTAACCCTAACCCTAACCCTACCCCTAACCCTAACCCCTAACCCTAACCCCTATCCCTAACCCCTAACCCTAACCCAAACCCAAACCCAAACCCTAACCCTACACTAACCCTAACCCTAACCCCTAACCCTAACCCTAACCCTGAACCCTAACCCTAACCCTAACCCCCTAACCCTAACACTAACTCCTAACCCCTAACCCCTAACCCTAACGTCTACTAGGAACCTGAAGGGTATAAAAGAAACCGTGTAGTCCGCTTTGTATTTAGATCCCTCTGTGAGCCACTTTTCTTGTAAGCTGAATGGCAATTTCTGTATTATTGGATTTACTCCACGTGATGTGTCTAGATAAGAAAGACCCATCAGATCGCCATCCTGCTTAGCTGCTTGGATCTCTATGAGTAAATCTCCCAGCTCACACAGCCTGTGATTGTCTCTGTTCGATATTTTGGGAAAACACTCCAATTTTCTGAAGAAAGAACTCTCTACCATTTCCGGCGAGCCATAGGTTTCATAAAGTCTGTCCCAGATCCGACTGAGCCCTTGTAATGGATGGTTAATGTGGACAGCTCTGATCCATTTTGCATGCTCAGCTGACTCACACCCCAGCCATTTTACCAGCAAGTCCATTTCCTCGATAGGTGAAAGGTTAAGGTCCTTAGTAGCATTTATGAAGGATGCCCTCCATGCTCTAAAGGTCTCTGGATGATCGTTAAACAGCATAAGGCCGGTAGACACTAATTCACGTCTTGCGAAAAAATGTGACGACATCAGACACTTGATCGTTTGCATATAGATCACCTTGATATGGTCCAACTCGGAGCCTTTCCTCGTTGCCTTGAAATGGTGCAGGCTGTGGGTGATAAATGTCTTGAGGTAACCGGGAGCACGCCTCACGCTGAACCGGGAATGTAAAGCGTTTATCCGTGGATTGCGAAATGGCAGGGTACTGCACACTCTCTGTATCAACAGGCTGAGACTTGGGTGGTGTGGCTTAAAAGGTACACTGACCTTCCTTCTGCAAGTAGGATTCAGTTGTCTGCGTTTGTTGCACTTCTCAAACGCTTATGCCTCCGTTATCATAAAACGGCTCATCCAGTACTGGCATTTGTGAATCCAAAGCACTATCCGTCTGTTCTGATATGTAGGCCTGTGTGCGTTCTGTGGTGTCCTCTATAGGTAACTATGACACTTGATTTCCCTCTGCTTTCTAGCTCTGCAGCTGTTTCTAAGGCTTCGTATGTATGGCAGCAGCTCTCCTTTCCAGCATTAAAGTCTCTAATTATGCCTCAAGCTGTGCTTGTTGTATTTTCCAGTTCACTTTCTCTCTTAGCAAATGCTATTTCCGCCTTAACTGCTTCCGCCTCTGCTCTAGCCATTGCGGCGGCTGTGGTTACAGCTGATGAGCCACATGAGTGACGCGACGAACATGATGCATTCGATGCCCACCTCAGAAATCCAGACTTGGAGCTGGACTTGGACATTGTAGAAGAAAGATCACCTTACAAGCTGGCTTGCTCCCCACAGTGGGGTCAGAAACTAGAAGTTGGTCACTGAAGAGATTCGTTTTACTGTTTTACTGCCCTTTGTATCAAACATCTTGCTTGATTTGGCAGTCAGATAACGCCTCCCAAACACAACAGAGTCAAGGAATCATTTCTTAGCTATACTGTTGAACATGGAATAACGTAAAACTGCAAAACAACAAGATAAAGACTTATACGTGTGCAAAGCCAATAATATGTTAATCACCTAAGCATGGCTCTTTACACACTGCATAGCTAGCATCAGGTCTATCAGAAACAGATTGTACAATTAACGCAATATTAAAAAAAATAATATTAACATCTGGCATATAAGATGACAAATTAAAGTGAACATTATAATGTGTGTCATGGATGTTGATTGGTTAAGGATGCTGAACATGTGCAGTACGTGTTGAACATGCGCAGTATGTAGGAGAAAGTAAGTAAAGTGGAGTGCAAGAAAAGAACACAGGTGTGGACCTCCTGATTTTTCATGACATGGTGTCAGAAGCTGTTGAATTGAGTGCAGCGTGAACCCTGCCTGCAGAATGGCAAAGTTTAATCCCCCGGAGCGAGTTTCTTTTGAAAATCCCTCGGAATGGCCGAATGGAAACAGCGGTTTTGTCGCTTCAGAATCGCAACAAAACTAAACAAAGATGACGGCCCTGTACAGGTCAGTTCTCTAGTCTACGCAATAGGAAGTGCAGCAGAGAAAATTTTAGCTTCCTTCAGCTTTGATAATGAGGAGGATAAAGATAAATTTGATGTTGTACTGGCGAAATTTGAGGAGTACTTCATCCCAAAAAGAAATCTAATACATGAGCGTGCATGCTTCTATCAGAGAAACCAGCTACCGGGGGAGAAAGTGGAGACATATATTCGCTCGCTGTATGAACTCGCTGCAAATTGTGAGTTCGGTGACAAAAGAGATGAGCACATTCGTGACCGGCTAGTGGTCGGGATAAGGGACAAAAGTCTTTCCCAGAAGTTACAACTGATGCCTACACTGACGCTAACAGAGGCAGTACAACATGTAAGGCAATCAGAAGACATTGCATTGCAAGTGGGTCTGCAGTTGCGTGAAACGCGGAGCGAGCTCATCCAACAAGTCACACACGAAACGCCTGTTAGACGGAGGGGGGAGACACACACACAGAGCACACAGCGAAGCAGCACAGAGCAGCACAGCTTGCTACGGGAATGCTCGGAATTGCAGTAGACGTGGTAAGAAACTGCACGCAAAAGATGAAATATGCCAGGCAGCAAAAAGTACATGTAACAAATGCAATAAGAAAGGACACTGGCAGAGGATGTGTAAAACAAAAGCAGTAAGAGAAATAACAGAAAAAATGGAAAATGCATTGTTCTTGGGAGCTGTCAATAAGGAAACAAATGAGGAACACTGGACAGTTGAAGTGAAAATTGGTCAGACACCACTTAACTTCAAAATCGATACAGGAGCTGATGCATGTGTGATAAGTGGGGAAACGTTTAAACAGCTAGAGCCAAAGAAAGAACTGTACCCGGCAGAAACATCACTCAGCACCCCAGGAGGCAAACTCAACTGTTTAGGACAATTTCATGCAAAAATGACATACAAGGGCAAGTGTTACTCTTATCCAGTGTATGTACTTCCAGGAAAGGAAGCAAATAACCTGCTAAGCAGAGTGGCAGCCACAGAGATGGGTCTTGTAAAACGAGTAAATGAAATAAAAGATGTGTTTCAGCAAGGAGGAAAGCTGAAAACAAAAGCAGTGAAAATTGTCTTAAAAGAAGGAGCTGAACCCTATGCAGTACATGCATCACGATGCATCCCTCTTCCTCTTCTGCCCAAAGTGAAAGCTGAACTGAGCTGTATGGAGAAAGAGGGCACCATTGAAAAGGTCACTGAGCCAATGAAGTGGTGTGCGGCCATGGTTCCAGTGCTAAAGCCCAATGGAGACGTTCGCATCTGCGTCAATTTGAGAAAGCTAAAAAATGCAGTGAAGAGAGAGAAATTTGTTCTTCCTACAACAGAGGAAGTAATCTCTAAACTCTCTGGTGCCAAGATATTTAGCTCACTGGATGTGGCCAGTGGATTTTATCAAATCCCTCTGGAGGAAAAGAGCAGCAGGCTGACTACGTTTATCACCCCCTTTGACCGATACGCTTTTAACCGGCTCCCGTCCGGGATCACAAGCGCTCCAGAAATTTATCAAAGAAAAATGACAGACATTACAGGGGCTTGATGGAGTGGAAATTTATATGGACAATGTTCTTCTTTTGGGGGAAACAGAAAAGGAACACAATGAACGACTTGAAAAAGTACTCAAAGTCATGGAGACAGCTGGACTAAAATTAAACAAACAAAAATGCAGGTTCAGACAAAATCAAATTCGCTTCTTGGGCCACATTATTGATGGACAGGGAGTGAGGCCAGACCCAGCTAAAGTCGACAACATTGCCAACTTTCCGGTACCCCAAAACGTATATGAATTTAAATGGTTCCTAGAAATGGTGAACTATCTAGGGAAGTACATCCCTAATCTCGCCACTGTCGGACAACCTCTATATGACCTCTCGAAAACCAAAGTTATGTGGAACTGGGGTCAAGAGGCCGCATTTCAGAGAGTTAAAAATGCCTTGATGTGCGCACCTGTCCTCACTGTCTTTGACACTGGCAAACACACAGCAGTTTCTGCAGATGCAAGCAGCTACGGAGTGGGAGGTGTCCTGCTTCAAAAACATAACGGTTAGTGGAGACCAGTGGCATACTGCTCAAGGCGCCTAAGTGATGCTGAATCGAGGTATGCATAAATAGAGAAGGAGTGTTTAGCAGGGGTCTGGGCCTGCAAACGATTTGAAAAATCTCTCTATGGGTTAGACAGCTTCAGACTAATCACAGACCACAAACCCCTTGTCTCACTCAACAGTACAGACCTTGATAATGTTCCACTCAGGTGCCAGAGACTCTTAATGAGATTAATGAGATAAAGTTGCATTGCAGAGTATGCTCCTAGAAAGACACTAGCCATAGCTGACACATTATCAAGGGGCCCAGACCACACACAGAAATCACGGACAGCCACAATGAGGTAACTGTGTACATTGCTACTATCGTCAATAACCTCCCCGCAACACCACAGAAAATGGACCTCATCAGGATGAACACTGAATCAGACAGTCAGCTGCAGTCAGTCCTTTGGTTCATTAGAAATGGTTGGCCAGAGTATGCAGCAGACACACCTGAGGCCATCAAAGAGTACTTTCAGGTGAGAGGAGAGCTGTCTGATTTCCAAGGCTTAGTCGTGAGAGGCAAACACATACACAAATCCTTGATAGAATCCATGAGGGTCATCAAGGCCTGCACAGATGTCATGAAAGGGCCTACCAGGCAGTTTAGTGGCCTAACATCTCGCGGGACATTAAGCAGCAAGTGCAGGAATGCCCATACTGCAATGAAACAAGGGCAACACAATGAAAGGAACCATTGATTCCAAGCGAATTACCCTGTAGACCCTGGGAGAAAATAGCTGTAGACCTGTGCGAACACAATAAATGCCATTACTTGGTAATATCAGATTACTACTCCAGATACATTGAGATCCTGTCGCTTCTCGCCCCTTCCACTGGCCAGGTGATTGAAAAACTTAAAGCCACCTTTGCTCGTTTTGGGAACGCAAGTGAGTTGAGAAGTGACAATGGCCCACAGTTCTCAAGTAAAGAATTCAGAGACTTCAGTTCTGTATATGACTTTGTTCATGTTACTTCAAGTCCACACTTCCCACAGAGCAATGGTCATGCAGAGAGGGCTGTACAGGTGGCCAAGAACATTCTGAGACAGAAAGACCCCCTGCTGGGGGGTCTCAACTCATGTCTTACAGGGCCACCCCATCAGCGTCCACTGGGTACAGCCCAGCAGAACTACTCATGGGGAGGAAGATTAGAACCACCCTCCCTACACTGAAGGACAACTTAAAACCTGCCTGGCCAGAAGATGCAAAAGGTAACCAAGCATTCTTCTATAAATCGCCGAAATGGAGTAAGAAATTTGCCTGTATTAAGCCAAGGAGATGCAGTCCGCGTCAGAGTAAGTGAACAAAAAGACTGGACACCAAGGTCTTATGTAGTGGAGACTTCAGAAGGAAAGCTGATCAGGAGAAAGTGTCGTCACCTTCAGAAGGAGCACACTCCTTCAGAAACACTGGAATGCACAGCAGATCCTGAAAGCATGGATTTTACAGACTTTGAGAGAACAAGTGCACATGCACAGGACACACCCGCCTTGATACGAAATACACCTACACAGACACATGACGATCCTACAGAGGCCATCTCATCAGGGCATGTACAGCAGTCACAGTCAACCACAGTGACCTGCTCAGGGAGAATGTGTAAGCCTGTGCAGAGACTGAATTTATAATTGGTGCACTTGATACCATAAATAGGATGGTTAAAAACTTGAAAAAAAAAGAGAGAGAGAATGGAGGTTTAAAGTAAATGTTCATGTGTCCATATGTATATATATATTATTCATGGTTCAAAGAGGAAAGTATGTTCAAAGAAAAACAAATTTAATGCTGTTATGCATCAGTTTAAAGGAGCCTATTGAAAAGTTATGTTATAAATGTGCTTTATAGCTAAATATTCTTGTTTAGTGGATAAAGTGATTAGAGGAACACAGTTCGACTTCACTAAAGTTTTTGTATTTTGGAAAGAAAAAAAAAGGGGGAGATGTCATGGATGTTGATTAGTTAAGGATGCTGAACATTCGCAGTATGTAGGAGAAAGTAAGTAAAGTGGAGTGCAAGAAAAGGACATAGGTGTGGACCTCCTGATTTTTAATGACAATGACAATGTGTGTGTCTTCCTACCGAATGTGCCTTCGGATCAACTGAAATCGAAGAAAATAACAGCCACAACCACATGCTCTTCCCGGCTACTGCCGAAACCCTGGCTCACACTTATGATGTCATCATATAAGGACCCAACTACATTATATGCAGTACTTAATCTTGAACAGAAGGGGGCACTTAACTGCAACTTTATTAGACTAAACGCAGAATGTTTGTATAGAACAGCACAACGGCTTTTATAGGCTTTTATGTGAGATTCAAATTTACTGTGTTTTAATGGAAGAAAAGATCAAAACTCATTGGACCACAGGCTTTAAATATGTCATTTATAGTTCCACTTGGATGCAGTGCTTCCCTGAGTATGAATGGGAGTGTGGGCAGGCGGATTTTGCATAGAAAAAAGACAATGTTTACTGGACAATGAGCTCTTTGCCAGGTGCAGAGAAAAGTTTTTAAATAGGATAAAATAAAATAAAGGAAATAATAACTGAGAATTTTATATATATATATATATATATCTCACACACACACATGCATACACACATACATACATACACACACATGTATTTTTTCTGTCTACACTTGATTATTCATTAATTTACTTGCGATAAAAAGACTTTACATCAATTTACAGCTTTCAATATGCACTGCAAATTTGTATGTAACTAGAATAAAATTTGATCAATCTTTAACTATATTACAGACAACAATGAACAAAACCTGGAAGCGTGTCTCTCACCTTGATCCAAATTGTGGTTCAACAAAAAATTTTCAAGCAGAATAGGAACTATTCAATTTGCAGACAGCTAATATGAATGCTACTTCTGTTTTCAACTGCCTACCCTAACCTAACCTAATACTAAGTCTTAAAAATTACAGGAATGTATGTTTGTTTGTTTTTTTTAACTAGAACAACTTACATTTATATTTATGTACTATAATGGCCTGTGACGAATTTACTGGTTGCACATTTGCACTATTTGTCCATATAGTACGCAATAATAGAAGGGATTTATTTATAATCGCACTATCCGTTGCACCCAGATGAGGATGGGTTCCCTTTTGAGTCTGGTTCCTCTCAAGGTTTCTTCCTCATATTGTCTCAGGGAGTTTTTCCTCACCACCGTCACCTCTGGCTTGCTCATTAGGAATAAATTCACATATTTACAATATATTTTTTGAATCCATTTATTTCTGTAAAGCTGCTTTGTGACAATGTCCATCATTAAAAGCGCTATACAAATAAAATGGAATTGAAGAAAAAGTGAACAGTGTTACAGATTTTACCATATGAACTTGGTGTAAAAACAACCTTATGGTTGTTTATGGTATTGTAAAAGCACCAACTGTGGTTGAAACTAACCTATTCTATACTGAATGTGTGTCCCATGGAAAAGGTAGATGATGAGTGATATTACTTTTTTTTTTTTTACCTATTTGAGTTACAGAGAAGCACAGTGTAACAGCTTAATGGAATATGTCAATTTACCCCAGGGGCAAAGTTAATACATTTTTATATTAAATTATTAATCTCTATACTTCTGTATATGCGATATTTCAGGTAGATTTGTGATAATGTAGTATGTTTGTGATTTTTTAAAATAATGAGCAAACATTTTCCCACTACAATTTGGCTGAGCCCTTGCCCTTTCCATTCAGAGTTCGATAACTGGCAATTGTTATGAATTAGTTGTTGATTAGGTAAACAGTTCCTGGATGAATCACAGACTGCATATAGCATGAAAGTAAGGCTGCTCAGGCTAATTGATTCAGTCTATGGTATTTGACCGAACTGCCAGACACTGATACAATTTAATCATGGGTCATAATTTAGATCAATATCACTGTCTAGCCTGATAATGTATAATGCACCACTTCCTATCAGGCTGTTCAATTTTGAGCAGTAGGAAAGTGGTCAGCAACACTGAAATGAAAAAAAGCATAATTTAAAAATAAAACATTTACTGAAGATGAATGAATAGTTGAATAGTGTGTAGCTCAGTTACACACTGTGTGAGAAAGAACTTCAACCCACCTAGCAGCAGTGGCTACTAGACAGACAATTAACTGTATCTGAAAAGTCACCGTTAATTGCCTTTCTAGTAGCCACTGCTACACAAATTCAACCTAGAAGCACTGTTTCTCTGCACATATTATACAATGGGATAAGAAAACAGACACAAGTGTTTCCTCATGTAAAGGCTGGTTTATACTTCTGTGTAAACATGTATGATTATCTGCTTCATGACACTGAGAAAGGAATTGTAGGTAACAGAGCTCATAGATGCCTTTAGAGAAGGTAACGGGCACATCTCCAAAATCTCAACATGTGTTGTGCAGATTTGTACTGCTCTTGCACCAGCGTGTTGAGCAAAGCCGTTTTATTAATAATATAATAAAATTATATATTAAGATAATATAGTATATTATAATATCACTTCATAATATACTATATCACTTTATAAATTAGATTACTGAAAGTAGGTTTATTAAAATCAGTGAAAGGAGTGTCCTTAATACAATTGTCAGTTATCTAGTGCAGTAGGAAACTGTTAATTTCACAGAGCATATTGCATAAAAGTACTTCTGATTCAGAACCAGAATTCTGTCATCATCCCTCATATCCATCACATCGTTTGTATATGTTATTTCCTCAGAATTTAGAATCTACATGTCCTTAAATTCAAACAGCATCTGAACTCCACTGCTGTAAGAATATCAATGTTTAAAGAGGAGAAACTCCTATACAGTTAATCATCCACATTATAATGATTACAATAAAGCATCTTTGTTTAAACCTGTAGTTGTTGTTTGAAGCCACAGTGAGAAATGGAGTCATACTGCAGGTTTTGAGCTTTCCTTTTTTTCTCTTCCACAGTGTCACATTTCATCATTGGAAAGCGGTCAAATGGGGCCATCAGGGTGCAGTAGTACTGATGGTGTCTGAGAGTAGATCATCAGCCCTTGGTAAAAACAGGGACTGATATCAGAATCAAAATACTCTTATCTGTACAGCCATCTCTCTGATTATTGTGATGCATTGTAACATTGAGTCTGAGGCTTTCTCAACCCTCTCTCTAGGTTTCAACCGCTTTCCATGAGTGAATGTGGAAATAAATGTTTATTCTCTAATAAATGTCTACTTAAATAGAGCAGATGGTCAAAATGAACACTGCTGTAGTAAAGGAAAGTCATCATCATTCATGGTGCCTCAAAGAAGAAAAGGTCATTTACAATTAATCACTCACATTAGAATAATGGGTAATTAATTAAATCTGTAATTTGTGTTTAATGTCCATCTCTCTATTTGTTCTGTTGCTAAATTGCATGAACCATGCCTGACAGTGCAATGTAGACTGTAGAACAGCTTCAGACAGTATCCTTACTGCATTTGTTATAGAGTGGTGACTATCTGGCATATTGCTACCTTTTCACTGTCAGCCTGAAGCAGTGAGTGCATCATGACAATGCATGTGTTTATTGACAGATGCATTATTGGTTATTATAGCTGCTTTCCTTCCAGGTCAAGCTTTTGTACATCTAGCAAAAGCAGCTTTACATATTTGTTTTCCAAATATAGTTTTATGTTTTGCATTAAACAAAACACAGTAAAACAAAAATGCAAGAAGCTTGGGGATTGACTCATGCTGCAGGTTGTGATTGGTGTTTTTAATTTTCTCTTTTTATTATTTTTTTCTTCATAGTGTCACTTTTCTATCACTGGAATGCAGTCAGATGAGGCTGACAGAGTGCAGCAGTACTGATGGTGTCTGTTACAGTAGATGATCTTTGTGCCCTTAGGAGGTAACATCACACGTCTGCCTTTGGTCAAAACAGGGACTGAAATGGTGTCAAAATACTCTTATCTGTACAGCCATCTCCCTGGTTACTGTGACACCCAATAACATTGAATGTGAGTCTTTCTGAGAGAGAGAGAGAGAGAGAGAGAGAGAGAGAGAGAGAAATTTCTCAAATTTAAAGTTGCTTGACAAAATCAGACAAATCATACTAAATAAAAAATCAACATTTATAAATAAGAATATGAATAGAAAAGTCAGTAACAACTAATTAGAATGTTATAACACATCCATAAGCAATGCTGGAGAATTTCTGAAATGCTTGTTAGAACTATTATGTTCATGGTTTTAACATGACTTTGAGACACTTAGAGTTGTAAAAGGTGTGCATATTGATTAATACCAGTGTTATATATGTACAATTGATCACCACTTCAGTTTAAGGCAGGGGTGTACAATGTTATCCACAAAGGGCTGGTGTGGGTGCAGGTTTTCATTCCAACCAAGCAGGAGCCACAATTGATTTAAACAGGTGGAATCAGGTGTGGCTCCTGCTTGGTTGGAATGAAAACCTGCACCCACACCGGCCCTTTGTGGATAAGATTGGACATCCCTGGTTTAAGGGCATTAAAATCATTCATTTATTTGGCATAAATAAGTGACATTGTACTAGAATGGAACCAAGCAATAACTTTAAATGCAAATTGGAATACCATCACCTCAGCTGAAGAACAATTAATTGCATGCTAAAAGAAATACTGTAATTGCATCTCCTGAAGGGTCAGTAAATTAGCTTTATAGAAACATGGATGTAGATTTAGATCCCTAATACACATGTGATAGGCAACAGTGGTGGGGAAAATTCACTGAGATAACATGAAGAAACCTTCAGAGGAACCTGACTCAAAAGGGAACCCATGCTGTTCTGGGTGACATCAGTCCAATTATAAATATGAAGGATATTATGTACTGAATATGAGCAGTATGAGCAAATTGTGAATAAGAGTCCTGAGATGAGCATGTCCATCATGGTCATCACATTATCTTCACTCACCTCAGTGAATTGAAGTTTTTAAACATTTAAAAATATTCATCAGTGTGCATATATTTACATTCATTTTTGCCAAAAACATTTTTAATGTGTTTATACTGATGTGATACTGTTTAAAATATTATATTATTATACGTTTTGTAGACTTGGTGTATAATACATAAGGATATCCACTGCCAACACAGTAAGTGAAACAAAGTGAACAACCTGATTATCCTTCTTTGAGCACATGGAGCCGTAGTATTCACACTGACACCTCTGAGCAGCTCTATATCCACGTATTATATGAAATGAGAAGCTAGAGGCAGTGTAAGAGTATCTAACATTGCTCACAGAGTGTTTGTGTCAGTCAGCATGAGTGACACGAATGAGATTATCAGACAACTGCATTTCGCTGACACACAGCTGGAGAGATCCATTTTTATTTGCCAACAGATTTGATGCAAAGCCTACAAATAAAGTGACCCTACATTCAGTGCCATTTGATTTTATCACTGTAAAAGTTTCAAGAATAATATTTTAAGTTTGATATTTGTCACCCATTCAGTAGTGAAATCCAATAATGCAAGTTGTGCTGACAAATTTAATTCAATTTTATTTGTATAGCGCTTTTAACAATGAACATTGTCTCAAAGCAGCTTTACAGAGCATAAGAAACAAAAAAAACATGCAAACAGTCCTAGATGTTAGACAAAATTATCCCTAGGGAGCAAGCCTGAGGCGACTGTGGCAAGGAAAAACTCCCTTAGATGATGAGGAAGAAACCTTGAGAGGAACCAGACTCAAAAGGGAACCCATCCTCATTTGGGTGACACTGGAGAGTGTGATATGAACAATGTCCTTTCTGCATTTATGTAGTCATGTAGAATTATGTGTATATTAATTTGGAGGTTGTTGTCTTCCTCAAAGTCCACATAGGGTTGGCAGCGTTGCTTTGAATATCCAAATCCTCACAAGGCAGAAACCAGCTGGAGATGGTCCATCTCTGGATGCCTTAGGATCCTCGTAGGGTTGGCCTCTGTCTACTGGAGCTGGCACAATCTCTATGTGCCTCAGGATGGGCAGAAGAAGGGAAACAAGTGGAAAGGAATCAGCGTAACTGCTGTTCATAATATTAGCAAGCACTAAATCATAATGTGCAATTAATCAGATGTACTGAAGTACAAGGTTATGGTATGTATTATGTATGGTATGTATAATGGTAAGTGTATGCCTGGCTAAAGATATATGTCTTTAATCTACGCTTGAACTAGGAGACTGTGTCTGAGCCCCAAACACTGTCAGGAAGGCTATTCCAAAGTTTAGGACCTAAATACAAAAACACTCTACCCCCTTTTGTAGACTTTGATATTCTGGGAACTACCAGAAGTCCGGAGTTTTGAGATCTTAAGGAGCGTGGTGGATTGTGATGTGTTAGAAGACTGGCTAGATACATGGGAGCTAAACCATTTAGAGCCTTGTATGTAAGTAGTGCTAGTTTATAATCAATTTTAAACTTAACAGGTAGCCAGTGCAGGGATGATAATATTGGGGTTATGTCATCATCTTTTCTTGACCTAGTAAGAACTCTGGTGGCTGCATTCTGGACTAACTGTAGCTTGTTTATTGAAGATGCAGGACAACCACCTAGCAATACATTACAATAGTCCAGTCTGGAGGTCATGAATGCATGAACTAGCTTTTCTGCATCAGATACAGATAAAATGTTCCTAAGCTTGGCAATGTTTCTAAGGTGGAAGAAGGCTGTTTTAGTAATATTGGAAATATGATTTTCAAAAGACAAGCTGCTGTCTAATATTACGCCTAGGTCTTTCATTGTCAAGTCAAGTCAAGTCAAGTGGAGTTTATTGTCAGCCATATACAAGTATATAGTGAAATGAAACAATGTTTCTCCATGACCAAGGTGCTACATAAGAAACACAGAACACCACAGAACAGCAGGGACTACATAACTTATACATAAAGTGCACAAGTGCAAACATGTGCAGACAGAACAAGACAGTACAATAACTACAGCGCCGATCAGTACCTCTTGTACAGCACTCAGTTCTGTTTAAAAGTGACAGCAGTGCAAATATTACAGAGTACGATATAAATAGCTGAAATAGTGTAAACAGAGTAGCAGCAGCATAAACATGTGCAAAAACCTGCATAGAGGATGGAGGATGCTCAGTTGTGTGTGTGTGTATATATGTATGTGTGTGTGTTCCTTCAGTCCAGTTTCTGAGTGTTGAGGAGTCTGATGGCATGAGGGAAGAAACTATTGCACAGTCTGGTCGTGAGGGCCCGAATGCTTCGGTACCGTTTACCAGACGGCAGGAGAATGAAGAGTGTGTGAGAGGGGTGTGTGGTGTCATCCACAATGCTGGTGGCTTTGCGGATGCAGCGTGAGGTGTAAATGTCCGTGGTGGAGGGAAGAGAGACCCCGATGATCTTCTCAGCTGTCCTCACTATCCGCTGCAGGGTCTTGCGATCTGAGACAGTGCAATTCCCAAACCAGGCAGTGAAGCAGCTGCACAGGATGCTCTCGATAGTCCCTCTGTAGAACATGGTGAGGATGGAGGGTGGGAAATGTGCTTTCCTCAGCCTTCGCAGAAAGTATAGGTGCTGCTGGGCTTTCTTTGTTATGGAGCTGGTGTTGAGCGACCAGGTGAGGTCCTCCGCCAGGTGAACACCAAGAAACTTGGTGCTCTTGATGATCTCCACGGAGGATCCGCCGATGTTCAGTGAAGAGTGGTCGTTCTGTGCTCTTCTGAAGTCAACGACCATCTCTTTAGTTTTGTCCATGTTCAGAGACAGGTTGTTGGCTCTGCACCAGTCCGTTAGCCGCTGCACCTCCTCTCTGTATGCTGACTCATCGTTCTTGCTGATGAGACCCACCACGGTCGTGTCATCGGCGAACTTGATGATGACATTCGAGCTGTGCATTGCTACACGGTCGTGAGTCAGCAGAGTGAACAGCAGTGGACTGAGCACACAGCCCTGTGGGGCCCCAGTGGGACCCCTAGTTGGGATTGGATCTAACAAACACGTTGAATTAGCCACGCTGATAAGTTTATAAAGCTCTTCTTTTCCTAGACCTGTAAAGCATTTTAGCACTAAATGTGGAGCTTTAGGCTGGACTAGATCACAGGATGCTGTCAAAGGTTGAACATCCAATATTTTGGCCCTGATACTATCAATTTTTTCTGTGAAGAAATTCATAATGTCCTCAGTACTAAACTGTAATGGAATACTATGTTTTGTTAGTCTAGCCACTGTACTAAATAATAATCTGGGATTGTTTTGGTTTATTGCTATCAGTTTGCTCAGATGCTTGGCCCTAGCAGCTTTTAGAGCCTGTCTATAGCTAGACATACTGCCTTTATATGCAATTCTAAAAACTTCTAATTTAGTTTTTCTCCACTTTCGCTCGAGGTTACGGGTTGCTCTCTTGTGGGCGTGAGTATGACTATTGTACCATGGTGCAGGTGTTTTATCTCTGACCTTTTTTAATCGGATGGGGGCAACAGTGTCTAGTGTGCTGGTGAAAATAGTGCCTATGCTGTTAGTCACTTCATCTAGATCATCTGCATTTAGGGGTCTAGTGAGAAATTGAGACAGATCCGGCAGATTACATATGAATCTGTCTTTAGTGGTCAGAATAATATTTCTACTGAATCGATAACGTGGAGGGACATGGCTAATATGTTCTACAGGTAGAGTGTACACTAAGAGATGATGGTCTGTGATATCATCGCTTTGATGTAGAATGTGTGACATCTGTTCCATGTGATTTAATTATATCTAGTGTATGATTAAAACGATGAGTTGGTCTATTAGATGAATCTCTGTATTCATCTAATAAGTCATTTTAATACTATATTACTCCAAATAAAAGCGGTATGGTGGTACAGCAGTTAGAGCTGCCTCTTTACAATTCCAGAGGTTCCAGTTCAATCTTAAGATCAGGTTACTGTCTATGTAATGTCTCACTTGGTCTCTCTGTGTCTGTTTGAGGTTCTCATGTTTCCTTACACATACTAAAACATGAATGCAAGTGGATTGGCTATGCCAAATTACCCCTAGGAGTGTGTGTGTGTGCACATGGTGCTCTGTGATGAACTGGTATCCAGTCCAGGGTGTTCCTGGGTTACTCTGAAGTTACTCCTAATATTTTATTTATTTATATAAAAATATGGCATTTACCATTTAGCATTTTCAGGGGCTCAAAGGTATTTGTACAAAATGACAATTGTAAATATAACCATCATTAATACTTGGATGAAAATCCTTTGCAGTCAATGACTGCCTGAAGTCTGGAGCCCATGTTCTCAAAACTCAAATTCTGGAGTTTCCTCCCTGGAGATGCTTTGCCAGGCCTTCACTGCAGCCACCTTCAGTTGCTGCTTGTTTGTGGGTCTTTCTGCCTTCAGTCTTGTCTTCAGTAAGTGAAAATCATGCTTTATTGGGTTGAGATCAGGCGACTGACTTGGCCATTGAAGAATATTCCATTTCTTTGCCTTCAAAAAGTCTTGAGTTGCTTTTGCAATATGTTTAGGGTCATTATCCACTTGCACTGTGAAGCAGCGTCCTATCAGTTTTGGAGCATTTGGCTGAATGTGAGCAGAGAGTATAGCCCTATACAACTCAGAATTCATCTTGCTACTTCTGTCAGCAGTCACATCATCAATAAACACCAGTGAGCCCGTTCCATTGGTAGCCATACATGCCCATGCCATAACGCTTCCTCCACCATGTTTGACACATGATGTGGTATACTTTGGATCATGAGCTGTTTCTTTCTTTCGCCATACTTTTCTCTTCCCATCATTCTGGTACAAGTTAATATTGGTTTCCTCAGTCCAAAGAATCTTATTCCAGAACATGGGAGGCTTTTTTTTAGATGTTTTCTGGCAAAGTCTAATCTGGCTTTCCTGTTCTTGAATGTTACCAGTGGTTTGCACCTTGTTGTAAACATTTACATTCATGAAGGCGTCTCTTGATTGTAGATTTTGATAATGATACGCCTACCTTCTCCAGAGTATTCTTGACTTCTATTGATGTTGTGAAGGGGTTTTTCCTTCACCAAGGAAAGGATTCTGCAATCATCCACTTTAGTTGTCTTCTGTGGTCTTCCAGGCCTTTCGATGTTGTTGAGCTCTCCAGTGCTTTCTTTCTTTTTAAGAATGTACCCAACTGTTGATTTGGCCACACCTAAGGTTTTTGCTATCTCTCTTATAGATTTCAGCCTAATGATGGCCTCCTTCACTTGCATTGAGATCTCCTTGGACTTCATATTGGTAGCTCCAGTCAGTAATGTTATCCACTGAATGGCGTTTATGAGTGTTCCAGTGCTTTTGAAACTGGATCAGGGAAAACTCAGAGCCAACAGCTGAACTCAAAAGCACCGCAGCGCGGCGGGAAAAACAACTCAAACTGGCCTTCCTTCTGGCCAAACTTAAAGCCACCAAGTGAGAGAGAAACAATCTCTAACTTAAGATAGCCGAATATTTATGTCGGAGTGAGGATTCTCAGTATATCCTCCTCTTTAGTTTTCTGCCTACTTCCTCTTTAACTCTGAGCTCCCTTTTTTCTTTCTTTCCCTCAATAATTTCTCGCCCTTCCCTTTTCTTTCTAAAACTAATTTTTTTTTCTTCTCTATCTACATATCCAAAATCACCGATCAGCGTAGCGGAGAGCTGCTCTGTTATCTAACACAGATCTATGTCCGCACGTGGAGTGAGGCAATCGGAGGGCTTATAAAGAGGCGTGGCCAGGTGCTGCACATTTACGCTGATTACCTTCCTGAGATCGACGTGTTATAAAAGCCCGTGCAGGTGGCCGCGGATCTGCCTGAGAAAGTACTTGCCGCGTTACATAAAACAATCTTTCTGAGCGCTTTTAAGTTTTGTTTACTTTTAGCTCAGGGAACAAACACGGTCTCAATCTGCTGGAATCTGAGTGACAACTCATAGAAGCTAATAAGATTGTCATTTTATCCTTTTTGTCTGCTGCCTAGTCCTGGATTGTCACCTTTGCTAATTTACACTTTTACAATGTTAGCCCTTGCAACCTCTGACTGATGAAGGCAAATATTGTTAATGCTTACATAATCTTTGAGAACCTATTCCTGCCTAAGACCCTAAGATTACCTGCAATGTCTGGCAGCCTGGCAGCCTGGCTGCTGGTGCCCCTAAAGACCTAGCTATTTTCATGTGACATAAAATAGAGTATCTTATAACCAGAGCTGTTTCAACAGGCTTTTCAGTGGGTGCTTCAATGAGGAGAGCAAACCTGTTTGACACATGAATGGTGTTAAACAATCTGACCATGCTGCAAAGATGGTCTTTAGTTACACAGGTCACCCATTTTAAGGATTTTGATAAAGGAGCTCTCCTCTCATTCTAATAGGAGCTGCTGCTCTTTCCAGACCTTCTTATACATAGGGTAGAGTATGTCTCCAATGGTCTCTGGGTCTGCCTTGAGTATATGTTTGGATCCTGCTGCCTCTCCATTCCTGAGCTGTTTGATGTTTTTCCTTATCTCTTCCTTTGTTAGGTTGTCACAGTCTGTGGCTGAGTCTGTGTCAGCTGGTGCTATCTTGTTTTCTAAGCTCTGAACTATTTTACTAGTGATGAGACAGCAGTGAGATTTGAGTGTCTTAATAAATGGTGCACTCACACAATCCTACATCTTAAATAACCAGTGCAGCAAACTTTTAGTCCCTGACCCTCCAAATATTTATCATGGGTCTGAATTTAGGGGCTGAAATTATTTCCTGCCTTTTTCTGCTGACACTGGAGCTGTAAAGCAGCAATTTATTCTAAGAAATGGGCCCTGGGACTCACATGCTCTTTTAAAATGGTCCAGCAAAATGGCCATGCACCACACACACACAGTACAAAGTCAGCCACAATGACACCTTTTCTACTTAGTTCTTATGAAGCTGCAGGTTTATTTCTCTTGAATTGATATCTGAGGCATAAAGCTGCAGCTGCATCCACATGCTGTTCATGCTTTACATGATGGCAGTCTCTTGTTAGACACTCATTGAAATTACAATATGTGTGGAGGCCAGAGCTGTGGTTTACAAATCATACTTGAAATGGTGTGGTTGGTTATGTGAGAGAGGTTTATGTATAGATGGTCAGATGGAGTGGGATGATGGATGTGAGGATTGTGTGTCTCAAGGACTCTGTGTTTCTCAGGATAACAAGCTGTAGAATGGACGCTGCACAGCAAATATATCCTAGAATTGCAATTTCTTGATTTCTCATCTAGAGCGACATTGTTTCTCTTTTGTTTAGGTTCTGTTTACTGATAAGTGTGTTGAGTAAAGCTAAGAAGCTTAAATAATACTAATTGTTTGATCTTTAAGATCCTAGAGATGCTGCTCTTTCTAGTTTACCCTGGATGTTTGTCATAGGAGTTTGCCATTAGTAACTTTGCCATTAGTTCTTTAGTAAGTCACACTTCATCTCAAAAAGATAGAAGGGCCCTGCCTCCCGCACAATTTCTAGTTCTGGTGAATCCATAGAATCTGGTCCACTGGTGGTGTAATCCCGAAGGACTCTTGCATTGTAGAGGGGCACACCCACAGGACCAGTGTTCAACAGTCTCTCTCCCATAGACATTGCACTGTGGTCCAGCACTAGTGATTAACAGTCCTTTCAGAGGCTCCCATCCTAATGGAAACACTGGCACAGGATCTGGATTGATGTTTCTGTACTGAATCTCTCACTCCCAAAAAGTCATACCACTTGCAGGACTTTCTCCAGTAGACGTCACAGAGGCAACGTGTCACACTATTTCTGTAGCTTGGTACTCTCAATCACTACTCTGTAGGCTGTGTAGGCACACATCTGCTGGATCAAGGCATCCACACTAATATTCATTTTCATTCAATTCAATTTACTTATATAGTGCTTTAAAGAATAGACATTGTCACAAAGCAGCTTTAACGAACTCCGGATATAGATTTAAATTTGTCCTTAATGAGCAAGCCAGAGGTGATGGTGGCAAAGATAAGTTCCCTGAGATGACTTGAGGAAGAAACCTTCAGAGGAACCAAACTCAAAAGGGAACCCTTCCTCTTCAGGGTGACACTAGATAGTGTGATGAGTCATTACTCATCCACAGCTATATACTATAGAGTCAGGTCTTTCAGAACAATCTCCATCTTAAAACCAATATTGCTGTTCACCAAGCTGTCTTTATATCTTCCATCCTCTAACGCTGTAAACCCTAGGTCACTTTTGGACATCATATGAAGTCCGTTGAGCACTTCCACATAGGATGCCTTAAGCATATCTTGGGACTCACCTGTCATGACTGTGTGCATCATACTGACATACTTGCGAAGACCATCTGCAGAAATGTTGAGGCCATGATCACTCAACACCAACTACACGGGGTAGGTTACATTAGTAGGATACCCCACAATTGACTGCCCCGCCAAGTGAGTGCTTTATGTTCAGTTGCATCATGGCCCAAGCTTAGGAGGTGGGCAGAAGAAAAAGTTTAAAGACCGGGAGAAGGTTTCACTCAAGAAGTGCAGGATAAGACCTGTGAACTTGTTGGGCACTGGTGCTCACTGTAACACCTGGCAGCATCTCACCATCAATGCGAGTAGCACACTGGAGAAGGACAGGACTGCCAGGAGACAACAAGACAAGTCAAGTGGCATTATAGTCATTTTAACCAAATACAGCTGGTACAGTACACAAGCAATCCAGGAGGAACACACCTAAGATGCTTTTATCACAACTTGCCCCACCTGTAACAGAACCCACTTTTAGAGAACTCCAGCATATACTGATCTTAATGAGCTCCAATATTCTCTAATTACTCACCACTGGCTCTCAAAATACTACTGCTGATCCTCAGTCAGCTTTTCTCTTTTTCCCTCTGCACAGATGTGAAACAGGAGCTCAGTGGCCTTCTGTTAAACGTCTGTTGTGCTTGGATTAAAAGTCATTGGTTTAAATCATATGCCAAATTAACTCCTGTGTTATTACTAAATTGACCTTCCTGCTTCTCTGAAATTATAACAATCTCTTATTTTTAAGAGTAATTTCAGATATTTTTGAGCCCTTCAACATGTCTTTTTAATCAGCCAGTGAAGAGTTAAACTGCTTTATTTTTGTGTACCCTAATTCTAAAACCTCTTGTAATTCTCCAATAAATGTTAAAGTAGCTTTAAGTACCTTTTTCCACTTATTCAATCTGTTCAATCACAGCTACCAGATAAAGAGAACTGCTAGAGTTTTGTGTGTGTGTGTGTGTGTGTGTGTGTGTGTGTGTGTGTGTGTGTATGGCTGGATGAATCACTTTGTTTCTTCATTTGTGTGTTTGGATATCAGAATGTCTGAGCAAATGCTGAGCACAAGGTGAGAAATTAGTAAGACGAGGGGGAAGGGGAGGGCTTCATGATTGTTTGTTGTCCTACAATCATTGTTATTGGCTTATTGTTTGAGAGGACGAGGGTAGAGAAGAGCCTCACTTTAAAGTGCATTAGTTGATGAAAGCCTGCAGACCCTCTATACAGAGCCATTTATATTATGTGTTATGTGTACAGTGTTATTTAGGTATGAATTGGGTCCTTTTTTGTTTGTGGTAATTATGGTTTATACAGTTTCCTTAAAAATATGGGTGGCACAGCATGAAAAGAACAATTTACAGGAAAGCTGAGCATGCTAAGCCTGAATACCTTCCTCTGCAACTTAATGCTGGATTTTCCTCTTAACCCTCTCATGGACGCTTCATCCTCCTACCATACTTCAGCATTCGAGTCACCACCAGACTCTGCAACAACTTACCTTATGAGATTCGACTATTCAACATAGTGCTTCCCCCACGATACTAATCAAACTAATCAAAAACCAACACCCACCATCATATGACAATCACTTCACAGCTGCACTTAAAAATTACAGCATTATCTCATGGACTATACTATGCCCTCAGAAACAATGCTATTGTGCTGCTACACGGACAAGATTTCCAGTAGAATTGCTTAATAATTTACAATTTACAGACCAGTTGTTTGACGTGGTTTGTAGTCAGTGGTTTGGTGCTGTAAGTATATAACTGCACAGCTATACACTCACCGTCCACTTTAATAGGAACACCTGTATAACCTGCCCATTAATGCATTTATCCAATCAGCCATCATGTGGCAGCAGTATATTGCATTAAATCATGCAGATACAGGTCAAAAACATCAGGGAATGTTCATGTCAAACATCAGAATGAAGAAAAAGTGTGATTTTGATTGGTTCATGAATGTTGGAACCAGAAGGTCTGGTTTGAGTATTTCAGAAACTGCTGATCTCCTGGGATTTTCACACACAACAGTCTCTAGAGTTTACACAGAATGGTGCAAAAAAAAAAAAAACATGTTCCTGAGTCTTCACACAGCAGGCTGACCAATCAGAATGCTACAGTGAAAGTCTGCACATCTGCACTCACAGAGCTCAGGTACACACAAACTGAGAATATAGTTCTGTTGAGTTGAAGGACACCATGGTAGAGCAGAGAAAACATGACACTGATTTTCTCATGGACTTTTATACAGAATCGAACAAGACTGAGGGAGTTTTGGGGTTTTTGGTTGGGGGCCTGAGGGTTTTTTGTTTTTAAATAAGTAAATATGTATATATGCTAAATTAAATGCATCTTACAAGTCTCTCTCTCCCTCTCTTTTTTCCTCTGTCTTTCTCTATTTTTCTCTTTTGCACTTTCCCTCTTGCTCACTCTGTCTGTCTCTCTTTGTCTCTGATCATTGTTTTTGTGTAATTTCCTCCTCATCACGTTGTGTCGGATTCTCGGCTTAAACATCACACTTGGATCCCATTCCCTCTCTAATGAACACTGACAGCAATTCCAATATATGTACAGCGTGTGGGTTGCTCTTTAAGCCATAAAGAATCTAATCCTCATTTACACACTCCTGATTTAAACATGGCAGTCTTTTCACCCTGAGTTTTGTCTGGGGTGAAGTGTCTAATGTTATAAGATTGCCTCTAATTTCGGTGTTGTGGGTAAACACTCAAAGAAGACTATGCATTTTATGAAAATTGACACAAAAAGACGAGTTCCTTCGTGTGTGTGTGTGTGTGTGTGATAGGGGCTAAAATTTGTTATACAGAGCAGTGATCTTTAACACTTTTTTCACCTTTTATTCTTAGGGCAGTGGTAGCTCAATGGTGAAGGCTCTGGGTTACTGTTCAAAAGCTGCCACTGTTGGGCCCTTGAGCGAGGCCCTTAACCCTCTCTGCTCCAGCGGTGCCATATCATAGCTGACCCTGACTTCTGACCCCCATTTCCTAACAAGGTGGGATATGCACTGAAAATAGTTTCACTATGCTCTAATGTATATGTGACAACTAAAGCCTTCTTTTTCTTTTAAAGATCAAAGTGAACAAAACATCATCACTGTGCTATAATAAATCACTATGGGGTTAGAATTGTTTCTTATTTCCAAACAAATATATTTTGATCCACAAATAAATGTAGAGAGATTCACAAAAATTAAACAAATCCAGAAATAAATAGAATGAGATCCACAAATATATGTTAGGAAAAATGAATTAAATTCACGAATAAATAAAATGAGATTTGCAAATAAAAAATATCTACAAATATGCTTTCATGTCACAAACACAGCTCTGCCTGGCATTCATCTGTGGATCTCTTCCTGTGCATTTGTGGATTGCTGCACGCATTTGTGAATTTTGAATAATTTCTATCATAAAGACGTGCGCACACATTCACAAATATGTGGAGGCCACCCACTGTCTACTCAAGCCAATCAGATAACGGCCACATTGTGCTGACCAATCATAGCATGTTCTCACTCCAACCAATCAAGTTTTGTTTTACCATCAGGGCGGGAACAGAGTTATATTGCGCTGAACCCACATATTATAAGGGCTCTCCAACATGGCCAATCAGGAGGAATCATGACAGGTGAGTAGTTCAAACCCTCTAACAGCATCATTGTAACAAAATCTAAAAGAAAACAAGTTATGGGACATAAATTCTTTATTTTAAGGGAATATATGCGTTTTCACCAGTGTTTCCTGCATCGCTATTGAATCCACAGCAAAACCCGAGTTGTGAGTTTGAGGTAAATTAAGTGTGGTGAGATTAAAAGACTGTGTATCGTGAAAAGATGGCATTGGCAAGAAAGTGTTGTCCTCAGAGGCTGCATGCCAAAACACAGCACAACCATTTGTGAATTTTAATTCATTTTTCATTTTTGTGAAACTCCTAATCTACTTATGCATCTCATTCTATTTATTTGTGAATTTGTTTAATTTTTGTGAATCTCTCAACATTTATTTGTGGATCATATTTGAAAATATGAAACAATTCTAACCCCATAAACCACTTTTGTTCATTACATGAGTTATGCAAAGTTTTATCTAAATAAATGAGAAGATAAAATTCCATAACTTTCACCAGGAAACAATGGCAAATATAAGTGACCTCCTTGGCCAGCCTTGAGCTTGTTCAGATGTTTAGTTATTATTCTTCCATCATTACTGATACTTTTAGTTGTGAGAAGTAGATTAGTTAGCATTCTGACAGAGACAGTTGCAGCATTAGAGGTGCACAGCCAGACACTAGAGAGGAATAGCGAGAGCAGCATAATTGGTAGCATAATCTCTCTTTAAGCAGAGACAGTGAATCCTCAACACTGGCATTAGAGCCTCCAAAGTGGGGTGAATGTGTGAAGATTCTCTAGCATAGTTGCAATGCCACAGCTAATTCTAAGCATTGCCCACAGGAGCACCACTCTTCTCTGCATCACATGTCAAACAGTTTTGCTCTCCTCAGTAAGACACCTGCTGAGATGCCTATTGAAAGAGCTCTGATCATAAGAGACTCTATTCTATGGCATGTGAAATTAGCTAGGCCTATATGGGCACCAGCAGCATTGGTTAGATGTATACTGGAAGCCAGGCAGCCAGACATTGCAAGTCATCTTAAGGTCTTAGGCAAGCACACATTCTCAAAGATAATTATTCAGTGTAGAAGCTACTGATGTACACATTTGTCAGTCAGAGGTTACTAAGAGTAATATTTTAGAGGTGCAAAGGAGATGTCAGATGCCGTAGTATGCTGTGGCCCATCCCAATGCAGGGTGGCAGTGTAGTTTGCAGCAGGCTAAAGTTGCTGAACTGATGGATGTCCAAGTATTGTTCAGAAAACAATATGAGGTTTATAGACAATTGGAGTACTTTTAATGTCTGGCCTTTTAGTGTGGGAGGATCCATCCCACTCAGGGAGGTGCTGCTCTCAAGCATAGCTCATAGTTTTAGAGCAGGCCTAGTTAATCCAGAGCCATGGCCAGGCAGAAGACCAAGAGTCTAAACTGTCCCCTCTGCTAGCTGCCTTAAGTCGTCACTCAGGTTCCACTGTATTGAGACTATGTCTGTTCCCTGAGCCAAACATAAAAATGTTGAAATTTGGTTATTGTAATAATTTGTCATTTGTAATCTGATCATATTCTGAATTTCTACACGAGTTTGCAGATTTTGTCTTAAAATGTTTTTTCTGTAGAAAAGGCAGTAATTGTTGGAGACTTTAATATTCATTTTAATATTCATTTTGTTCAAAAGACCTCTTGAGAGCAGGCTTTGTGTCTATTCTAAGCTCAGCGAGTACCCACTCATTATGCTGAACACTCTATTGATTAAAAACTGACAGTTGGATTAAATATCAACATTACTCCAGTCTGAAATGATCTCATATCATCATCTCATCATCTCATTTAAAATTTGAATCATCACATTTAAAATCACGTTAACTACTGTACCCAGCTTTATTGAAAATCTCAGATTTTTAAACTACTGACACCCTCTGACCCCACAGAACTCAATCTGGTGACTGAATGCTTAGAGTCAATGTTCTGTTACACTCTAGATAACGTAGCCTCACTTAAAAAATTCATTAGAAAGAAAACACTAGCATCCTGGTGTGACAATCACACAGGCACCTTAAAATAGACCACTCAAAAGTTAGAAAATTAGTGGTTTCCAACTAATCTAGTAGTATTCCAAATTGCATGTAAGGAGATCATTCCTAACTATAGAAAGGCACTTATTTCTCCTAGATCAATTTAATTAAATTAAATTCAAATTTATTTGTATAGCACTTTTAACAGTGGACATTGTCACAAAGCAGCTTTACAGAAATAAATGGATTCAAAAAATATATTGTAAATATGTGAATTTATCCTAATGAGCAAGCCAGAGGCAACGGTGGCAAGGAAAATCTCCCTGAGACAATATGAGGAAGAAACCTTGAGGGAACCAGACTCAAAAGGGAACCCATCCTCATCTGGGTGCAACAGATAGTGCGATTATAAATAAATCCCTTCTATTATTGTGTACTATATGGACAAATGTGCAACCAGTAAATTCATCACAGTTTTCGCAAGAAGTCTGGTTGGTTAAAATCTATCCACTGTCCACTGATGGAGTCCTGAGTACAAAGGTGCTCGTGGCAATCGCAGTCCCAAGCCATCACAGTACACACTAACCCTAATGAGCAAGCCAGAGGCAACAATGGCAAGGAAAAACTCCCTGAGATATGAGGAAGAAACCTTGAGATGAACCAGACTCAAAACAGAACCCATCCTCATCTGGGTGACACCGGATAGTGCGATTATAAATCATTCCCTTCTATAACTGTAATTGTGTAACCAGGAAATTCATTATATGTTTCACATGAAGTCTATTTTGTTGAAGTTATCAACTGTTTACTGATGGAGACTTGAGTGCAAAACTGTTAGTGACAATTGCAGTCCTAAGATATCATACCAAAACTGTTCATATCAACTGCAGTCCAAAGCCATCTTCATGGTTTCTAAGTGGTACCATCCATAGTAATCTCATGTATCTTTAGGATGTCCATGGGGGGCCATTCGCAGCAGCAGTGAGTGATTTCCAAGTGATGAGAACTCCAACCAGAAGTAGGGTATCAGGATGGATCAGGCAGGTCCGGGGAGCAGAAGGGGTAAACAATATAACAATATCAGTAGAATGATTAGAATCTTTTACTTCAATTCAAAAGACTAAACTAATGTCACTCATTTCCTCTTCAAAATCAGCAATTTGTGTACTAGATTCCTTTACCTAGACATTTCCTTAAACAAATACTACCAAAAGCAATCATACATCTGTAAGCTTCTAAAAATAATCACATCCTCTCTTAGCACAGGCTATGTACCTATATCCTTTAAATTAACAGAGATCAAACCTCTGATTTAAAAACCTCCTTGCTTCTGTTGCTTGATCTTAGTGCAGCTTTTGATACCATAGATCACAATATTCTTTTAGATACACAAGAAACTGTTGTTGGAGTTATGGCAATGGCTCTTTCCTGGCTCAAGTCTTATCTAACTGATCATTATCATTTTGTAAATGTAAATGGTAACTTCTGTATGAATACAAAAGTAAAGTTTGGTGTTCCACAAGGATCTGTTCTAGACCCAGTTCTCTTTTCCCTATATATATGCTACCTCTGGGTTAACTCTTCAACTGAATTGAAAACATTTCATGGTTAAGTGGTCTGTGTACTTCCGTGAACCTCAAGATGTCACTCGGATCTTAATGCCGCCTTGATGCCAACACGGCCACCTTCAGGGAACAGATCTGTGTGTTATTAGGTGATCCTAATTACACTTATGTAAGTTATAAAATAGTCTAAGAGTACCCTGCCCAGATTAGGGTTATTGGGACCCACCCCTTGGAAACATGATGGGTGATGGGAAATGTGGATGGGTGAGTTTTAAACAGAAAAAAAGAACATCTCAGCATTGAGTTCTTGACATCTTGTTTGTCCTACCTGGATGCATGGCTTCTTCTTATGGTGACTGGTAAACCTCTAAAAGTGGCAGCTGCCATAACCAGCTGCCAATCAGTAAATTGGGAATGAACATGACTGACATCACAAACTTAAACATATCAGCCCCAGTTGGAATTGCTTGGAGCTTGCTGTAGGTGTAATTTGTAAATATTGTAAAGAAACTGTAAGTATAAAGTTCTTTTTGATTATTTGCATTAATTTCAGAATTTTGTTGTTTATTCAATTCAATTCAGTTTTATCTGTATAGCTCTTTTAGCAATGGGCATCGTCATAAAGCAGCTATACAGAAATCCGCATCACAGTCATTTCTGATTTCACTGGAGCTTTAGAGTTTATAAGTCTAGCTACCTAGCTGTCACTTCAGCAAAGGTGTAAGAATTTTGGACAATATAGACTCTGGACACTAGATGGAGACATTCTGCCTTTGTGTTTTTCAATTCACTTGCATTGTTAACCTTCTTTATTGCTTTCATCTGTCTCTGATTTGCTAGGTTATTTAAACCCTCCCTTTCCTGGGTTCTTTGCTTAGTCCTTGTGTTCCTTATGTGAGTACCAAGCCACTGCTTCTAATCAAGTGTGTAAACATTTGCTGCCTGCCTGCTGTTTTTTTTTTTTTTTTTTTTTTTTTTTTTTTTTTTTTTTTTTTTTTTTTTTTTTAAACTTTTGGGATATTTTGTGATTTTTGAATGATTACTTGTTTTTGACCCAGGATTCATCTGTTAAATGGCAGGATTGTTTTTGGATCTCTTTTGTTCTTTTGGTGGAACTCTCTGAAGTAAAGGATGTTCTGTTTTCACCCATCTCTGTCTCTTGGGGTTTCTCTGTAATTGTGTCCAGTCTATGCTGTGGAGCAGTGGTTAGGTTGTTCAGTTATCTCCACCATGACCTGGGTTCAATTCCTGTCTGGGGTCATCAGTCCTTACAAAAGAAGAAAAAACTTGCAACAAAGTCTGTTTTCTTTGTTAGAATTGCTATTCCTGGTCTTAAAGGGAAGTGAAAGATGGTGGGCTAGACACAACTGGAAAAACTCTAAAGAGCTGTACACAAACATCTGACACCTTCAGAACTGCACTCATAATTTTAATAATCTAAAAGAGGTGCTTAGATATTGGTTAAGTACCTACATAAAGTTAATATAACAATGTTATGTAAATATTAACTTGTGAACTTGAATTACTGACTCTGAATACAGTGCAAAATAAGACCCACAAAGGACATGCAGTGAGGGGCATAAAGAAACCTGAAGGGAAATGATCTAGAAGTGTGGTTTTGTCTCTAGATTCAGACACAGCATATGAGAACAGATTTTCTAGCTGCTGTATTGGACATCACATTTAATTTGAATGATCTGCAGCCTGCGGGCATCAACAGTGTAATGAACAGTTACAGAGCCACCATCAGCTGCTTTCTGCACAAATGCCTGTGACACTTTATCATGAAGGCAGAGGTGTGATCATGGCTTTACCTGCTATTGCATTGCAAAAACGGCTCCAATCAGCCATATTGAAAATGGCATATCTGCTATTTAAACAGCCCACGTTTTTCATTTCTTCTTATTTGGAAAAAAAATGCTTCTTTTAAAAATGGTGTTTCAAAATGCTGAACATGAAGGAGTCTGTGTGCTGTTCAGTTCTCATTGGAGTTACCTTATTCCTCATACAGCGTAATTTTATTTAAGCCATCCAAAGTTCAGAAATTGTGCTAGGTAACTGTTAACTACACACATACCTACTCCTAAACTTGATTAGCCTCGCATTTTTTTTTTAAAACACTTACTTCAGCAGCAATGATGAGAGAAACTACAGAAATGAGGTGCAACAACTGGCCATATGGTGCACCAACAATAATCTCTCTTATAGTTAATACAAGAGAGATTAACAATAATCTCTCTATTATAATAGAGAAGACAAAGGAGATTGTTGTCGACTTTCGGAGAGCACACACCCAGCACCCTCCTCTTCTCAACAGTGCTGCTGTGGAGAGGGTGGAGCAGCACAGAGTTTCTGGGTGTGCACATAACAGAGGACCAGTAGACCTCTCCTGGACCACCAACACTGCATCTCTGGCAAAGAAAGCACAACAACGCCTCTATTTCCTCCGCAAACTGAGAAGAGCTAGAGTCCCGAAACCCATAATGTACTCATTCTACCATTGAAAGTATCCTGACCAGCTGCATCACTGTGTAGTTTGGGAGCAGCACTGCTCGAAACCAGAAGACACTGCAACGCATAATGAATGCAGCAGGAAAAATCATCAGTGCCACATTACCTTCCCTCACATTTACAACACTCAATTAACCCGGAAAGCACTCAGCGTAGCGGGGGACCCCACCCACTCCTCAGCATAGCGGGGGACCCCACCCACCCCTTGCAAGGCCTCTTTAGTCTTCTGCCATCGGGTAGGAGATTTCGTAGCCTCCAGGCCCAAACCACAAGACTGAAGAACAGCTTCAGCCACCAGGCTGTCAGAAAGCTGAACTCTCTGCCCCCTCTGCCTTAAGAGTCACCGAACTGTAACTGCGCGCACACACACACACACACACACCAGATCCCACAAATGCACAAGCCACTTTTACTAATGCTGCTCTCTCTGTTGCACTACAATGTAACCAGGTCCACTAACACAACTGCTGCTTCTCTCTTGTTTTGCACTAAAATGTAAATATCTACACACTCACATGTGCCGTGAATGTCTATAGTGTACATATTGTATTTTATTTTACTTTTTTATTGTATTTTATTTTCCTTTTTTTAATTACTTGTCTTATGTTGGTTTCTCACACCATGGGTCAGAGGGAAACAAAATTTCAATCCTCTGTGTGTCCTGTGCATATAGCAGAATTGACAGTAAAGTTGACTTTGACTTTGGTTGGCTATCAATTCTACATGTTTTATCTGAGCTACTCAGGATTCTGGTTAACTTCATTTGTGCTTTAGTTCCTCGTTGGATTTCACAGAAGTCTTTTGTTCTTGGTTATAATCTGCTTTTTAATTTTTGTAAGCGTTTTTTCAATTAGCATGCACTTGGATTCTATTTTGTACCTACCTTGTGTCACACAGGCACAGTAATATTTCTGTGTTGGTGTTTGCAAATTTGCCAATGTGGCAGGTAGGGTGAGGTTTGGGTGAAGGCTGTAATGGGAGCGAGAGATTGGGGTATGAAGGGGAGGGTTCATTACTAAGTGGGTTCACCTGTTCACAGGGGTGGCAGTACTACTCCAAAAGTGGTGGGGCAAAATTTGATGCTTTTAATGATATTTAATAAAATTTGAGCTATCTGTCATTTGTCTGAAAAAACATACAGACCAACTATGTTTTGCTTTTAGTATTATATGGAATCAGGGTCTGATTACAATACAATAACGGGGCACAACACATCTTTTAATGAACGTCAGAGTAGTTTGTTTCAACCGCACATGCTTCATTTTGCATCTTACTCCTCATGGCAGCTAATAACAGCAAAAAAAAATGTTCACAAATTTAGAGAGCACTAATTCAAAAATGTTTTAAAAATCTAAGACGTTCACGTTCTGCAACGTTCACGTTCTGCAATAGGTTGTTTGTCACTGCAGTAAGAAAAACATTTTTCCAGCAAGCCTTACTTTATTTGAATGTCATTCGAAGAATGTTGAAATGTCATGCCCCCAGCTGAACTGGAAGTTTTGATTGTTTTTTCAACTAAGTCAGACCTGTCTGTTATTGCCTGAAGTGCTGGGTTACCTCCCCAGTAGTTTGAAGAGTGCTGGGTCAAATGCCAGTTCGCCCCTGTTGCTCCAGCGGCCCTGCCTGTTCGTGTTAATTGTAATCCCTATATAACCTGTCTTTTGTTCCATGTCTGTGTTTCCTCCTGCATGTTTTAGTGATGTGGATCATAGGATGTTGAGCTAGCAAGCATTTATGTTATGTTTAGATTTGAGTTCTCTTTTTTTCTAAACTGACAGTGGCTGAGCTGATAAAGGGCTGAGAGGCTAAAAAGCATACCTTGGTCTCCTGTTACAGCCAATAAACAAAAGTTTTTAGTATTTTTAAAAACTTATACTACTCTCTGCTGCTTTTCTTGGCCAAATGTCTCTTTAGGTATTTGACCATTGTCAGTCCAGCATGTGGCACTTGAGCCTGTTTTTCGAGACACTTCACACGATCCGACTGAATGTGTAAAGTAAAAACTCCACATGCGGGGGAAGAATGTACGCAAAGGCATGAGATTTGGCAGAACGTGTGTTCAGAGTGTGAAAAGGATATGTTTGGCTGAACATCATGCTCCGGGCTTCCATTCAGTTCACAAATTCCGAGATGTTTTTGGTCTCCATGGAAACTGCACAGAAAAATTTCACTACTGGGGAAAGGATAATTTCGATATGGGACCCAGAGCTACTGTGGGGTGGCCATAAAGCTTGTGTTTAACATGAGTTATACAACAGAAAAATCATAAATGTCAAATGTATAAAAGGACAGTTTATTACAGAAATCTTTATTCCTAAATAAAGTTCCATAACCTAAATGAAGCCATTGAGAGCTCTGATGCATGTCTTCAAGTGTTTCATTGTTCTTATACAACAATTTGCCAATGATTACAATTTTCTACTTATTAATAAAAGTCAGGTTCAAATGATTTTTTTTTTCTCTCTCTCTCTTGAATTTAATAAGAAAAAACATCAGAATACAGAGTTCAATAGTAATCTGGTGTAATAATTTAACTAAACACACAGTCAGATTCACTGTAATTCATCATGCCAATTCACTGCCTCTGTATTAGCACAGTCACTTTCACACGTGTGTGTGGTTTGGTGTGAAGATTTTAAGTATTTGGTGTTTTGTGTTTGAATGTCAGAATCAGTGCAGCCTCCTCACTCTTATATAAAAGCCTCTCAATGCCTGAATAGAGAAATATAAAACAAGTTTTCGTAATAATTATCCTGATCTCAGATTCTCAGATGTTTAAATGTTTTACAGTGTGTCTCTTTTAGCCTTTACATCTTTATTTTTCCAATCTTTTGTGAACTGAGACTGAGCCAACATATTTTAATCTTTAATTTCACTATATTCCCTAGCACTTTATTTAAAGGGGACCTACAAAAGACCTTCATAACACATTCACTGCATATATAATAATTAAGCCATAACTGAGAATTTCTAAGGCTTACATTAAAACCTGTGAGATAACAAACAAATCGTCATATTAACATTCAGTTCTATTCTCTGATTAGATCTATTTATTTATGCTCTAATGCAAGAATCCATTTGCATGATTTATTAACCCATCTATATATTTATATTAAATTAAAACAGCTTTAAAGTCTGCTCTACTTTAGCATTATTCATATATTACTAAAATACTAAAACTCGGGAGAGAATTTTATTTTAAAAACGGTGTGGTTTGGCTGAAGGAAGAGTGAGCAGTAACACATGATCACCTCATCAGTTTAATTATTCAGGTACAGTGAGAGGCAGATGGAGTTCATCAAGCAGTAGCTGATGGAGTAGTAGCTGTTCAGGTTTCACAGTGACAAATACTGCAGGATTGTTCTATTCAGTGGCGGCCATCACTTCAGGTGCACTGGTGGTTGACACTTGAGTGTCAGGGCAAGTGAAACATTCAGAGTTCACAGCCTGAAGAATTAGACATAGGTATGACTTCAGCATTAGTCTCACATTACACAACCACCGAATTAAGGAGTTTTGGAAAAATAATGATTATATGCTGACGATGTCTCACACTTGTCCACTCCTCCTCCTGAACTCCAGCTCTCAGAATTACTTTCACCTCAACCTCTCTAGGACTAATCATAAATCCTGCACAGTTTCTCTACAGGTTTAAGTGTCTCGCACTAAATTTCTGAGCCTGTGTGTTAGGCACAGGAGGTAAGAAAGTAAAATCCTGTGCAAACTATCACCAGTTAGAGGAACTTTAAATGTAAATAAAGAGGTTTATTTGAATGTTCCACTGAATAGGATGACTAATTACACACTACTTACTATAACAGAATGTGGATTGAGACGTGGCATCAACTGTAACATATAATCATATCTGCTGTTAATTGAAGTCTCATCAGTGTTACAGAAGTTTTTAAATCTTTATTTTCCACATACCATGTGTCACAATTACTGAGTTGCAGGTGATTATTGTGATCAAACAGTTCTCTTTTTACAAGAGCTTTAGATGTTTTGTGCTTTATTTTGATCATGAATTGCTCATCTGATTGATGGTTGATTCAGTATAATTGTGTTAATTCTGCAAAATCAGAACACAGCACTAAGCATGCTAGCTAAAACACAAAGCCTTGTTGAAGCAGAAAAGTTATGATGCATCAGTTTGCTGTTTGCACAGTTCTCCAGAGTAAGTTTATGACAGTTTATGATTGCAGATTAAGGAGAAAATTTTCTCTGTTCTGATGCTTCAGCGTGGGACATGTCTGACGTATGTGCATTTGAAATTTCCTTACAGTTCAAGCCCAACAGCTCTGACTGTGACTTATTGATTGTCAGGATGATTCCATTCATTCATTCATTTTTCCCCAATATACTTATTTTCTCTCGCTTGCTCTCTCTCTGATGATCTCACTCTCAATATAGATCAATATATGTGGGGCAGTCGTGGCCTAATGGTCCGAGAATCAGCCTTGGAACCCGAAGGTTGTGGGTTTGAGTCTCGGGTCCGGCAGGGATTGTAGGTGGGGGGAGTGAATGACCAGCGCTCTCTGCCACCTTCAATACCACGACTGAGGTGAGACTCTTGAGCAAAGCACTGATCCCCCAACTGCTCCCTGGGCGCCGCAGCTAAAATGGCTGCCCACTTCTGAGTATACTTCACTTCACTATAGAGATGAGGCGAGTCATGAAACAGCTTTTTATCGATATTAACTATGTGCTTTTGGTTTCCCAAAAGGGGATTCATGAGAGATGGAAATGCTACATTAAAATGTCACATTAAATTGATTTTTAAAATTGTAATATAAATATGAAGAGTAATGATAATACATATCAAGAAGTCAAAAGAAACATGCTCTCAAGTGGTGCAACAGAAAAGTGTTTGATCTATTGTCTGGAGATCACATACAGTTTGTAAAAAAAAAAAAAGTCTAGAGAAAAGCAATATGAACATCATCAGCAACATGTGACCAATCTAAAATGTGAAGATCAAAAATATTATTCATTTTCATAATTTTGCAGTACGATCTTAGAAGCTTTGTTACACAGTATGGCCTTACTAAACACTTAATTATTTGTTTAAAAGTTTGATCCATTTCTTTGTACATTTTGTTCTTATACATTCAAATTTCATTAACTAATGTTAACAAGTACAAGAAAAAAATGTCATTACCATCACACACAACATTAAAAAAGTCTAGACCATCTACATATATAAGGCTATTTCAAAATGCATGCTGATCAACCTTAGCCACAACTGTGATCATGCAAACCAGGGAATTTCAAAGCACTAACAATAAATCATTTTAGCTAACCTAGCTAACATGATTTCTGTGCTTAAATTAGATGTCGAGTCCTTCGATAAAGACAGCATCTTCACAGCTGGAAGGCATAACACTGTACTGTGGTGACGTTTCCATTTTCTCCTTTATAGACAAAATAATTTTGAAATTTCCATGACTGTAATGCATTTTTTCCCAGCAGGCATCATTGTGATAAACAGTTTCAGTGTTCCTCTAGAGCAGAATAATTTGAGTCAGATGTTATTTCTGCATGCACCAGGAGGTGGCTCACAAGTCACGACTGGCAAGAGAGAACCAGAACTATAATCAAGCAGCTGTCCATATTGTGTTATGTCAAAAGATTAATTTCTTTGGTTTTAAATGAAAAATTGTAATCCTGATAGCATTCCCATTTTTTTTTTACAAAAGGTACCTGTAATCCTATTACTTTGTTTTTTGATGTAACTGTAACAGATTACAGTTAACCTTTTTTTGTATCCTGATTACGTAACGCTGTTACATGTATTCCGTTACTCCCCAAGCCTACGTGGCGAAAACTGGCCACTAGGGGTGAAATTTGCTGAAGGTGCTTGGACCCTGATAATCACTGCTTGCAGATATATTTTATATATCTGTTTGTTTATTAAATTGCCTCTGGTTGGTGTAACAGGGTTTAAAATGACCTCATTAAAAATATTTATATTTTACCTAAATGAATAATTTTGTTATTTATAGTTAGAAGAATAATTATAAAATACATAGTTAGGTCCGGAAGTATTTGGACAATGACGGAGTTTTTGTGATTTTGCCTTTATACACCACCACAGTGGATTTGATAAATCCATTGTAGTGGTGTATAAAGGCAAAATCACAAAAACTGTCACTGTCCAAATACTTCCGGACCTAACTATGTATTTTATAATTATTCTACTATAAAATGACAGCGTATTATGACATTAGCAACTGCAATTTTAATAGTTTTAATCATTCCAGTTTTGTTTGTTTTTGCCATTTTACCATTCTTTCTTTTCATGCTTTCCATATCTTAGCAAAGTTTTCCCTGCCTTGCTGCAGGTAAAGTGTAAGAAAAACTGCTATAATGAATTTTCATTTATTAGGAAACATACATATGGCTCAGATTAAATATTTTTAATAATTCTCTGTGTTTTAATCAGGACTTTTTGTGCAGTTTTTTCACATTCATTATTTCACAATATATTCACAAATATGCAATGCCGTTTCATGATGCCGAGGCAAGCAATTCACCAAATTCCTGTTTTAATTTTCCCTTCTGTATATTATAGAATTACTGTGCATCTGCAAATTCAGAGACAGAGTGTGACAGAGAGAAAGACATGGAGAGAAAGAGAGAGAAATTTGCAAACCTAATTAGAATCAATCAAATTACACAAACACTGAAAGTAAACTATTTGGCCTATTGGGAAAACCAAACTAAACTCCAGAGTAAAATGCAGTGTTATCTGGCCCTGAACAGACAGTACATTGTGGCAGATTATCTGAGCATGGTAACTGATCCAAAACTGAGAAACACAGTGACAAAATACAGACTCTGCAAGCATCAACTGGCCATCAAGATGGGCCGACACAGACAGTCCAGAGAGACGGTGCTGGAAGTACAGTCTAAATAAAATAGAGACAGAGTTGCACTCACAGAAGACACTAAATATAACCACATTAAAACCAAATTCTTCACCAAAATTAACAAAATCATCCCCCATAATTAACAGCCTCCCCACTACTGGGGGAGCACAAACAGAGCTGCACAACTGTGACCACATCATCTAAAATATCACACACATACACTTATTATTTTACATTGCATTCTTTTTTATTCTCCGTGTTTGAGTTAATCACAATTGTTTCATCTTTTTGACTGTTTTTTTTTAATATATGTATATTTTATCTATTTATTTATTTCTGTTGTTATTTTTCTGATGTGTTCTCAAACTGTATATCCAAGCTTTAACAATGCAAATGTTAATATTTGTCATGCCAATAAAGCAACTTTTGAAATTGAATTTGGGGGAGAGAGATTGTGTGTGTGTGTGTGTGTGTGTGTGTGCAAGTTCAGATTTTACAACACAAACTCCATCTCATAAATCAGTCATTTCACAGCATTGTGTTACTTTAAATATTTCATGAGCATTTATCTTATTAATATTTTTCAGACAGAGTGGTCTTGTCCACACACACACGCGCGCACACACGCACTCACACACACACTCACATCTATCTTCCAAGATGGCACCGCTAAGGAAGGCTGCATATGTTAGTGCTCACAACCCACATTGCAATTTTTGAGTACTTTGCCTTGTTTTTTTATCTTGTTTTTTGCACTATTATTGAGTTAGCCCATGGAAAAATAACACATGACTGACAAACTTTAATCAACATTGTAAGAGACTTTTACTCACCACTCTAATTCCCATTTTCATCCCGACCCTGCCTGGCTTCTGGAGATCAGTCTGAGCCAGGTAAACAATTGACTTACTCTCCTGAGGCAGCGACGACAATGGGGAAAGAGAGCCGACGTGAGGAATCGGGTACAAGCCAGGGCATACTCCACACCAATGCCCAGCATATTGTTAGCTAATGTTCAGTCCATTGACAACAAACTGGCTGATCTTAGAGACTGGATAAAGTTCTAGTGAGACTTCGGGGACTGCACCGAACTCAGGGAAAATCCAGCATGGTGGAGTGTGTGTTATAATCAACAACAAATGGTGCAGTGCAGGGAGCATCCATCATCTTATGGAATTATGCACACCAGACCTGGAAAACGTCGCCATCAAATGCCATCCCTTTTATTTACCCAGAGAATTCACCTCCACCATCATCGTGACTGTTTATATTCCACTTCAGGCCCACTCAAACACTGCCTTATCAAAAGTACACAGGGACATTTGACTACTACAAACATTGAATCCGGACCCAGCGCTGGTGAATTTAACAAGGCTAACTTGAAAAAAGTCATGCCAGATTTTTAGCCACAAATCACAGATCACTGTTAAATACAACACAGGGACTGATATAAGGCAATAAAAACACTGCCACTCGGTAAGTCAGACCACGCCGCCATTTTACTACTCCCAAAATATAACGGAAGATCTGGTGCAGGAGGTGCAGGGCTAGGCTGACCAATCACAAGCCAAGCTACAAGACACGCTGGAGGACACAGTCTGGGAGATGTTCCGGCACAGCTCTAATGACATAAGTGACTGGTTTTACAGAGTTTCTAATAGGAGAGACTCTTCCCACATGCTCTGTAAAGGTTTTTCCCCGATCATAAGACATGGGTAGATTAATTAGATTAGATTAGATTAGATTAGATTCAACTCTATTGTAATTGTTCAAAGTACATGTACTAAGCCAATGAAATGCAGTTAGCATTTAACCAGAAGTGCATAAGTGGCATATTTACAATAAATTACAAATAAGGATATATAGCTATGAGGGTGATATGTACAGGGGAATGGATGACTTATGTACAGGATGTATGTATGTAATCCATGCAGAAAGCTATGAACACACGCACAGCTGCCTACAAAGCAGGGCTGCAGACCAGCAACATGGACAGATACAAATCAGCTTCCTACAACCTGAGGAAAACAGTGAGGGAAGCCGAAAGGAAATGCAGGGAAAAGATTAAGACCTAGTTTGAGCAGGCAGATTCCAGGTGTCTGTGGTAGAGAATGCAAACTGTTACAGACTACAAACCCAAGCCCCACCTTAAACAATAGCAATGCCTCTCTAGCCAACGACTTGAATATCTTCTATTCACGTTTTGAGGTTACCAGCACCAGCACAGTCCAGAAAAACCATGCACAGTCCCACAACCAACATGTTGTTCCCACATGTTTCAAGTCCTCCACCATTATTCCTGTCCCCAAAACCCCCGTCCTGCCTCCCTGAGGATGTACACTTCAGTAGTAATGAAGTACTTTGAAAACTGGTCAGAGCCTACATCTGCTCCTCCCTCCCCAGCTGCCTAGACCCATTACAGTTTGCATACTGGTCCAACAGGTCCACAGATGATGCCATCAACTACACACTACACACTTCCCTCTCCCACTTGGACCAGAGGAAACTACGCACAGTTGCAGTTATGCCTTTAACATCGTCATCCCCTCACACCTCTGCAAAAAGCTCTAAAATCTGGACTCATCCATCTGCCACTGGATTCTGAACTTCCCAACCGGATGCCCCCAGATGGTCAGGATGGGAAACCACACTTCCTCCACACTCTCCCTCAGCACTGGAGCCCCTCAGGGCTGCATCATCAGCCCTCTGCTGATGATGTACTCCCTCTACACCAGTGACTACACAGCCAAACACAGCTCCAACAAGTTGGTGAAGTTTGCTGACGACACAGTGGTGGTAGGCCTCATCACTAACAATGACGAAAAGGCCTACTTAGAGGAAGTGGACATTCTCTCCACATGGTGTTGCAATAACAATCTCTTCCTGAATGTCACCAAGACTAAGGAGATGATTATTGACTATGGGAAGAAGCAGGTGAGGAACTATCATGGCCCAGAACTGAAAAGTGCTGTCCAGAGTGGTGAGGACACTATCCCCTGCATCATAAATATCTACAACCAGAGATGCAGGACCAGGGCCAGGAGAATTGTCAAAGACTTTCACCACACCAGACACAATCCCTTCTCAGTGCTCCCATCAATGAAGCACTACAGGATCCTGAGGACCAACACAGAGAGACTCAGGAGGAGTTTCTACCCTCAGGCAATTCTCAGGAATACTAAACGAGGACACTCGAGGGAGTGTGCATATATAATATGTACCTCACACACATACACAAAACTATAGGGGAAAAAATTGCCCCCTATATAGTTCTGTATACACTGTACAGCTGTGTATACTTGCATATTTTTTTCTTTACATATTCTATTCTATTCTATTTTATTTACATTATATTCCTCTATAGGCTACTACATTTTATTATGTCTACTAGATTTTATGTGTCTACTACATTTTATTATATTTTATTTTTATTATCTGTGTGTATATCCATAGTTCATTGTTGGTTCTTTTCGTTGTTGCACTGTGGGACTAGGAACTAAGGGAAAACATTTCACTACATTACATCACATGTATGTAATATGTATGTGACAAATAAAGAACCTTGAACACACACACACACACACACACACACACACACACACACACAGAGAAACAACCTCAGAAGCACAGTGGCATCACACACACATAAACACACACTTCCTTTTCATTCTGGTCTGTTATACTCTCTATCTATCTCCTTTTCTCTCACACACATATCGATCTGTCAGTAATGTTCCTTTCCTGCCATCTTTCATTTATTCTCTCTCTGGCCCCGTCTTCACAACCACCTCCCTGATGAGTCACTCACCAGAAGTCAGCTGTGCAATGTGTTATTTTTCAGCTGTTTTTGAACAAAGTCTGCTCAGCAAAGACTTTCTTATATTTTCGTATGAGTTTAAAAGTGATTTTTATTCTTCTGCTTTTTAATCATGAGTGTGATAAGAGAAACTTGTATATTAGAACATGTAGAACAGATGACTATGATGTGTGTATTAATGCCTTAATACAGATGATCATATAAAGTGCAGCTTGTAAATTATGAAATATCAGACCTTATGGTTTATTTTTTCTCTGAACTCATTATATTTGTCATGGTCCGGGCCAAGGCTCCTGTTTGTTTCCCCACTTCCTTGTGTTATCTATTTTCCCCTTTCTTTGTTTTCGTTGTGTTTGCCTCTCCCTCACTTCCTGTTTGTGTGTGTTCCTGGGTGTGGCACTCCACTCTATGCCCCTTCCTGTTTGAATCAGTGAAGGCACTTGCTCCCTGTGGTCCATCGACAGAGCATCTGATACCTACTACACCGACCCAAGTTTGAGCCCCATCCTTGACAGTAACACTAGCCATACTTGCACTCTGCGACTCCCAGATTTGCTTCATTGTCCCCATGGCTCACAGACAGTGCATCTGACTCTCACACTGTCAACCTAAGTTCAAGTCCTGGCCTCGATAGTAATGCTAAACCACATCAAGGTATACAAAGGTATACTCCCTGGCTATAAGCATAATCTGGCCCTCTTCTTCCACCCTGGGTGCTGGGTTCTTCTTTGTAGCCAAGAAAGACCACATTCTCCACCCTTGTATTGATTACCATGGCTAGAACAGCATAACTGTCAAAAATGAGTACCTCATGCCGCTGATCAACTCAGCCTTTGAACCGTGTCATGGGGCAACCATCTTCACCAAGTTGGACCTGAGGAATACATACCACTTGGTCAGGATAAGAGAAAGTGATGAGTGGAAGATAGCTTTTAATACACCCCTTGGCCACTTCGAGTACCTGGTCATGCCCTTCAGCCTCACCGATGCCCCAGAGGTATACCAGGCTCTTGTAAACAAAAACCTCAGGCACTTTCTCAACCGCCTTGTCTTTGTATAACTTAACGACATCCTAATCTTCTCTTGCACCTCTGCCAAACACACCATCCACGTCCGCCAGGTCCTTCAATGGCTGCTGGAGAACTGGCTGTTCATAAAAGCGGAGAATTGAGTGTTCCGTGTCAACTCGGTCAGCTTCCTGGGGAACATAATCGAGAACGGGCAGATAAAGACCGATCCCGAGAAGATGGCTGAGTGGCTGAGTGGCCCAAACCTACCAACCTGAAGCAATTACAGCATTTCCTGGGCTTTGCTAATTTCTACCGTTGTTTCATTAGAGATTAGAGCCATGTGGCGGCACCCCTCACTGGACTCACCTCTTCTTCCACTCCTTGTGTTTGGACCCCTGATGCTTTTGCCAGACTCAAGGAACTATTCACCTGAGCACCAGTGTTGATCCAGCCAGACCCCTGTCAGCAATTCATTATGGAGGTAGATACCTCAAACTTGGGTGTGGGTGCAGTCCTGTCCCAGTGTTCAGCTCTGGACCAGAAATTTCATCCATGTGCCTTCTTCTCTTGCAGCCTGTCTCCAGCCGAAAGCAACTATGACATGGGGAATCATGAGTTGCTTGCAGTTAAGCTGAACCTCGAGAAATGGAGACATTGGCTAGAGGGGGCCAAACAACCATTGGACCAACTACAAGAATTTGGCCTCTCAGAACCCAATTGCTGGGCTGCTTCGTCCTCTGCCCATTCCCAGCCTTCCCTGGTCACACATCGCACTCAATGTCCTTACCTACTGCCTCTCTCTCACCACCAGCCCCACAATTGTTGAATGTTTCTCAAAGGAGTGCATTTTGTGGCCCTCACCAAACTTCCCACAGCCCATGAGACTGAGGACCTACTGGCCAGTCATGTCTTCCATCTGCATGGAATCCTCTGGACATCATCTCAGCTGACTGCAACTGCCACCTTGCTGACTGCCATCAGACTCATGCACCCAATTACCAACCAGGTCAGAAGGTTTGGCTTTCTTCCAAAGACATTCCATTAAAGATTAGTTCTAAAAACACTCTCTTCACTACGTGGGTCCCTTCGTAATCGAGCGCATCATCAACCCCTCCATGTTTCTCAGTTAAAACCCATCCACATCAGCCCTCTGTGCCCTAAAACCAATCCCCCTCTACCTGCTAGGGTCATGGATGATCACAGTGCCTACACCTACCCATTTGTCCTTTAATAAAACCCATATAACCTTCTGTCCCTGAGTCTGTGTTCTGCTTTTGAGTCAAAAACACTCATAGGCCATAAAAATATTCTCTCAATATAGACAAATAAACATGTTTGTTACTGAGGAAATCTGATCTTCAGTAAATACTTCTAAACATCTTTACATTTTTTTACTTGAATGTTTCTACACAATCAAAGGTTTCTGTGATAACAAGCTGTGATTTTTTGCAGCTTGGTGAATGTTGTGACATGGTGTGTGTGTGTGTGTGTTCATTATATTTCATTTCATTATAAAATAAATTTGGACACATCTGAAAATCATGTTAATTATAAAGATGCAAATTGTTCAGGTGGAGTTTCCCTGCAGCTGTAATCCTCTCACTGTTTTTGCTGAGGAAAAGACTCACTGATGAGGATTCAAATTAATCTGCGCTCAGTTCTGACCTCCAGAAGGAACAAGATTTTCTGGTGCAAAAAACTATACAAATATCTGTTACTCACATTACCCTAACCCCTTATAGGCAGACGCTGTTCAACTAACTCCACCCCTTTGATACAGATGCCTGCAGCTGGATTTCAGCAGGTTCTCCAGCTTCAGCCCAGTGGGAGAATGTGTAGTAAACACCTCCAAGGGATCAAACAATGAAGAGTTTGTTAGTCATGTGTGTGTGTGTGTCTGTGTGTGTGTGTGTGTGTGTGTGTGAGAGAGAGAGAGAGAGAGACAGAGAGAGAGAATTAATCCACAGAGATTAATCTGAGATATCTCCTTCATAAATCCTTCATGTCATTTAAACAAACTCTTTACTGCATGCATCAGTGTGTTTAAACTGTAAATATGCAGATTAATGCTCTTTTGAGATGAGATTAGTTTATCATGACAAGGTGAGATTAGTGGATTTTTGTCTTGAATGTGTCATGTCTGTATTGTTTATTTTTACATTCTGTATGTTTCTGTGTCAGGAAAGTTTCTGTGTCACACCATTGCTTATGTTGTATAGATCAAGCAAAAGTTCTGTGTAAATGACATGTTGGTAAAGATTCTGTTATGTCCTGCACTTTTTCTTCAAGATGAAGCAACATTTCTCATGGATTTAAGTGAGCTGTTGTGTTTGTAGTGTACAGTAAGACAAGGAGGAAGTGTAGGTCACACAGAGATAAATGTAAATGTGTGCTACAAGAGAGAAAGAAAGCAAAAGCGGAAAGAGAAATGGAGTTAGAGAACAGAGAGTAAAGAAAATAGGAGAGGAAATAATGATTTATGTCTCAGGCCATGTCTCATTTATCACTGTGTCCACTGAGCCAATCTCATCCCAACACACACACACACACACACACACACACACACACACCATTCTTTATTAGACTGTAACGTGAATTCATTGTGAAGTTTCCTGTCATGATGACAAACCATCAAGTATATAAGTGAGTGATCATTTATTGTCTTTACATTTATTACAGAACATAAAACCACAGGATTAAATAAAGTGAGGGAAATTGCTCTTTAGAGCTTCAAATAGCCTGTTTATTTTACGCAGGCATGTTTATATCATGTGGCCACAGTGGTTAAGCAGCACAACTACTCCATAAAAGGATAAGATTTGAGCTGTTTTTACTTTGTCATGTTTTAAACCCTGAACATCTCTTCTAAGTGTGCATTTTTATACATTTATTTACTTTTTTATGCAGACCAACTTACAGTCATGTTTATAGTCTTTATTAAAATCATCTCATCATAATAGTACAGCATGTGCTGGATTTATAAACCCAGACATTAGAACAGCTTTGGGGTTTTTAGTGCAGAACAACGAGCTATGGACGAAATTGATAAAGTTAACAGCAGTATGTTAGTTACTGTACACAGCAGGAGATGCGATTAATGTTATTAGTGTGTAAAACACATAAGAAAAGGATATCTAAGGAACACATGTGAGGCGAGAATACACCATGCATGGAATGCTGACCCATCTTAGGGCAACACTTGCACACGTTCACACCTAGAGGTAATTTATCATAGCCAGGCCACCTACCTGCATGTTTTTATGAAGTAGGAGGAAACCAGAGAACTCTGAGGAAACCCACATGGACAGTAACCCAACAGCCAGTAACCTGAGCTCAGGATTGAACCAGCAACCCTATTATACCATACAGAAAACCAGAAACTAAACTGGCCACAACACGATGTCATTATGCTACAGTAGAGCCACTAGGTGTCTGTATAGAGCTCTAATGCTGTCAAATCATCTGTTTAATAACACAAAGAAGACAATTGCTGAGTATATTTTAGTAATAATAATAAATAATAATAAATAAATTATTATTATTATTGTTATTATTATTATTATTATTATTGTTATTATTATTATTATTAGTAGTAGTAGTAGTAGTAACAAATGCCTGTTACTGAAAGTAACACATGTAAGATTATTAAGATCATTAGTTTATAACATTCTTTGAGTCACTCATAAAACATCAACTGCAACGCAATAATAAAGAGGAGAGAACACAGCAACGGTCTCACCTGAGGCTAGTTCTGATGTTTAACTACTGTTATGCTAATTAGCGTGTGAAGCACTAAATAATGTAACAACTGCACTTCATCATTAATGACTTTCCGTGATCAGTTTCCTGCAAAAGGATTTATTATTCTGTTAAAATTTAATGACCTTCTACACAAATCTGCATCAATTTATTACAATTTTACAACAGTAGGATTTTCAGGAAACAGGAGCTATTGAGCTGAGTGATTCATGATGCTTCTCAGAAAAGACAAAAGATCAGAAACAGCAGCTTTATTTCACACAATAAAAACCTCTGTCCTCTGAAAAAGAAATGAGGAAATAATGCTGACTTACACATTATTATTATTATTATTATTATTATTATTATTATTATTATTATTAAATGATAAATCTTTGTAAACTCTTAAAATGATGGTTGTTTATTTGTTTAGCTATGTATGTTAGCCACTTGAAAACCTACTTATATCTTTGGTCTCTTTACTACAGCGAGTCTTTCATCAATTATTTTGATGTACATGTAAAATGGCCCGACATCTTCCTTTACAAAGGCGTGCAGACATGCAGACAGTTTGGGATCTATTAAAGTTTCTCTCTGGGGCTTCTGAAATCCTGTTGTCTGTGTAGGACTCTGCTGGAACATGGCAGTTTCATTTCTCTTATGATTCTCATTGTGATGTATTTGAGTTGATGTTATAATATCTGAGGGCCACTAGAGGCACCACTAGAGGGTATGTTGTTGCGGTTGCAGTGTGCCGAGTAAAAGATGTGTTGAAAACAGTGCAGTCATGTCTCCGGTCTCTTCACGTGCATGCTCTGAAATGAAACAGAGGTTATATGTTATAACAGCATATTGACGCAAATATAACAAATTGGCGACGAGTAAAAAAAGTTCCCACGACCAGTATCGAGCTGTCGGTCGAGTGAAAGGATGGCTACGATCATCGGACACGTCGAGGCGTTCGACAAGGCAAGAGAGCAATGGAGCACGTATGTTGAACGTTTCGAACACTTTTGTGCAAGCTAATGACATTAGTGAAGAGAAAAGAGTGTCAGTCTTTCTCAGTGTGATGAGGCAATCGACTTATGGACTCTTACGTAGTCTCATTGCACCAGTGAAGCCCGGGACTATGAAATATGATGAGATTGTGCACACACTTCAAACACATTTTACCCCCAGGCCGATTGTGATCGCTGAGAGGTTTAAATTTCACAAACGGAATCAAGCAGAGGGGGAAAGTATCGCACAATATGTGGCGGTATTAAAGAAACTGGCGGAATACTGTGAGTTTGGCGACAATCTAAATGATGCACTGCGAGACAGACTGGTGTGCGGCTTGAGCAGCGAGTCCATTCAAAGGAAGTTACTGACTGAATCGACTCTCACGTATCAAAAAGCAGTGGATATAGCAATGTCCATGGAGGCTGTATCTAGAGAATCACAGCACCTGAGCAACTCGTTGAAAGTAAATGCCATGTCCCTGTTGTCAGAATCGCCAAAAGAGAAATGTTACAGATGTGGAAAATCCAACCATATCCAAAATGACTGTTTTTACAAAGACCAGTTGTGCCACAATTGCGGAAAAAAAGGCCACATTGCACGGATGTGTAAAAGTAAAAAGACAGAGGAAAAAGCACCAAGAGCTATAGAGAAAGGACAAGGTGTAAAAAGAAAAGGACAAACAAAGAAAAGACCAATTCACAAAGTGGATGTTAATATGGAAAAGTGTGACAAGGAGACAAATTCGGACACCGACACCGAACTGACACTACACAAAGTGACAGCAGCACTGCACGAGTCTCGAGAGAGCTTAACGAAAAGTGAAACTGAGTCAGTGTCATCAGTGATAAAAGTGCAACCAAAAATTGAAGGATTGCCAATTGAGATGGAAGTTGATACGGGAGCGGCGGTCTCCATTATCTCAAGTAAACTGTACAGAGATAAACTGAGCCATGTTCGACTACGGCATACAAATGTTGTTCTCAAGACGTGTACAGGTGAAGTAATCCTTCCAGAAGGTGTTATCAAGGTACGTGTGAAGCTAAACAGACAAAGCACACGCTTACCTCTGTATGTTGTTATGGGAAAGGCAGCTCCTCTGTTGGGACGAGAATGACTTCGCAGAATTCGTCTAGACTGGCGTGAGATCAAAACTGTAAGAGCAGTACACCATACTGGTGAAGGGGCACTGGACAGTATTCTTAAAAGGTATGCCAAAGTATTCAGAGAAGATCTAGGGACATTTAATGGATATGCAGCTACCTTAAATATGAAACCAGGAACTCAACCAAGATTTTTCCAAGCACGAGTGGTACCGTATGCCATCAGACCCAAGGTGGAGGAAGAAATCGATCGCCTGTTGAAACAGGGAATCATTTCACCTACGCGATTCAGTGAATGGGCAACCCCGATTGTGCCTGTAATAAAAAAGGTGGCAATATTAGGATCTGTGGTGACTTTAAGGTAACGGTGAACCCATAATAGGTTACCCTTTGGCATCACTTCAGCCTCATCGATATTCCAGCGAGTCATGGAACAAGTGCTGCAAGGGCTCCCGTTTGTGCATTGTTTCTTGGACGATATTCTTATCACAGGAAGAGATGATGCGCATCATTTGGCAAACCTGGGAACTGTGTTGAGTCGGCTAGAGAAATGTGGACTTCGTGTTAAAAGAGAGGAGTGAGTTTTTCAAAAGTTCACTGGAGTATTTGGGACATGTGATAGATGCAACAGGGCTTCACAAGTCCCCAGACAAACTTAAGGCTATTGCGGACACACCTGCTCCTGCCATTGTTAGCCAACTTCGATCTTTTCTAGGACTGGTTAACTATTACACACGATTTGTGCCAAACCTGGCTACAGTTCTCCATCCCTTGAATGCACTGCTGCAAAAAGAGGTTAAATGGACATGGTCTCCTAAGTGTGAGAAAGCTTTCCAGGATGCCAAAACACAACTGTTAACACCTAATGTACTTACACACTATGATCCAAGACTCCCTGTTTGCCTGGCCTGTGATGCTTCGCCCTATGGGGTGGGATCTGTGCTTTCACATATGATGCCAGATGGGCAGGAAAGGCCCATAGCCTTCGCGTCCCGAACCCTGAGTAAGTCGGAGCAAAATTATGCACAACTTGAGCGTGAAGCATTAGGAATAGTTTTTGGAGTAAGGAAATTTCACACTTACTTATATGGACGTAATTTTACATTAATAACTGACCACCGTCCACTTGCCACCATACTCCATCCTTGCAAAGCAACTCCTTCCATGTCTGCGGCGAGACTTTAGAGGTGGGCGCTCCTACTGGCTGCACATAATTACACCATCCAGTATAGAAGTGCCCATGACCATGGAAACGCTGATGGGTTATCTCGACTGCCACTGCCTGTACAGCACAAAGACAGGAAAGATGCAGTGGATGTTTACCTCATTAAAAAGATGGATGCACTTCCAGTGTGTAGCAGAGACATCAGGAAAGAAACGAGAGCAGATCCGATTCTCTGTCGGGTAAAGGAGATGGTATCCACTGGATTATTTCCAGCTACCAAGGACTCAGAAAGTGCACTAAAACCATACCTCACAAGGAAGGAGGAACTTTCACTAATCCAGGACTGTCTGATGTGGGGACAGCGAGTCATTGTTCCATCGAATTTGAGACAACAAGTTTTGGAGGATTTACACACAGGACATCCAGGGGTAGTGAAGATGAAGGCTTTAGCACGTAGCTACATCTGGTGGCCAAATATCGACTCTCAAATCGAAGAAAAAGCAAAGACTTGCTTATCATGCCAACAAAATCAAAAATCTCCATGTCTGTCACCTTTACATCCCTGGTCATGGCCAGAAGCTCCTTGGCAACGAATTCATATTGATTTTGCTGATCCATTTGAAGGACGAATGTTTCTAGTAGTTGTGGATGCACACTCGAAATGGCCGGAAGTTCAGGTGATGAATTCTACGACATCATCCAAGACGATCCAAGTTCTACGTGGCCTATTCAGTCGTTATGGGTTACCTGAAACTTTAGTCAGTGACAATGGTCCACAATTTACTTCGGAGGAGTTTGGAACTTTTCTTAAAATGAACGGTGTAAAACATGTGCGTTCTGCACCATTCCATCCAGCCACTAACGGTCTGGCTGAGCGTTTTGTACAGACTTTTAAACATTCACTGAAATCATCCAAAGAACCAATACCATTACAACAGAGACTAGACTTTTTCTTGCTACAATACAGGAATACACCACATAGCACAACAAAGGAAACACCTGCTATGTTATTCTTGCATCGCAGATTAAGGACACGGCTGGATCTACTGAAACCAAGTGTGAAACAGACTGTGGAGTAGGCACAAAAAGTTCAATGTTCTTACCGTTCCCTCCATGCGAAACACAGAGACTTTCATGTTGGTGATTCAGTGCTGGTCAGAGATTATCGACGGGGAGAGGAGAAGTGGAAAGCTGGAACTATATCTTCTCAGTCAGGACCAGTATCGTACACCGTTCAGGTAGACAGTTCCCAAAGCTGGAAAAGACATGCAGATCAAATGTTAGACTGTCATCCAGAGATCACAAAAACCACAGAAACACTTTCAGCAGAAAACAATACGTCACAAACACTAGACGTAAACGAACAAGAACTGTGTTTGACATCTAGTGACACTGAAACAGATGTAACCAAGATTGTTGAACCTTCTAGTGTTTCTTCCTCAAATGTTAGGAGATTTCCTGTTAGAAACCGTAAACCACCTAACAGACTTGATTTGTAAAATGTTTGAATGTTATATACACAGCAGAATGTGGTAAAAGTGTTGTTTGCTTTTGGAATGAGTAGTTGGGCTTGACAGGTGAATAAGTGTGATATTGCCTGATGGTGTGTTAATAATGATCATCACATAACTGTTATTTCCCTAAGTTGAATTGTTGTTATGATGTAAACAAAGAGTATGGGGAAGATTGATTTAAGAAGGGAGGGAATGTGATGTATTTGAGTTGATGTTATAATACCTGAGGGCCACTAGAGGCACCACTAGAGGGTATGTTGTTGCGGTTGCAGTGTGCCGAGTAAAAGGTGTTGAAACAGCGCAGTCATGTCTCCGGTCTCTTCACGTGCATGCTCTGAAACGAAACAGAGGTTATATGTTATAACAGCATATTGATGCAAATATAACACTCATCATTGCTATTCATTTCTGCCTCTGAACTCATCTCCACCAAAAAGATAACTAGATAATAGAGAAATAAAAATATAACACATATACCAATATACAAATTTATACCAATATAGACATACACAGTTCCTAAAGTAGTGCTCTGCTAAATGAAGTTCCACCAAATCAAAAACTCCACTACGCTGCAAATCACCATCACCTCAAAGAAGATGTGACAGTCACCAAGACCATCACCAAACGGGCAAACCAGAAGCCATGGACGACAGCTGAGGTTCACGGGCTGCTAAAAATCGGAGATGAGGCATTCAGATCAGGAGATAAGCCAGCTCTCAAAACAGCAAGAGCCAATCTGTCTCATGGCATCAGGAAGGCAAAACATCAATATGCTCAAAAAATCAGCAATAACTTCAGTGACAGTAAAGACACCCGGACCCTGTGGCAAGCCATTCAGACCATCACTGGCTACAAGCCCCTGCCACAGGCCAGTGACGATGACACATCCCTGCTAGATGCACTCAGCCACTTCTACTCACGATTTGAGATACAGAACGACACACCTGCACAAAAACTACACACATCTCCAAACGACCGGGTGCTCTGTCTCTCTTCAGCCGACGTAAGAAAGACCTTGTCCAGGATCAACCCACGTAAGGCTGCGGGCCCTGACAACATACCTGGCCGTGTACTAAGAGACTGTGCTGCCCAGCTGACGGATGTCTTAACAGATATCTTCAACACCTGCTGAGCCAGGCAGTTGTCCCCACGTCTCTCAAATCCACCACCATAATTCCAGTACCAAAGAAGTCACCTGCGTCCTAATTAGCAGATATAAGTAGCAGATATAAGTAGCTGAAATAGTGTAAACATAAGAGTAGCAGCATAAACATGTTCAAAAACTTGCAGAGAGGATGGAGGATGCTCAGTTGTGTGTGTGTGTGTGTGTGTGTGTGTGTGTGTGTGTACATATGTATGTGTGTGTTCCTTCAGTCCAGTTTCTAAGTGTTGAGAAGTCTGATGGCATGAGGGAAGAAACTGTTGCACAGTCTGGTCGTGAGGGCCCGAATGCTTCAGTACCGTTTGCCAGACAGCAGGAGGGTGAAGAGTGTGTGAGAGGGGTGTGTGGTGTCATCCACAATGCTGGTGGCTTTGCGGATGCAGCGTGAGGTGTAAATGTCCGTGATGGAGGGAAGAGAGACCCCAATGATCTTCTCAGCTGTCCTCACTATCCGCTGCAGGGTCTTGCGATCTGAGACAGTGCAATTCCCAAACCAGGCAGTGATGCAGCTGCACAGGATGCTCTCGATAGTCCCTCTGTAGAACATGGTGAGGATGGAGGGTGGGAGATGTGCTTTCCTCAGCCTTCACAGAAAGTACAGGTGCTGCTGGGCTTTCTTCGTTATGGAACTGGTGTTGAGCGATCAGGTGAGGTGCTCCGCCAGGTGAACACCAAGAAACTTGGTGCTCTTGATGATCTCCTCGGAGGAGCCGGCAATGTTCAGTGGAGAGTGGTTGTTCTATGCTTTTCTGTTTTTTTTTTTTTTTTTTTTTTTTTTTAAAGATGGCGCCAGTGAGGTCAGCTGCCGTCACGACTGCTCCGACCACACTTCCTTTGTTTTTGTTTATTTTTTGCACTAACCTCTTTCTTTTTGCACCATGGACACCATCACTTATGACAGAGAAACTCTTGTTTCTATTGGTGTACAATGCACTCACCTTTTGCCTCTTTTAACTCCGAATCCAAGCTGGCCGAGTGAGATCCTGAGGAGGAACAAAGGACGCGACCTGAAGTGGCGGCCGCGAGGGAAACGAGCTGGCATCAGAAATAGGCTAAGGGCATGCGCACACCGTGCTCCTCTGCCCAGCATTCTGTTAGCCAATGTCCAGTCACTGGAAAACAAACTCGACGACCTCAGGGCCAGGATTAAGTTCCAGAGAGACATTCGGAACTGCAACCTACTCTGCTTCACCGAGACATGGCTGAACACAGCAGTACCGGATCGTGCCATCCAGCCGGCCGAGTTCTTCTCGGTTCACCGCATGGACAGAACAATGGAGTCGGGGAAGTCAAGAGGAGGTGGAGTGTGTCTGATGGTAAACAACAGCTGGTGCGATAGTGCTAGCATTGTAACTCTTTCACGCTCCTGCTCACCTAACCTGGAACTTCTAACCATCAAATGTCACCCTTTCTACCTCCCTCGGGAATTCAGCTCGATTATAATGACTGCCGTTTATATTCCGCCTCAGGCGGACACTGCAATATGGGAGCTTCATGAGGCTCTCACCATTGTGGTGGGGGACTTTAATAGTGCCAACCTCAAGCGCGTAGTGCCGAACTTTCACCAGCACATCACCTGCCCCACCAGGGGACGAGAAAACACTGGATCACTGTTACACTCCGTATAAAGACAGCTACAAGGCACAATCACGTCCACCTTTTGGAGAATTGGACCATGCCACCATCTTCCTCATGCCTAAATACAAACAAAGGCTGAAACGAGAAGCTCCGGTTCAGAGGGAGGTCACGCGCTGGACGGACCAATCGGTGGCCGCTGTGCAGGACGCTCTTGATGACGCAGACTGGGACATGTTCAGGCGCAGCTCTGATGACGTCAACGTGTTTACGGAAGCGGTTGTGGGATTCATCTGGAAACTAGTGGATGATACTGTTCAGAAAACAATCATTAGAACGTTTCCCAACCAGAAGCCATGGGTAGATAAAACTATCCGTGATGCTCTGAGATCTCGCCACGCTGCCTACAACACAGGGCTCGCCACCGGGAACATGGACGAGTACCAGTCGGCATCCTACAGCGTGCGCAGAGCGGTGAAGGAAGCAAAACAATGCTACGGGAGGAAACTAGAGTCACAACTCCAACATGGTGGCTCTAGGAGCCTGTGGCAGGGACTAAGAACAATAACGGACTACAAAACACCATCCTCCAGAACGGCAAACGCAGACGCTTCTCTAGCAAACGAGCTAAATACTTTTTATGCTTGCTTCGATGCCGCAGCTCAAAGCGCAAATGGTGCCAGCACTGCTAACAGCGCTACAAACAGCATGCAGGCGGAGGATGCTAGTAGAGAGAACGCGTTCATCATCTCGGAGTATGACGTGAGGAGGGCATTCAGGAGAGTGAACACGAGGAAAGCAGCAGGACCAGACGGCATCACAGGTCGTGTTCTGAAAGCCTGCGCCAACCAACTAGCTCCAGTGTTCACCAAGATCTTCAACCTCTCCCTGAAGCAGTCTACAGTCCCCACGTGTTTTAAACAGTCCACCATTGTTCCAGTCCCGAAGAAACCCCAGCCCGTCTGCCTGAACGATTATCTCCCAGTAGCCCTGACATCTGTTGTGATGAAGTGCTTTGAAAGACTGGTCAGAGACTTCATCACTTCTTCACTACCTGACACACTGGACCCACTTCAGTTTGCGTATCGTCCCAACCGTTCCACAGAGGACGCTATCGCATATCTCCTTCACACAGCCATGAGTCACCTGGACAGCAGAAATGGGAACTATGTGAGAATGCTGTTTGTCGACTACAGTTC
>CM040980.1:29955881-29977307 GCA_022985145.1 Pangasius djambal | reverse complement strand
GGGTTCCCTTTTGAGTCTTGTTTCTCTCAAGGTTTCTTCCTCATATCGTCTCAGGGAGTTTTTCCTCACCACCATCAACTCTGGCTTCTTCATTAGGGAAAAATTTATAAATGAAAACTTTATATCCAGAATTTATATATCTGTAAACTGCTTTGTGACAATGTCCATTGTTAAAAGCACTATACAAATAAAATTGAATTGAATACTCAAACCCAACAGGAGAGTCGAACTCACAACCTTCTGAATGTTCAGCCACATGGCTTTAAGCCTGAATCTCCATTACTCTGTGTGTTCTACAGTTCCATCTTTATAGCGATATGTCATCACACCTCACAGTCTGGCATCAGGACATCTGCTGGTCTTTCACCTGAGTGACGCTGGTGTGTATCTCACACATCAAGCTCACTAACTTGCTACAACATCGGCCCGAAGAGGAGGCAATTGTAAATCATTTCTCTGTGAATGAGCAGAGGCTCTTCCAGGAACCGACAGATGTTAATTTATCTTCATTAGTCGCTCGAGCTGGCCGTCTGAAGTACGTTTATTCTGCAGCACTGATCCTGTTCCTGATGTTCAGCTGCTGGGAAACAACCAATTGACTGATGTGTCTTTGCTTCACTTTGCTTCCCCCCGAGAATGGTTCTATCACCATGCTTTCATGTATATTTTATTTAAATGGAATTTGGCCATGTGATAGAATAAAGAAATGCTGGATGTCCACGCACAGATTATTATTTCCTGTGAATTGATCATGCATTTATATGATCAGCATTGTGGAAGAAAGTTCTCTGAGAAATGTGGAAAAATTAAATTTTAAATATTTTAATGTAAGATTTGTTCTTTAAGTCCTACATTTACAGTCTGAGCAGCAGTTTGACAGTTTTATGCTGATTAAACAAACATTATGCTCCATAAAACCTGCTGTGACAGGTTTATAACAAACTAAATGTGACCCATAAAAAATGTTTTCATTCACTGTGTTTATATGCAGAAAATGTAAGCTGTTTAAAGAAAAATCTATGTTTGAGTGCATATTACTGTAAACTAAACTGATCGTGTGCACATGAGAGCAGCAGTGCTGAGTTTGAGTGTTATTATAACAACAAGAAGCTCATTGGTCCTGTCAGAGAGTAATAAAGCACTAACATTAGCTTAGCATGGCCAACAAAACTCCCTACTGAACCAACCACAAGAAAAATGTTAGGCAGATGTTTCACTCACAAAACTCAACAAAAAGTTTTAAAATGCGTTACTGTTTCCTCACAGAACTAAAACCACTGATTATTACGCAAGCAATTTCTTAAAAAACAAACACACAGATCTTAATGTTTAAAATAATCATATTTTATTCAGATTTTAATTCAATTCAATCCATATATATAATTTAAATACAAATTTTAAATTAATCCTTAATTAGCAAGCCAGAGGCAACAGTGGTGAGGTGGTGTCATGAGGAAGAAATCTTCAAAAGGGAACCCATCCTCTTCTGGGTGACACTGGATAGTGCGATTATAAATCACCTCCCTTCTATAACTGTATACTATAAAGTCAAATAGTGGTAATTGTTTTAACAGGAACTTAAGTATACGCATCATTAGTGTTTTAACATTAAGTCTATCATATTAAACTTAAGGTATTAACTGTTCAGTGACAGTTTTCACTTAAGTCTATATCCTTATCAGTGGCAAGTGATTTTCAGGGGATTAAAGCTCCAAACAGAAGTGGATCCAAGCAGAATTTTTTCATTTGCAGTTCTCGAGACACATTGAGTCAGTGATTAACAAACAAAACATAAAAAACCAGGAATCTGATCATAAAGAATAAAATTATGCATTTCGCCATTTCCTCCACAGCTCATTTTCAGCCAAGAGAAGTTCTTTATAATAATCTATAAATAACTGAGTGTTTTGTTGCTCTGCATTAGTTTTTAGAAGAACTGTTCTGTCAGGTTCTGTAACTCTATATAGCTCTTCAGTTCCAGTAAAGATGACACTTCTATTGACTTACAGTATAGTATTAATAAAACTGACATTCTCTAATGAGTACCGATAAACCATGCAGGGAAAATATCACAAGATCACATTACACATAGATAATGTCAGTCCACATCAGCTGACATGGTTCTCCCATGATTATAGAGAAACATAGAGGAAAGAAGGAATCAGCAGAATCTCTGCAGTGAGCTTGTTCCTCTTAGACAGCGAGAATATCTGCAAAAGAAACACAGGATCTAACTGAGGAACCAAACAGCAGCCAAGCTCATAAAAAAGAACAAATCTAGAACCTTTAAGGGTTCTTTGGTTGTCACTCTGGAGAAACCTTTATAATTTTATGTAGAACTCTACAACACTATGTTTTCCTATCAGAAAGGGTTCCAAACTAGAAACACTTTAGGAAGCTAAGAACCTTTAATTATACACAAAACCCTTTGAAGAATCCTTTTTGTAAGAGTACCTCTTTAAAAATCTATACGTTTACTGGTGGGATTAGAGGGGCAGGGTTACAGGTTTGGGATGATCAACAGCATAAACACTAATTGGAATGCTGTTCCATAACTCATAACTTCATGCTACTCCTGAGATGCCAGTGATCCTGACCCCTTCTGCTCCCTGGACCTGCCTGACCCATCCTGATGCCCTACTTCTGGTTGGAGTTCTCAGCGGTTGAGTTCGCTCGCTTGGGACTTGGTAACTTCATTTAATGCTACATACTCATTTGGTTTAATCCACGTTTCTGTTAAACACAGTACATTAAACTCCTGATCAGTAGTTTCATTAACAATAAGCACTTTAGATGTAAGAGATCTAATATTTAACAGTCCTAGCTTCAAGGGTGCTGGCTGTGAATTGAGTATGATTAAAGTTTTTGTTCGTTTTGTTGAGTGTTTCTACATTTTGGTTGGATCGGGGAACAGACACTCTCAATATAGTGGAACCTGAGTGTTAACTCATTGCAGCTGGCAGACGGTCAGTTTAGCCTGCTTGTCATGCCGCAATGGGGTAGGGCCAGAGCATATTACTTTTGCAGTGAAACCCAGCAGCCTTCATTATGTTTTTATCTGAAAAGCGTCTCTTATGGAATCTGCTGCTTTCTTTACTGACATACAAACATTTTTCTGTAACATTTAATTTTGTGCTGGAAAACTAACGTTTGGAATCTAAAATGTGTTTGTACTGAATCGATAATGTAGACGTCAGAAAATAAAAATCTATAACAAAGTTTATACTAAAAAAGACTTTTGCACAGTACTGTACATGACTGGACACGCAATGAGAGAGAGGAAATTTATTCATGAATACATCTCACAACAGATAAACACACAGGGAATGTGTGTAAATGAAATGCTGTTCCAAAATATCTTTAATAAAAACAATAATCATGGAAAGCAATAGACATAAATTACTATCACTTCAATTTTGGCAGCATCACTATCAATTTTCTAAATGAAGTGATAGATCTCTAACTCTATGTGTGTGTTTTGACCCCCAAATCAATAAAATTTTATTTATATAGCTCTTTTAACAATAAATATTGTCAAAAATCAGCTTTACAGATATCTAGATATAGATTTAGATTTAGATTTATCTCTAATGAGCAAGCCAGAGACAACAGTGGCAAGGAAAAACTCCTTGAGATGACATGAGGAAGAAACCTTAAGAGGAACCAGACTTGAAAGCAAACTCATCCTCTTCTGAGTGACACCGGATAGTGAAAATATCTAAATCAGTACTGTTTTACAACTATATACTATAGTGTCAGTGCTAAGTGTGTTGGAAGGATCTTCAATATAAGCCTCAGGATCATTGCTAATTACAGTAGAATTTTATATTTAAGCCTATAATATCCAGGTGATGTTATCCACTGTATAATGAATGAGACTTGAGCATAGTTTTTAGCAAGTGCAATCATTAGGCTGTCCAAGTGAGATCATCCACAATCATCTTAAGGGTTTCCATGTGGTACCATCCACAGCAACCTCAAACTAAACTTTGGGTTCACTCAGGTACTACTGCGTAAGGCCATTCAGTGCTTTATAGGTTAATAGTATAGGTTAATAATAACTTTACTGGGAGCCAATGCAGAAATTTGACTGGGAGCCAATGCAGTGTGGATAAGATAGGGGTGATGTGGTCATATCTTCTGGTTCTAGTAAAGACCTTAGCTGCTGCATTCTAGACTAACTGGAGCTTGTTTATTTACCTACTGGAACATCCAGACAGTAAGGCATTACAATAATCCAACCTAGAGGTAACAAAAGCATGAACTAGTTTTTCTGCGTCTTGTAGTGGCATTATATTTCTTATCTTAGCAATATTTCTTAGATTATAGAAAGCGATCCTAGTGATATGCGTCCTATGTTAAAATTTTACAGTTGCGGAAATGCTGATAAATTCCTTTGTCGTCTTCTTCTCGTTTCTAAATCTACACTCAATAAATTGCAATATGTGCAAAATTCAGCCGCCAGGATTTTAACTGGGACTAGGATTGGCAGTCATATTACTCCAGTGTTAGAATCCTTGCATTGGCTCCCGGTCGGGTTTAGAGTTGATTTTAAAATTATGATGCTTACTTTTAGCATTACATTGCATTGCATGGCCTGGCACCACATTACCTTACAGAATTGTTACATCCGTACATTCCTAATCGTAGACTGTGCTTCTCTCGGTCAAACTTGCTGGTTGTTCCTCAAACATGCCTAAGATCTATGGGTGATAGGGCTTTCTCTTTCTATGCTCCTGACCTTTGGAATTCTCTGCCTCTTGAACTTAGGGAAGTTCAGAATTATGATAATTTTTTTGCATTTGCTTGTTGATTTTGTATTGTTTTTATTGTATTGTTTATATTGTGTTCAGCACTTTGAGAAACTGCCTTTAAAGGTGCTTTATAAAATAAAGTTTTTATTATTATTATTATTATTATTATTATTATTATTATATTATCTACATGAGCTTCAAATGAAAGACTGGAGTCAATAATCACACCAAGGTCTTTTACTGCTGCACATGATGAAACAGAAAGGCCATCCAGAGTTTCATAGTCAGAAAGCTTGTTTAAGAATGTAAATGGTGTGTGTGTGTGTGTGTGTGTGTGTGTGTGTGTGTGTGTGTGTGTGTGTGTGTGTGTGTAATACCCAATACTTCTTCTTCTTCTTTCGGCTTTTCCCTTCAGGGGTCGCCACAGTGAATCATCACTCTCCACCTATCCCTATCTTCTGCATCCTCAACACTTGCACCCACTAGCTTCATATCCTCATTTATTACCTCCATATACCTCCTCTTTGGCTTCCTCTTTGGCTCCTGCCTGGCAGCTCCATGTCCAACATTCTCCTACCAATAAACTCACTCTCCCTCCTCTGAACATGTCCAAACCATCTTAATCTGGCCTCATTAACTTTGTCCCCCAAACGTCCAACATGAGCTGTCCCTCTGATGTACTCGTTCCTAATCCTGTCCAACCTCGTCACTCCCAAAGAGAACCTCAACATCTTCAGCTCTGCTACCTCTAGCTCTGCCTCCTGTCTCTTCCTCAGTGACACTGTCTCTAAACCATACAGCATGGCCGCTCTCACCACTGTCTTGTACACTGATAATCAAGGGGAAGGTGTACAAGACAGTGGTGAGACCGGCCATGCTTTAATACCCAATACACTGTATATTAATATTAATGCATTAAACATGGGGCTCATTTTTATTCATGGTTTACAGTGAAATTAATAATAAAAGTGTTAGTTACAGAGAACTTTCAATGTAATACCTCCTGTGAGTTTTTAGAGTTTAAATAAGGAATATACACAATTTTTTATAGAGACAGTAACTCAAAACTACACACTTGGGGCTCCTTCTGATGGCAGGAATGATGAGAAATCTTAGATCAAGGTAAGTATATATATATAACTCAAATCAGATTTTTTTTTTCATATTTAAAAAAACCCTAATTTTTCATTTTAATAAAACTCTACAGCATGTGGTCAGTGGCTTTGAACCAAATACATTAAATATGCAGATTAGTAATGGGGTGAATGGCAAAGTAACTAGTGAACAATGGAGTAAAGGGTGAATGACAGAGTAAAGATGAATGATGGAGTAAAGGGTGAATGATGGAGTAAAGATGAATGATGGAGTAAAGGGTGAATGATGGAGTAATGGGTGAACTGCAGAGTAACTGCTGAATGCCAGTGATGGATGAATGACGGAGTGACACCAAGATGGTGATGTACAATGGAGTACTGGGTGAATGGTGAAGTATAACAGAGTAATGGGTGAATAGCAAAGTAAAATGGTGAAGCTAAAGATGAATGGTGAAGTAATGGATGAACAGCAGAGTCACAAGTGAATGAGAGAGTAACTGGTAATGGGTAACAAAATAACGGGTGAATGACAGAGTAATGAGTGAACATCAGAGTATCGGGTGAATGACAGAGTATCGGGTGAAAAGAGGTGTGATTGATAGACATCATAATCATGCCTGAGTTCAGCATCAGCTGTCTGTATGACATCATCAACCTGAATTAATACATGCAGAGGGTGAGGCAGTCACCGTTATAATGAGAGGAAGAAAAATAGTGAAGTTATATAAGTGTTATACTCTAGTTCTCACATAATGTGTCTCATAAAACTCTTAAACATTCCCTTAAACTAGTTATTGATATTATTAATGTCCAATAACATGCTTTTGTTTCCTCTATGAAAACGAGTGACATATCTGAGTCAGTCTCAGATCCTATTTCCTATTTGTCATTTCCTGTGTGTTCCATCTCGATTGGATCCTGATCAGATTTTCACCATATTTACACTTGTAGTCAGATTTTAACTACATGTACTCCTGAAATCAGATTTTCATCACATTTACACCTGTAATCAGATTTCCACCACATTTAGACAAGTAATGAGTTTTTCACCACATTTACACCAGTAAATTTGAAGAAAAAGATGAAAAAATTTTTTAATCAGATTTATGAGTAATCAGATTTATACTACATCATGATAATTATTTATGAAGGCATTACAATATTTATAATTTATAAATCTCTTGTGAGAATGTGTTGTGAGTAACATTATAATCACAATAATTTCAGCCCCAGTTTGTTATAATTATTAATGAATATAAATGACACTTTATAGCTATTATTATTAAGCATTATGAAGTTTTAATGCATTATGAGTAGTGTTAAAGAAAGAAAGAGCTCTTCTTCACATAGTGCATTGTGAAACCTCTCTTGATATTTTTTTTTCGTATTTAAATGAGAGAGAATCACAAAATTGTGCTATAAAACTCAGAATGTTTTTTGTAAATGCAGTTTTCAGCTGTGTGTAACTGTAAATCTGTGTATAACATTGTAAATATTTAATTAACATTTTGTTTCAATATATCTTGCTTTACTTAGTGCTCACAAATAGAACATATACGTTATATTAAAGTTATAATGCACTTCTGTAAATAAACTGCACTCAGAAATGACACAGAAATTCAGTGACTTGTTTTAGAAGTGATCAGGCCGTGTGTCCGAGTGTTAATGACTGAACCTGGGGCTCAGGTTATTTGGTGTTGTGATTATAATGTGTTATAAACATCGTTCAAATGCATTCTGTTATAATGCATTTATAAAGTATTTAAAGCCCACTATAACCTGTAATGCCTATTCACAAATAATTATAAGAAATGTGTATAATGCATTATAACATGTAATAAATGTATTCATAGCTTGTCTTTTACAATGTTCATATAAACATTTATTGTAATGCGTTATGTATCCGAAAGTCATATAGTCATGCTTCATAAAACGTAATGAAGGCATTATAAAGCATTGTGCATGTTATGCATATAGATTTATATGAGTATTTATATAACATTTTATAATGCTTATTATAATGCTTTAATAATTTGAGATACATGACGTTCTAATAAAAATCGAGAATTAACATTTGTTAATATAACTCTGGAGTGTGTGTGTGTGTGTGTGTGTGTATGTGTGAGAGAGAGAGAGAGAGAGGAAAGGAGTGTGTGTGTGTGTGTGTGCGTGTGTGTGTGCGCGTGTGAGAGAGTGAGAGAGGAAAGGAGTGTGTGTGTGTGAGAGAGAGAGAGAGAGAGAGGAAAGGAGTGTGTGTGTGTGTGAGAGAGAGAGAGAGAGAGAGAGAGAGAGGTGGGACGCGCGCGTGCACTGTAGCTCATGACTATATGCTCGCGCACACTGTAGCGGCTCTCAGACAGCACGAGCTCTTACTACGACCCGAGCGGATGCGCGTGCATCTCTCTCGCTCTCTGTCTCTCGCTCGCGCTGTCATTTTAACGTTCCAGCGCGTTTTACCGGGAAAGCGGAAGGGATGTGAGGTCACCATCTTCATTATCTTCATCATCTTCATCATCTTTATCTCGGAGGAGGTAAAAATCCGCAGGCGGAGCTCGAGCGGCGGAAAACACGCGCGACGTGTCTGTTAGGGCGGTGAAGATTCACGCGCTGAGAGTCTGTTTCCCTCCGCGCGCACTCCGGGATCCGGTCTGGGACTTTCTACTAAACACACACACACACACACACACACACACACACACAAACAACAAGCCAATCTGAGAAGCGGAGTGTGTGTCGTCTGTCCGCAGAGATTCAGAGTAAGTTTTAAATGTTGATGTTTTTAGAGCTGTGTTGGAGCGCGCCCTGTGCACGCTTATGGTGTGTGTGTGTGTGTGTGTGTGTGTGTGTGTGTGGTGTTTAACGCTGATTCTCACTTCACTGTAATGAGCACTTGCTGATGGAATGAGAGTTTTGGTGTAGAGACTGAATTCTTCCGTCTGATGGTTAGATGAGCTTTCTGCTTTATCCAGTGACCTTATCAGAGAGTTAGAGATCTTTTAACAGAGATCTTTTGTTTATGTTACTTGAGGTATAATTTAAATTTTAAATTTTTATATGTAATATCAAAATCTTCAAAATATATTTGCCCAAGTTGTGAATTTCTGTGTGTAAATCTGGTGTTTTTGAGTTTATATTCCAGATGAAGTTATTGAGTCTCTTTGTGGCTGAGTTTCTTTAAAGAGATAAAATCAGGCTGATTTTAGGTTGTAATGATGTTTTTGTCTTAATTTTTATTTATTTTTTTGTTAAAGCCCCAGTTCTTGGCCATTTGCATTTGAGATGTGATTTCACACAACAACTGTGTTTTTCTGTACTTACAATCATGCTGCCTGGTTGCCATGCAACGATGATTTCCTGAGGATCATCACTGAGTCTCATCCTCTTCCTCGGATCTGATGTCATCACTCTGCTTTTCACCTCAGTGCTGTTTCAGATTATTTACTGCTTATTGCACATTGATGATGAGGGGAGGTTTTAATTAGATTAGATTTTCTTCCAATTCTGTATGATCACATTTCTGTTGATGATTGTGTTGCCAAACATACAGCACAAATCTCATCTCTCATGAGAATCATTAGTGATTAGTGCTTCAGTGAAATGTCTGAAGTTTGCAAATGTTGATGACTTTAAAGTGCTCTCCTTTTTGGAGGACGGGAAGTTCATCAGTTTCTGTATTGATCAGACAGTTAAAGTGAAAGAAAAGCACTTTCTTCACTGAGGGCTGTTTAAATATGCAGCAGCTCTTATCTTTATTCCTTCTGATAAATTTACAGCCTGTAACAATGAAATTGCTTTTCACTACTAAAGATTCAAATCTAGCTTCAAAATGTGTCTCGTTCTTCATCAGTGAAACTCCAATATCCATTTATACACATATATAGAACATAACAGTATTTAGTAGTTTGTGTCTTAGCTCAGAGGTTAAGGCTTTGGTCCAGTGATTAGAAGGTTGTGATTCCAAATACCAGCAACAAGAAGCTGCCAGCGTTGGGTCCTTGAGCAAGACACTTAACCCTCGACTGCTCGGCTGTGTCCTCTCTCAGTTGTAAGCCATTTTGAATAAAACCATCAGTTAAATGAAATAATCATAATTCAATTTAAAATGTATTTTTGTTTTGAATACAACTGAAGTAACAATAAATACAACAACCACAGCAACCACAGCAACAACAACAACAACAACAACAACAACAACAATAATAATAATATTTATGCTCAGTGTTATAGAACATGAGCATTTGGTCCTCCTTCTCTAGTATAAATCTGTACCTCAGGAAGGTCAAAGCTTCTCTGAAATGAAATGTAGAAATCTGTAGAAAAAAGGAGCAAAGACTAAACTTTAAAGTCTAGAATTGATTTTGTGTCTCAGTATTATCCATGAATGTATCCACAGCTTCTTTTACTTGATTTGAGGAGTGAGCAGTTTACGAGAAACCTTATTTTTCTGTAAGTGGGTCAAAGCAGATTGTCGGCGTCTCAGTGTTTAGTGTCTCTGTGCTGCGGATTCTCTCTTTTCATTCCTGAGATTCAGAGCTCAAAGCAAGGACAAAAACCTGAACACAAACAGGAGCTGAAATGTCTCTCAGAACTGAATGATGTGATAAAAATATAACATTTCCTGAACAGAGCTGCAGGACGTACTCACTGTTACAGCTGTGCAGATTTAGGACTGTTCTAATAAACACAGAATTCACTTTTAGAGAAACGGGTTTCTCAGGTCTTGCATTAGGGATGTTAATAATTAACTGATTAATTAGCAATCGATTGATCAGTACTGTCAGTCTGAACAGAGATGTATGACTGTTCTGCTCTGGTTCTGGTGTAAATTCTCATCTGTGGTGGAAATCAGGAGTAAATCAACCCAGGATAAGATGAGGATAAGATGAAGATAAGATGAGGATAGGAAGAGGATGAAGATAAAATGAAGATAGAATGAGGAGAAGATAAGGAGAAGATGAGAATAATATGAGGATGAGGATAAGTTGAGAATGAAATGAGGTTAAGATGAGGATAGTGAAGAAAATAGTGAAGGACATGAAGACTCTTTTAGGGGTTTTTTTTTAAATCATGTGATTGAATCCGTTTATTCACATGACACCTGGCTCAAGTTGTGTGCTGATGGCTGGCTGAAGACCAGTAAATTGGTGGTTAAATTGGTGGTTGTTGTTCTAGTGAATCTTAATTTTTTACGTATTTGTTTTTATATTCAGGTTTTTGACAAACTTGTAGCATCTGAAGTAGTATCAAAAAATGTTGCATTTGATTGATGGCTGCAGGCGCTGCGATGGAACTGTGTGTGTGTTTAACATAAATGTTAATGTGTAATTGTGAAATGCTGGCGATGTTGGTGCATGTCAACATCCTTCACTTATTAAAATCAGTATATTCACATTTTCATTGATGTTTTAAAAATATTCAAAAAGACTAAAGCATTTTCATTAAAAGCAGTGAAACTTTAGGAAGATGAGGAGATCTCAGTACAACATAAACTCTGACAGTCTGGAGGATTTATTTTTACAAAACCTCTGTAAACCCCCAGCCAGCAGTAGAGATGTGAGCAGTGTGAGCGTGGGGTGTGAAGTGCGGCTCTGACGGTTCCTCTGCCTCAGCTACATCACTCCGGATCATAATCCCTCTCAGATAGCGAAGTGTGTGGGAATGTTTTTATAATCTCACTCACACCGTTAGTATTTTTGTTTGTACCTACCTGCCATGTTTTCTAATCAATTTAGTCAGTTCTGTTTCCCAAAATATAAACAAACTAGTAAACCACCACAACTCTGACCAGGCTTTTATACATATGAAATAAAACATTTAAATTCATTATTATTTGTTTGAATAAATAAAAAATGTCTTTACTCTAGAATTGATGAATGTGTTCATAAGGAAATAAATCAATAACATTTACACAGTAACTAATACTTTTATTATTATTACTATTATTATTATAAACAAAACCAGTGACTAAACTTAATCCTACCCTGACTGACATGAACCATACTGTTGGCTTCATTTTAATATTTAAACAACAATTTATATATTATCATTTATACACATGACAATTAATACATCAATACTGACATTTTATTAAAGCTGAACTTCAGGTTTTTTAAACTAAATGTCAATCTTAATCCAATTACTGCAGTAAGTAAAATGTAAAGCATTAACAATTTATGCATATATATATATATATATATATATATATATATATATATATATATTACAGGTTCAGAGTTTTGATTAAAGGGATTAAAGGAATATCTTGATGTTCTATTTCAGTCCAACAATTGCGGTATTTGGCAGATGCCCTTGAAGAAGTGCTTTGATAAAGAAAAAAAAATCCTCATACTGCTTCACTAGGTCAGGGATTAAGAATACTGTCACTCTAAAAGCCTTGTTGAGGAGGTTAGTTTTTTTTTTTTTTTTAATAATAAAGTGCTAATTTAAGTACTCCATGAAGAGGTCTTTAGTTGTGGTTTGGAGGCTGCCAGTGACTCAGCTGTTCGGACATCTAGGGGAATTTCATTACACCACCTCGGTGCCAGGACAGAGAAGAGTCCGATGCAGGTCTTCCTTGTATGCTGAGAGATTGTGGGAGCAGTTGAGCAGTGCTAGAGGAGCGGAGGGAGCGTGGTTCAGTGTAGAGTGTGATAAATGCTTTAGGATAGGTAGGAGTTGGTCCATTTTTGGCTTTGTAGGTGAGCATCAGTGTTGTAAATCTTATGCGGGCAGCTACATGAAGCCAGTGGGAGTGTTGTGGGAGAACTTAGGAAAACAAGTCGTACAGCTGGGTTGTGGATCAGTTGCAGAGGATGAATGGTGCTCATGCTCCATCCTTCTGATGTTGTAAAGGAGAAATTGACATGAGCATTTCGGATTAGCAGTGGGAGAGGAGAAGGACAGTTGACTGTCCATGGTTACCCCACGGTTGTGTACAGTGACAGAAGATTAGATCTGAGAGCAAGCCAGAGGTGACGATGGCAAGGAAAAACTCCCTGAGAAGACATGAGGAAGAACCAGACTGAAAAGGCAACCCATCCTCATCTGGATGACACTGGATAGTGCGATTATAAATAATATAACTGTGTACTATACAGTAAAGTCAATCAGTGCTAAGTGTGTTAATTGGGAATAAATAAAATAAGGGAATAACTATTGCTGTCTTGAGTGCAGTTAGTACATGACCAGATGTTATGGAGTCATTAATGATAGGAATGATGAAGGGGAGGAGGTCTTGTGAGATGGTCTGGAGCATTTTGGAAGGCATAGGATCCAATGGGGAGGTGGTAGGTTTGCAGAATAAGATGACCTGCAGGATCACATCTGTTGATTGGTGAGAAAAATGCGTCAGCGAGAGCGAAGGGGAATCCTGAATCCTGTAGTGTAGGAGTCGGGGTAAGAGTGAAGGCCTGGCAGATTTTTTTCAATCTTCCCCATCAGAAAAGGTGGCAAAGTTGTCAGCAGTAAGGGAGGATGGTGAAGGAGGTGGTGGGGGGTTAAGAAGTGAAGAAAAGATGTTGTGGAGCTTGCAAGGAATTTGTGCAGAAGCTTCCAGCTTTCCCTTGCTGACAAAATGTATTTTGTTTTATTTAGTCATCTTTGTTACTCATAAAACAGATACTAGACTGAAGCATTTCTAGTTAGAAAAAGCAAATAATCCAATTAGATTAGAAATAAAAATAAGTCCTGTATGGGTAAAAGCACTGAGGAGTGATGTACAGTGTGTGTATATCTCCTGAGCTCTGAATTCAGTTCCACTCCATTTACTGTAATGCAGATTGTAAGTAAATATCTGCTGGCTGGTGTGTCACTTGATGCCTGGAAGAAAACGTGCAGAAAAGATTTGTTAGATTGCAGATTGAATTGTTTTCCTCTTCAGCAGAACAATGTCACAAAGGAAATGGTTATTTTTGAGCATCACTCAATAACATAAAAAATATAATAAAAATGAGATGCTGTTTATTAACATCCTGATCATGTCCTCTATAATTGTACACACATGTACATGAGGCCCCGCCTCCCAGTATCTGTGCTGCTTTTATCCACATTGGTTTGATAGTTTAATAATCTCATAAGCCAAAATTCCAGTTTTTTTAGGGAATCTACTCAATAAACGTGTCTAAGACCCACCCACTTTCATAGAAAGAGGTAATTTGACTTACACAGCAGCCAACCAATCAGATTCTCTCATTTACCAGGTCTTGAATTTCGGCGTGGGATTGCACATAATTTAAATTCCCGCAAGTTTAACTTTTATAATGCGAGAGTCTGTCTTTATTTTAGAGTTTAATTCCACAAACAGCACTGCAGCGGCCGTCTCTGACTGTCACTGAGCCCTGTAGCTCATCGGCACTGATCTTATTCACACAGGGCTGTGTGACGCTCTAATGTTCTGAGTCATAATGAGCTGCTTGTGAAGATAGTACCGGCTTCCAAATTATATTATTTTAATCCCGAAATTCAAACATTTAATGCTGTTTTGCTCTTTATAGCGTGTGAGCGGATAGAGCGCCTGCCGACTCGACACAGCAGTAACGAAGCGCGAGTAAATCATCATCTCCCCGTCTTAAAATCTGCGTTTTATCGAAAGTTAACATGAATGAACATAAGACAGAATGTAAACATAGTCTCCTGCTTACTGATATTCATCATCTCTCACGTAACGACCCGTGTTTCAGCCGTGAGGAGACCCAACAGCTCGGTATGCAATATACTTTTCATTAACTGTTATTTAATTTATGTCGAAAAAACCCATAAATCACTAAAATGGTTTTTAATCTTAGAGAGCTTTTTTTCTTGAAATAAAAAAATCTGACACACTGACTAGATTATTTCACAACGCTTAAATATTAGAAAAAAATAATTAGGCTATATCTTAGAAAGCTGAGACATTCCTTCTTCATTCAGACTTAGAATAAGATACAGGGGAAAAAAGTCACAAGCAACAGAAAAAAAATGACTGAAATTGAACTGAAACACATGAAAGACACTGAAACTGAGACATTAATATAGAGTTTAAACAGAATCTTCTGAAACTGGAATATATGAGATTCACTGATTCTGAAAGACATTAATATATAGTTTAATACAGTTCTTAATGTCAGTTTGGAGGAGAGCATGACAGATTTTGTTATTAAGCTGTTTTGAAAACCACCATACATTAAAATCTTTAGACATAAATAAATGAAGATTATTAATTTAGCCCGATGTGTCAAAATTTCTTCTCACCCCCATAATCTTTAAATCTTTAAACCCATATGAGGATGGGTTCTCTGTTGAGTCTGGTTCCTCTCAAGGTTTCTTCCTATCACCATCTCAGGGAGTTTTTCCTTGCCACCGTCACCCTGCTTGCTCGTCACACACACACACTTCTCTTTACTTTTGTTTGTGTAAAGCTGCTTTGAGACAATAACCTTTGTAAAAAAGCGCTATACAAATAAAAATGAATTGAATTGAAAAATCCCCCCCATGTGACCCATGTAAGGGAGGAATTCCCCCCAGTTTAAAAAACGAAATTCAGGCCCTGATTTACTCAAAAAATATTTTCTATATATGGAGTTTTTGAGCTAAATATGAATAAATAAACCTAGCACTAGGAGGAGCAAAGAGTTTTAGTGATTTTTAGCTTTGTGCTTTATACATGAATAATTATGTAGTGAATTCTGAGCTCATAGATGCTGTAACCACTCAGAGCGAGGTCTCTCAGAAGAAAGAGACTGAATAGTGTTGTAAAATCTGCTGTTGTGATGCAGGACTTCAGCTTCTATATTTTACTTATTTGGTTTTATTTCACCTGATTTTGTCTCGTCAGTGACACTTGACACTGGGACCTAACGAGACGATTCTGAGGGACTTGGTGTAATCTCGGTTCATGAACATTAATCCTCTTATCAAACTTATGAATATTAAATAAATCCTTAACCCGGTGTAAAGAGTGTGGTGACAGAAGCACTGTGTCTAATTATAACCTTAATTACTCCTCATGTCTAAAAGAGGAGCTGTGGTGTGATTGCACTGATCCTTCTCCTCCTCATTCCTCATTATGGGGTTTTAGGTGAGGGAGTGGGGTATAGGGTGGACTACGGGAGGAAGTGGGTTATGGGGAAGTTAGGGGTGTTAGTGGGGTATGGGGTGGACTAGGCAGTGTTTAGACAATAACATTTTTCACTCTCTCTCTCTTGCTGTCTCTCTCTCACACTGTCTCTCTCTGTCTTTCTCTCTCTTCCTCTCTCTGCACATAAGCTGAGTGCAGAGGGCATGCGTGCAGAGCTCTCTGGCGTTTTGCTAATTTTCTGCTTGTTTTTTTTCTTTTCTCTACTGGAATTAAACAGTGAAAGTATTAAAGTATTAAGTAAAGTACACAAACTGTAAACAACTGAAAGTCTGAGACTGGCGGGGAGACGGAGAGTGGAGCTGTTAGTGTTGTTAGTGGTGGGGAGCAGGTCGGCTGTGAAAACATTTTCTCTGCCCCGAATGAGCAAAGCAGTGGTGGTGTTCCTGACACAAAAAAAATCTCGTCAATAAGATGATCCAAACCAGACAATGGATGAAAGGAGCGCTGGTACAAGTTTCTCCTCTGTCTCCTGCAACAGGAGTTGTAATTTCTAATGTGCTCCCTTTTATTCAAGATGAGGTGATTATGTAGGAGCTGGCCTTGTTTTTTTTTATGTTTTTTTACACAGACAAGTTTTTATGTTTATTAATAGTCAAGTTTAGTGTGAATTTTAAATGCAAACATGGGGACAGTAATTACACCATATTTGCAACCAAGGAACGCCTGAGATGTTTTGAGTGTGGGTACATTGGACACAAAAAGTTTGTCTGTACAGAGCTGTGCAGTTGGGGAGCTTAGAGAGTTACTCGGGCGGGTTTCGCAGCAGCAGCGCAGGGACAGTCAGCAGGAGAACACCAGGGACCCGGAGCCTGGAGGGAACGATACACAGAGCAGTGACACACCAGAGCCAGAGGTAGAACAGGTCAGTGAAAAACACAACAGTTTCCCCGACACCGACTCTCTCTCCTCGACCAACACTACTGCTAACAATTGCGCCAGTGTGGATGTTATTGCAATCAGCATCACAGACAATGGAGATGGTGTTAGCTCTAACCCTGCTGCAGATGTTAGTGTTAATAATGACCCTGGCCTCAAGGACTGCACTGATGTTGTAAAGCAGCACCAGAAGAAGAAACCACAGAGCTCACACAGGAGAGTTTATGGGTAATAAAGCAGAGCTGGAAACAGGGGGCGAGAAGATGGACAAGGTGATGGAATCATCCAAACATCAGCACAGTGAAGTAGGAAATGTTGTGATGCAGGAGAATGAAGACCCGGGGAGCAGTGCAGGACCTACAGGAGGAGAACAGCTCACACACATGGAGGAGGCAGAGGTCAACCCAGATCAGCCAAAGCACTCTGACTGTTCAGAACAGCCTGAGCAATTGTACACCACAGCACAGGTTAAAACCTGCAACAAAAAATCAAAATCTGAACGTGCTCTCACCACACAAAAGGTTTAGATTAAGAAAATGGTCATCAGCTGCAAGAAAGGCTTTACTATGAGCGGGACTGTGGACTTTCATACAGATTTATGGATTCTAATGAAATTAAGAATGAAGGGGGTCTGGGTTTTTGGGGGAGGGTGTGGGTGTGGGCGGGGGCCCGGATGGGGTTCTTTTAAAAAATGTGCATATGTCATTATGCTCAACTGATGCATTAAAGACATCTTAAAAAGTCAAAAGTCTGTCTCTCTCTGTCTCTCTCTGTGTCTTTCTTTCTCTCTCTCTCTCTCTGTCTCTCTCTGTGTCTTTCTTTCTCTCTCTCTCTCCTGCTGAACAGAAAACACAAATCTTCCACTCTATGTCCTGAAATAGAAATGACTGTGTTGAAGCTGTGAGTTGGAGTGTACGTGTGTGTGTGTGTGTGTGTGTGTGTGTATGAGGATGGTGTTTACTCTGATCTCTGCTGCTGTCTCAGGATTAGTTGTGATCCTAAATGCTGAAGGCGTGAAGATCCTCTGTTCAGCTCTAAACACACATGAAGAGGTTTTATCTTTCTCACTCATGGCGTGTTCAGGACGTGTTCAGGACGTGTTCAGGGCAGAGATGTGACCTGAGGTTATCTCACTGTGTAAAGATTCCTCACAATCACATGTTCCACTTCTCTAACCAGGAGAAAAATAATTATTATTTTAAAATGAAACTCTAGACTGGTATTTGTTTATTCCAGTTATGTGAAAAATGGATCAGTCCTGAAAAGCATGTAAAGGAGATTTAGAATAAATCTAATATTTTACAGTCTGTGGACTGATTTTATTTGGTGAAATCTCAAATTGTTATAAATTAATCATTTGTATAAATTTTCCTTGACTACATTGTTTAAATCTCTTTTAGTTTATTTCAGCAGTGTTTTTGGCATAAAATCAAAGACAAAATTGTTAATAGTAATTGTGTGCATGGTAAATAATTATCAGGCAAAATTCACAATAAAGGCTGTAACACTATGCAGTCAACCAAAAATTATTGCCATTAAGCACATTCTTTATTGATTTATCACGGTGATGATTTTCTTTGCAATTACCAGATTAATTATCCAAAAGATGAGCTACTAGTAAAAAAGTCATGGAACAGTTCAGACTTTAAACAGTCGACTGGAACAAACCTCGAAAGGCTGAAAATTCATCACATTTAGGAATCGCCGATTAATCTTAAATTTTATTATTTTATATGGTCTTATTAATTACATTTTAACAAATAATTAGAGGTCTATATGTGTAGAAAACTAAATATAATTTTACATCTGGATTCCTGTAGAGCTGATTCGTGACAATATGTCTTGTTGACAGTTCTATACAAATAAAACAGAATTGAATTGAAAAACTCAAATAGTATATAATGACATTATGAATGAAATTCAGCATCTGCACATGGAATCAGATGAGTGTCGTCTCAGCACAAGAAAATCAAAACACAGTAAAATTGAAGCCTGTGTCGGATTGTGGAGTTTGATGGTGTTAATTTTTGAATGTGACAGATTTTTGCCTGTAACTTTGAGTAAAATCTGTGATTTAAAATCAAAGCAATAGAAAAAACAGACAGCAGCACTTTTCTTTGTAAAAGGTGATATAAAAAGGTCACAACATGTTATTTTAAATGACTAAAAACAAAATAAACTTCTGTTTCTCTCAAAAACAGAATAGAAGAAAAATCACTTTCACTTGTCTGAACTGTCTCTAATTTTCTTTAGGTTTAGGCTGATATAACCGACGATACTTGATATAAAGTCAGTGTAAAATATTCTGGAGGTGATCATGAGAGGAAACAAACCTGACTGATGTTCTTCATAAAACTGAACAAAAATGAACAGTAAAAGCAGCTCTGTGTTGTTATGGTAACAAACAAAAAGAAATAAAAAAAAAGTCATAAATTTGCCAAAAAAATAACAGATGCATAAAATCATGTTTTAGGGATTACACATTTTAAACAAACTCTACACACTCTCAATTTAACACATAAGCATATATTTCAAATTTATTGGCACCCTGTGAAGAAGAGCACTGATTATGTTGGAGCTTAGTTTTTTTGTGGACGTGATGCATCACTGTTTCTCCATGCTGAACATTTCGTGATGGTGAATCGCCTGAGGCTCGTACTCGTCAACTTCCTCCTCGATTCAGACCGCAGGTTTTCAGTTCCAGCTCGGGGACACAGAGGTGACGTCCAGCAGCTGATTCTGAAACCTGATCAGCTCAAGATTCCAGTAAATCCTGCTGCCCTGAACATCTGATCCTTCATCTTTCATTCTTCATCATCATCATCATCATCACTGTGTGGGGGTAAAACACTGAAACATCCTTGAATCCAGACTTTATTTAGTGTTTAATGGTCTTTTCAACTATTTAGCATTTTTATATCTGAAAATGGACTCCACTTAAACTGAGGATGCAGAAGATAGGGATAGGTGGAGAGTGATGATTCGCTGTGGCGACCCCTGAAGGGAAAAGCCGAAAGAAGAAGAATAAGAAGAAGGACTCCACTTAAACATAAATGGTTCTTTGGACAGTTCAAATTTCATAACATACAAATGTATTGTTTTTTTTTATTTTACATATTGTTGCCAATATTTTTAAACCATTTGGGTATTTGAAAAAAGAAGAAGAATGTTTATGAACTGTAAATATTAAAGATAGTTAATATATTAAATATTTTCCCCAAATGCACCCAGACATTTTGAAGCATTGTTTTGTTTTCATTTATTTCTGCTCATTTCTACGCAGGGTGCCAATCATTTTTGTTAAATGTATTCCTGTAATTTTTTTGCTCCGAGACATGTGAGACCAGCACATCTTTTCAAACTATAACACTGATCAAATATTATATTTTTATTAATGCTGATAGAAATTTTGAATTTATTCAGTTTTGAAAGCAGAGATAGATCTTTTTAACCCAGATATCTATTTATTCAGATATTAAATTAGAATATAATGTCTACAGTGTTTATATGACCATTTATTTTATTTCTTATGACAGGACTATTGATATTTATATATTTACTTATCATGTTTGCGCTTAACCGCAGTTGTGCATTTAAAATTGAGAGTTGTTATTTAATAAACGAATTGGTCATTTTGAGGCAGCAGGTCTGTGTTTGTGATGCTTCAGGTTGAATGACAGTGAATTTAAGAGCAGATAAACAATAAATAATAAAGAAGTTTAAGTCCAGTATTTTTCCTCAAAGCTGTGAGTCATAGGCCCATTGAGGCCAGTTTACAGCGACCGAGTGAGCCGTTATTACTCAACACGTTTTTTTATGAAAGCTGAAGCCACAGGAATCCCACCGGAGCAAAGCGTTGATCATCATCTTCCAGGAGAATTCAGAGCAACGGCATCCGTCCTGCCAGCAGTAACCATGGCAACCTGTTCACTGAGAACAGAATTGGGGGACATTGAGGCTATGGCCTCAGAAAAAAAAAACATTCACACACACAAACATATATATATATATGTCATTGCCCAGAAAAAAGAACATTCACGTATATAATTTAACGTATATGACACTGAAAAACTCAATGCTTTTAATGCTCTGTTATTACTGAATAAATCACCACCTATTAGTACACAGCTGAGATATTTCATCATCAAATATTAGTAATTCCTGTAACACTAAGCCAAATTATTTTCACCTAAGAAATTTTCGTTATTCCTTTAGAAATTCTTATTTTTTAAATAATTAAGGTAAAGTTCTACAATGTCTAATAGAGACATACTGTTAAACATTGTGATTGTGATATTAAAACAAATCAGTGAATCCATGATATGTTATAAACTGATTATTTTCCTGTGACAGCACATCACCAATCTTTGCCTATTATACCACAGCAATTTACATTTCCTGTGTCGGAAAACCTAGTTATAGTTTTACCTCTTACTATTACAAAGTGGGCATGGGTGTATGTAGATGTGTGTGAGTGTGTAGATGTGGGTCTGGAGGTGTGGGTGGGTGTGAGTGGGTGTGTGTGGGTGTGTGAGTGTGGAGGTTGCGTGGGTGTGGAGGTTGTGTGGGTGTGAGGTTGTGGGTGTGG
>CM040980.1:29915417-29932316 GCA_022985145.1 Pangasius djambal | reverse complement strand
CTTCACCACAGACACTCCACCACTTCACCACAGACACTTCACCACTTCACCACAGACACTTCACCACTACACCACTTCACCACAGACACTCCACCACTTCACCACAGACACTCCACCACTTCACCACAGACACAGGGAGAACATGTGAAACTCCTCAGAGACAGTAACCTGAGCTCAGGACTGAACCCTGGACCCTGGAGCTGTGATTTATAATAATAATATTATAATAACTCTGATAATAACAGTACAATTAGCTCCACACTCACACTACGTGTATAGAAAGTGTGTGTGTATATGGGTGTGTGTGTGTGTGTGTGTGTGTGTGTGTGTGTGTGTATAAAGATTTCTTCCAGACAAACCCAACATAGGAGAAATCCCTGTAAATGCTAACACATGCATTCTTTATAGATTCATATGCTTATATAATTTACTCCTGTTTACTGCTCCTCAAGCTGCAGCACGCAGATTATTGGATATGAGAAACTGTTAAACATCTTTTTGTCACAGATATGCGTACAACTAACACACACATCTCCTCACTCATTACCTTCTACATGGAGGAAGATCATCACTTAAAAAGGCAGCTGCAATTTGTTTTTTATTTTTTATTTAATTTATTCTAGAGTTTACAGATTTTTACCTCAACCAGTGAAATTCTACTGACGACAACAACAACAATAATAAACAACTTTATTTATATAGCAACTTTTATAGATTTTATACATAAAAATGACAGTAAAATGATTTTTGGTTGTGAGTTGAGTAAAATCAAAGAAATTAGGTAGATAGAAATAATAAACAGTATTAAAGATATAAAAATGGCAGCATAAATAGAACTAAAACAACAGTAAAAATTGTACAAAAATGTGCTAGGGTTAGGATTAGTGCTAGTAGAAACAAGTGAATAAATTAATAAAAATAAAAGGAAAAACATTAAAATAACATACTATGCTATTCAAAAAATACTTTATCTATTCAAAATCACAACCAAGCAAAAGTTTGAGATTTTTAATCAAGCTGTACACAGTGGTCTGGGAGTGATTTTTATTTCTTTTTATTTCAATGTAAAATATTCTGAAAAATTGTCTCTGATTATATTAACACCACAGCAGTTAAAGTTAACGTTTAAGAAAAATTATTGAATTTAATTTACATAGAATCTCACAGACACAGAGCAAAGACAACACATCAATAAAATGTAAAAGTCTGACCAGGTGAGAATTAAAGCTGAAACTGAGTGATGAGTGATGAGTCGTGACGTTTTCTCTTGACCGTGAGGTTTTGATGTTCTCGTGTTCAGACTCATGATGTATCATGATCTGCGCTCCCGAGAGAGATCACTCTTAATCTCACACTTTTAATTAAAGACGAGTTCAGAGGAAAGTGATGCAGCGTGGCTTCTCCCAGCACAAATCCGCCCCTCTCTGAGTTTTTTCTTTTCTTTTTTAATTTCTTTGCTTATAAAGAGTTTTAAATTGAGTGTGCCTTGAAAATAATTAGCAGTGGGGCAGACGTTAGCTTTTTATGTTATTATTATAGCGTGTGGCAGAATCTCATAACGAGTCCGTTAATTATTCACCTTTTATCACTTTCACTCCTTTTTTATCTACAGACAAAGCTTGACTTCAAACACACCTCAGTGTGTTACAGCCGAATTTAATCACATTTTTAATTATTATTATTACTATTATTTGCTCTATATTGTGGAGTTTTCTTTAAACGTGAAATGTGAAGTGAAATTCACCTATTTAATAGGTTTAAATATTAAAATCTTTAATGTGTTCAAATTAACATGAATTATAGAAATTAAGATTAATTATAAAAATATTTTATCACATTTCATTTCCTCACTTTACTGCATCACGTTTTTGTAAAGTTTTGGACACTTTCTCTCTTTTGTCTGCATTAATGCTGCAAAAATGATACAACAAGTACAAATATATTGAATATATTTTAATTTATTATGACATTATGATAAATGATTATACTTTATTTATTTGTTCCATTTGCATTTCCTTTTTTGTGTGTGGTGTGTGTGTGTGTGTATGTGTGTGTGTGTGTGTGTGTGTGTGTGTGTTATCTGTAAGCACCGGGGGTCTGAGAGTAACGTAATTTCAATTCTCTGTATGTGCTGAACATGTGGCAGAATTGACAATAAAGCTGACTTAGACTTTGACTTGACTTTTGATAAAAGAAATACAAGATTATTACGTGTATTTTTTAATTTTAAGCTTAAATCTGTCTTTTTCTATTGGAAGATAATTTTACTAGAAAATAACTATTTTTGAGAAGTAAAATTATCTGCCAAAAGAATAAGACAATGCCAAGCAAAAAACAAGCAAAAATATTTAGACATTGCAAAATAATCCTTGCTTTTCTTTCTTTTCTTTATTGTTAGTACAGTGAGGTCCTCCTGCACTTGGTTCTGTATTTGTTCTGGTTCTTTCTGATGCTTTGATGACATTTCAGTTTGCTTTGCAGTAATTACACTGAATTATAAATTCATCCTGCTCTACTGATATTCATTATTTCAGAATGACTCATGTCTCGTCTCCTGAAGCGTTCTCGCAGAAATCGAAGTGGAAATAAAAATTAAAAAAATAAATAAAAAAAGAGTCCTGTTACTGATACACATTCAATGGATAATACATAAGAATTAGGTTTTGATCTCCTGCACTATAGGGAGTTTTTATTTCACATTAACATTTATTATGATATAAAAAAAGGAAAATTAGATGTACATGAAATTATCACCTTACTCCATAATAAACTAACGGATCTCTCTCTCTCTCTCTCTCTCTCTCCTTTCTTCCCCTTTATTATAATTTCTTTTCTAGGCATCACTTTAATGAAGACTCACTAACCGTGTTTCAAAAGGTGACCCTTCACAACAAGTATGGGGTCACCATGGAAACCACTTCTGCTGCTGTCTGTCATCAGCTGCTTGACAGGTAGGAGAGCTCACCCCCAACCCCCCACCCCGACAGAAAAATATTGATTTTTCTGGAATTTTTTTTGGATGGTTATATATTGTTCTGGATGGTTCTGGATGGTTCTGGGTGGTTCTGGGTGGTTCCATCCTCTACCCTGGCAGTAGATTATGGACAGAATGTACACTCATCATGTGACAGCTAAAATGTCCTGCTCTGAGTGTTTTCAGATGTTTCACAGCTCCTTAAGTCTGGAATAATTCAGTGGAGAACGCTGACGAAGTGTCCTTTACGCCGTGCATGTTTTACATTCAGACATTTACGAGCCGCTACGTGCTGCAGTGCTGTTTTCTCACTCAGACGAGGTGATTTACTGCTGTGTGGAAGTCAGACGTGAGACAGAATGTGATTGCTGGTTGTTTACCTCCCAACAAGAACAAACACTAAACAAACACTTATACATTCATTACATTCATTTTAATATTCACTCCATGTAAATGTTTGTTATTCATATTTCAAGGACATCTAGGAAGAATGTGAACATACTGAACACAGGAATCCAAGGAAACCGCTGAAGTAACCTGAAATGACAGAGTTAGCCAGTCCGGTTCAATAATAATAATAATAATAATAATAGAACTCAACAGAACTCAAGGTCGCCTTACAGTCAGGTAACAACAAATAAACACACCAAATATTTATTTCACACAACATTAAAAAATGGTATGTGTATATATATATATGAGAGAGAGAGAGAGAGGAGTGTTGAATTTGTGGATCGAGGTGCTGAACAGCCAGCAGTCGAGGAGATTCTGGTTTGTGGTAGTGCTAACAAAACTGCATTAGTGGACCTGAAGGCATGAGGATCTGAAACTATGAAGAGCGTTTAAGGCAATGAGCAGAGGATTGTGTTTAGTGTGAGAAGGGACACATAAAGCCAGCTTTACGCCCTGTGATTTTCAGCCCAATTTTGTCGTCATTGATAAAAGTAAAACTCACAGTAAAAGAATTCTTTGGTCCTGAGTTGAGATCGGCATTGTTAGATCACATAATGTGACTGATTTAGCGCCAGTGCAACCAAAGTTGGCCAAAGACAATGTTTTGTGATTAAACTCTTAGAGTTTGATCTCTGCTACGATGCTCGCCTAAAATCCACCAATAGGAGGACGACAAACTCATGGCACAGCTGCAGAGTTGTGCTAACAGTGATGGAGAAACGTAAACGAAACATGATAACGCTTGTGTTTATGTGAGCCTGTTTTCTGCATGAGCTGATTTATGCATCGTGCTGATCGATGACGTGAGCAGAATGTAGTAATTTTCCTTAATTGCAGGCCTGTCTTTAGAGGATGTTCACTGTATAATCTAACATATTAGATTATCACAGAGTCAGTTATAGAAATCAGAACAGAGTTTATTGAGATCTTGTACAGGGCAACGAGAAATAATCTTAAACGAGTTCTGAAATCACAGAGAGTAAAAAAGATTTAACTGGTGTAATTCATAATGAATGTTGTCTATGTGCAGGTGGATGTGTATGAATAAGTCTTTTGAGGATATTGTCAGGGAGAAGAATCATTAATACAGAAGCTAATGAGAGCTAAGTAAAGGCTTAAAGGTGATAAACAAGGTTTTACTGATCTGATATGGGGTTCTGATATTAGTGACGAAGCAAATATAAAATAAACACCATATATCTCTGCAGAAAAGTTTGGAATTTTGGAATTCATGGATAATTTAACAAATGACTAAGGTGTAAATTATAAAGAAAACCAAGAAGAAGACCAAATCTCTGAGTAATGCCATGAGTGATGGGGCAGTGGATGACATTTCAGTTAGAAAACTTTGACTTCGTTGCCCTTTATTCGCTTATTCTCAGACAGTGACAAGGTAAAGTGAAGTGTAAGAGTTAATGAGCTCAGTACAGAATTTACTGATCCGATTAAAAGTGTGTTTGGATTTGGGTGATGTGATTGAGGAATATCATTTGTTTTGAAGCTGTGAAAGTGAACATTGATCCCAGTCTCTTTTCATCCCAACACTTTGTATAGAATCTCTGTGTTTAATTCCAGTTTAAAAGAACAACAGGACGCTGGTGTTCCACAGGGTTGATATGATTAGACAACATACATTAGACAGTGTTTATAAAGTGTGGTACAGACCTGGTGTAGACTCTTTGACCTGTACATATCTGACTCGCATAGCTCTCGTCTTTCTAACAACATTACAGTCACTCAGTCAGATCTAATCTGAAACTTCTCTTTAGCAGAAGCTTCTCTTTAGTCTAAGTGAAATGAGCTGGTTCTCAGCAGGTGGTTCTCCTTACAAAGTACGATGAGATGTATGTTGTGCTTAAAACAGATGTTTGTATTTGGCTCTGAGAGAAAGACAGAGAGATGGACAGAGATGGAGAGAGAGAGAGAGGGTTAAGGTTTTGAGCTGCAGCTCTTCATTCTGTGTTAAAGCTTTTTTGTTGCACTGATCTGCAAGTGAAACATTTTTGTTTGGCTTCAGTAAATCAGATTTTTTTTTTTTTAGTTGTGTGTCACAACAGAGAGCGTTTTGGTTTTGGATTCCAGCTCCTCTCAGACAGACTGGGCAAAAAAATGGCTAACTGAAAAGAGGTGGATGTTTTGATCAGACTGTGGAACAGAATTGGAATGGAAATAAGGAGAAAGAGAGAAATTGTTTCACTCCCTCTCTGTGCACAAGGTCACAGCAATCTACTCGTCTTCTTGATTATTTGGCCAGCAGTCATTTTGGTCCAACACCAAACAGATGTGGCGAGTCGCTCTGCCTGTGCGCCAGCGGCGATCATAATGGATCAGAGATCTCAGTGTGAAATGCCGGCCGTGATACAGCTGATTAAATACGACAAGCACAATCACCGCTCTTTCATTCAGTCTGAGATACTCTGAAGTCACAGTGGATTCAGGAAGCATTTTATCCTTCACACTGTTACTCACCTTATAATTATTGTTAAAACAGAATTCCTTCATGTGCATATGACACATTTGCAAATTAAACTTTAATGAGTTTAATGATTATTTGCAGTTTAGATGCTCTAAGGAAGGTTCTTGAGTACACACTCATCAGCTGAACATCTGAGGTGTCATTTATTTTACACTGCAGTTACCTGCTGGAAGTGATGCTGAATCAGGAAGTGCAATAAATTACAGGATGGGGAAGAAAGGAAAGAAAGGGGGGGAGAGATCCATACACAGGAGAGAGGTAGACTGAGCAGCCAGTACTCTGTGCTTCCACGAGGGAAAATAAGAGCACACTGTAGAGCAATAAATAATGTGAAAGATCTCACATTGAGCTTAAACATTACTAAAGTGCAGCCATCAGACTTTTAGGGTTTGAAACTGCACAATGACATTTAGATCCTCAGTTTCACATACATTCCTTCATTATTTCACTCCTCCTAACCTCTCGGGATGGTGAGAGTCACCTCAGTACGCTGTTGCCGAGACATTCCGGTGTTGGTGGCCGGAGTGGGATTGGATAGCGATACATGCTGCACAGCACTGATTGCATTCTTTCGCTTTTGTTGTGACAGACTTCACAATGTCACCGTGCCTGCGCTCAGTGGTGCAAACTTTACCTAGTAAGACAGGTCACAAGCAGGTCACCTAGGTTATAATGCCCACCACTGATGCCTGCATCACATCTTATGTACACTGCCCAAGCACTGACTGGAGACATACGGATGACTTTCTAATGAGAACATTTGATATTCCCTTGTGCACGGCACGCGGTGGAAATACATTAGACATTTCACTGTTAGCACTGGAAGTTTGTGTATCTGCAGATGTTAAATCCTTGCTCCTAGTCCACGGTCACGTCACCAAATTTTGTAAATTAATCAATTAACCCTGCAGCATTCCATGAAGGTGAGCCTGCATGGCGTTCCATGCTGTGTCCACGTCATACGTTACATCATATATCAGTAGGTATATTTGTAACTGTTGTTCTTTGAAACTTGTAAAACCACCAGTTTGGCTTCACCATGAACCCAGTGAGAACTCAGAGAGAAGGTTCCAGGAAAAGACTGCATGATATGTCAATGTGTGACTTTGTGAAGGTTTCCAGGTGATTCTTATCATCGCTGGTCGTTATACATTGTTCACAGAACCACATTTATAAAAGGCTAATGAACTGTCCTTGACAGTTACAAATCATCAAAGTTACAATAAAAATTTAAACTGAATTGAAGAAAATGTATTTTAATCAGTTTTATAAAAGATTTCTGAAGTGATGTTTGTTCATGTGGTAGTCTGTTTATTATTCTGTCTGTAATTTAGCTTTGAATTTTCTCACTATTTAATGAATTGCTGATTATTATTGATGTACAGAGTATAAAAATGAAACAGATGTGAGTGTCGCGGATTTCTGAGAGAATCCAGCTGAGAGTTGGATGCAGAGGGAATGCATGTCAGGTGATGGAGGTGATAATCAGTCAGGTTCTTCTCTGGCATCTCCATCCAAAGGAAATGGAGTGTTAAGACCAAACAAAGGGCCTCAGTATTAGTTTTTTTCCTCAAGAAAGAGTGTGGCATTTCACATCCTAATGGTGACACTTTTCACAAAGTGCTTTCAGGCAATTACCCGCTCTTCTGGCGTTTGTCTTCATTTCACTCCATGTCCTCTCTCAGACCTTTCCTGCTGCATCACTGTCACATCCTGAAATAACGTGCTCACGGTTAATGCAGTGAAATGTTTTAATGTGGAAAAGATACGCCTTTATAATGGAGTTTTCATTATTTTATTGAAAATTTCATCATAAAGTTCATTATTTTAAAAGATTTCTGAAGATTTTAATTTTTTCATAAATAAAGTGTTTTTGTTTTGTTTTGTTTAGAGCTTGTGCCTTTCACTTCATGCAGTGTGTTTCTTCTAACTTTGTTCTGTAAAATTAGAGGAAATGATGTGAAGTAATGATCTCTGATGCACTCCCTGACAATTTCATGCATTTTGGAGATGTTTAAAAGTGAACTTCAGACATAATGAGTCACGCTGAGTTGCCTTTTTCTGTGCAATTGCATTTTGATTGACACAGCTTGTGCTTGTATTCCTTCTTTTTTTTTTTTTTTTTTTACATTTTTTAATAATAGTAATTCTGAGGTGATTTGAATGCTTCAGTAATGTTGTGTCCTTGTGAAGAATGTTGAAGGTCTGCAGCACTTTCACTGAGTTTTTCCTGAAATGATCAGAATTAATTTTGCTTCATTCATAGATATGCCGTGAGAGGTCAATTTTTATTTTAATGCATTTATTATTGTTACCATTCTGAGTTACGTTAGAATAAGCAGACACATTCTCATTATGCAACAATTCTGTTCCTTCTACCTTCATGTTTCAAACCTGATGCATTTTAATAGCCTGGGGCTATTTTTAGCCTTTTTTTAGACTCCTCTATAAATAAACCTGAGTTCCTGTACTGTTGGGAAGAATCAGAGCCTTAGCTTAGCAAACTCCATAAAACAAAACCTCTGAGGGAGTTGCAGGTTCTGAGGTTATCCTCTTCACTCTAGGAACTTTCTTTTTCCTTTTCTCAACAATTCTAAATTATAATCAGTTGTGTCAGGTCACTGCAGCTGTGAGGTGATGAACAAAACCCTGAGGTGTAGGAAAGCCTGTGATGATAGAAAATATATGTGTCAGGGAGAAATAGAATAAAATTATCTATTTATATATTTATATTTTCTTTGTGACTTAGAGGGTCTCACATTTCACTATGTCTACATTTACATTTCTGTTCTTTAATGATTTTCTGTGTGTAAATAGCTACACGTGCACAGGATTCAGAAATATGTAATTATAATGAGGATGAGCAGCGGTCAGGCTGTAGTGGGTAGTTTTAATGACAGAGGGTTTGCAGCAATAGCTATATTTATCAGGTTAAATTTCTCCAAAAATCTCCTATAACCCATTTCATAAAAATAAAAAAAAAACATTCAGTTAACTAGCTCACCAGCTTGATCAGTGTGACACAGTGTAATTAACATTTCATAAACCCTGTATATTAATACTCCACACATTCTACAACTTATTGTGGGTTCCCTATTTTTTAACATAATAACCTAGAAGAAGAAGAAGAAGAAGAAGAAGAAGAAGAAGAAGAAGAGGGAAAAGAAACTGCTTGGAAGTGCTTGGACCCCTAACTCTCATTGTGTCTCACTGTGTAAAAGTGTATATAAACTGAGAAAATAAATTAATCTCAATAACTGTAATATTATTGCATTGGTCTAAACAAGTGAATCCATCATGGAGGACAAACAGCAAACAACTAATTTTAAGTTTAATTAGCTCTAAACTTTAAAATCCTTGTTTGTGTCCCATCAGACTCCCCCTGATCTGTTTTCAGCATGTTTCAGTAGCTGATATATGAAAGAAAGAGTTTTGATTGAATCGTTTTAGGATATATTGATCAGATCTCCTCCATCACTCGCTCAAACTCAGAAACGTGTAGATAAGTGTTTCTGACTCTCACAGCTCTTCTACTGTTACTGTGTGAATAAAAATTTCTTATCTGCAGCATGACCTAAAGAAGCTCTGACTTCTGCTCAGTGGCAGATGCTGAGTGAGCGATCTGGTTTCCTCTGCCCCGTTAGGACGTGACCTCTGAGACTTTTTATTCTTTCACTCACTTTAGCCCTATTCAGGCGGGATTAGTTTTCCACGTGGATGTGTGTAATGTAATTATTAAAAGAGTATCTCTGGGATTTTAGTCTGAATCCGACATGTCAGTACTCCATATTTTCTCTTCTATAAACTGAGTAGTAGAAATAACTCCAGGTAATATACACTCACTGTCCACTTTATTAGGAACAGCTGTACACCTGTTCATTTATGCAGTTCTCTAATCAGCCAATCATGTGGCAGCATGCAGATGCAGGTCAAGAGCTTCAGTTAATGTTCACATTAAAAAAAAAGTGTGATCTCTGTGACTTTAACTGTGGAGTGGCTGTTGGGGTTTACAGGGAAGTTATCTGTGCTAGGAACTCAGTAAACACTACAGACATGTCCTGGTCATGTGACCTACTAATGAGTGAGCGTGGCCACACCCCCTGTAACAAGCTCTTATAATAAAGATTAGAACAGTCAGTGTGTATTAAACTGAACACACACACACACGTCCTCATCATTACTGAACACAAGTGTGATATGTGTTTTTTAGTTGTTGTAATTTTCTTGCCACTAATAACACGTCAACATTGTAATTGTGTTTGGTCATCATGTGTTTGTGTTTTCGTTGTGTTACTGTGTTCTCTTCCTCTCTATGGCATCATTAGTTTGTGAACTATGGACAATTGTTGGACATTATTTCATTATAATGTAAAACTGCTGCAGCTGTATGTCACATTCAGTGGTCTGCTGTGTATTTGTTATTGCATTGTATTGTGTGTGTGTGTGTGTGTGTGTGTGTGTGTGTGTGTGTGTGTGTGTGTGTGTGTGTGTGTGCGCTTACTGTCTATCTGTGTGTGGCATTTTTTCTCAAAGGACTTGGTTTATTTTGGCTGCTACAGTTAATTTGTTTTTGCTGAGTCAATTTCTGCACATTGATTTTTCACCTGGTGTCGGTTAGTGGTGTGGAGGAGACAAGGAGAAGAGGAGGACAGGGGTCTGAAGGTGTTTGGGGATGTTCTGAGGTGTTTGGAGGTAGCTGGAAGAGTTTGAAGGTAGTTGGAAGAGTTTGGAAGTAGTTGGAGGTATTTAGAATTAGGTGATTGATGTTACCCTGATTGTGTATTGTGTTTTATTTGCACATTATCTGCATTTTATCCACTGTGTGTATCCACTGCATCATATTGCATGCATCATGCTGCTTACCTCCATCTGTATACTGATTATCTCAACTACCTGCACCATAATTCTTATTTATTCCATTTAACTTAATTGTCATTTGCATTACTGGTTATGCATCATATTGTGTACCTTCACCTGTACACTGTTAACTTACTGCACCATAACCTGCTTCCTTATTTTAGTTTATTTGCTATTTTCACTACTGGTGGGATGCTAATTGCATTTCACCGTCTCTGTACTTGTACTCCGACAATGACAATAAAGTTGAACCTAACCTAACCTATGTGGGTGTCATGTTATGGGGGCGTTATGTCATAAGGCCTGTATGTCATGTGGGCATTATGTCATGAGGGCTGAATGTCATGTGGATCTTATGTCATGAAGGCATTATGTCATGTAGTTGTATGCATGTCAGGTGGGCTGTATGCAGTGGGTGTTATGTGATGTGGGCTGTATGTCATGAGGCCATTATGTCATGTAGACTGTATGTCAGGTGGGTGTTATGTCATGGTGACATTTTCCCTCAGTGCTATGCAATCAGCCCACGCACCTACATGTCCTTTACTGCAAATTAAGATTCATTACAGCGCTTATGAGATAAAGTCCCAAATGGACTTTATTAGATCGTTACTCAAATTAATTTCCACTCCGTCCTTTTCTCTCTGAGCCGGTACGAGGCAGGAGAAGTATGAATGACACATACATCAGTTTCTCTTCGTTAAGTGCACATAGTCATGGGAGGCTGATTACATCACATCTAAACGGATGTTTAGCTGAATTATAGCATCAATTAGCTCATTTGGAGCAGCAGAATGCAGAGTGATAAAAGTGATCCGAATGCTTTGCAGTCATTAAGAGGAACTGAGATGGCAGTGTTTACGACCTGGAGAAGCTTTAACAGTTTTTGACATTACACACCTTTTCCCTCACTAATTTCAGTTTGCTTTTTTTCAGTCATGTGAATTTAAAATGCCACGGAGGCGAGATTTCTCCAGTTGAGGTGTTGCTGAGCAAAACAAGTCAGAAATATGACACCTGGTTTTACCTCTAACACAGCATCTCTCTGCCTTCATGGTTAATTTTAGCAAGAATTATTTTAATTTTCAGATCAGCTTTATCCTGTCACAAAATTAGTTTTGATTCCCAGCCATCAGTAAAACATCGGCCATTTCATGCTTATTAGTAATATGAGGAAAATCCAAATTGAAATCCAATCCAGTTCAGAGTCAGGAATATTCATACATCATTTTGTAATGAGTGTGTGACTGGAGAGCGTATCACACATTGTAAATTCTGTTCACTTTCCCCGGTAACTGGTTAGCTCGGTCACTGTTGTTAGCACATGTGCTGATTATTTATAATCGCTTGCTATTAGTAGCTGTGTTAAAATTATGAATGAATGGAACTCACAACCTGCAAACACCAGTAATGTGAAAATATGAAACATAAAACTCACAGCACATCACTAATTACTAATTATTAATGACAAGAAAGTTTATATATACACTCACAGAGCACTTTTTTAGGAACACCGGTACACCCACCCATTCATGCAATTATCTAACCAACCAATAGTGTCGCAGTAGTGCAATGCATGAACTCATGCAGATTCAGGCCAGCAGCTTCGGGTAATGTTCACCTCAACCATCAGAATGGGGAAAAAATGTGATCTCAGTGATTTTGACTGTGGAGTGATTGTTGGCTGGATTGAATGCTTCATAACTGCTGATCTCTTGGGATTTTCACACACAACAGTCTCTAGAGTTTACTCAGAATGGTGCAGTAAAGAAGAAACATCCAGTGAGCATCAGTTCTGCAGATGGAAGTGTGTTGTTGATGAGAGATAACAACGGAGAATGGCCAGACTGGTTTGAGCTGACAGAAAGGCTACAGTGACTCAGATAATCTGTGGTGAGCAGAAAAGTATCTCAGAATGCACAACACGTCGAACCTTGAGGCAGATGGGCTACAACAGCAGAAGACCACGTCGACTTCCACTTCTGTCAGCCGTAGAGTCAGAATTCAGCACCAACAGCATGAATCCATGGACCCAACCTGCCTTGTGTCAACAGTCCAGGCTGGTGGAGGTGGTGTGATGGTGTGGGGAATGTTTTCTTGGCACACTTTGGGCTTGTTAATACCAATCAGTCATGGCCTGAATGCCACAGCCTGCACTATATTGCCAAAGGTTTTGGGACGTCTGCCTTTACATGCACATGAACGTTAATGACGTCCCATTCTTAATCCGTAGGGTTTAATATGGAGTCGGCCCTTTGCAGCTATAACAGCTTCAATTCTTCTGGGAAGGCTTTCCACAAGGGTTAGGATTGTGCTTATGGGAATTTTTGACCATTCTTCTAGAAGTGCATTTGTGAGGTCAGGCACTGATGTTGGACGAGAAGGCCTGGCTCGCAGTCTCCGCTCTAATTCATCCCAAAGGTGTTCTATCGGGTTGAGGTCAGGACTCTGTGCAGGCCAGTCGAGTTCCTCCACCAAACTCGCTCATCCATGTCTTTATGGACCTTGCTTTGTGCACTGGTGCACAGTCATGTTGGAACAGGAAGGGGCCGTCCCCAAACTGTTCCCGCAAAGATGGGAGCATGAAAGTGTCCAAAATGTCTTGGTATGCTGAAGCATTACGAGTTCCTTTCACTGGAACTAAGGGGCCGAGCCCAACCCCTGAAAAACAACCCCACACCATAATCCCCCCTCCACAAAACTTTACATTCGGCACAATGCAGTCAGGCAAGTACCGTTCTCCTGGCAACCGCCAAACCCAGACTCGTCCATCAGATTGCCAGACAGAGAAGCGTGGTGTGTCACCCTACGCTTTGCATTGCACTTGGTGATGTAAGGCTTGGATGCAGCTGCTCAGCCATGGAAACCCATTCCATGAAGCTCTCTACGCACTGTTCTTGAGCTAATCTGAAGGCCACACGAAGTTTGGAGATCTGTAGCTATTGACTCTGCAGAAAGTTGGCGACTTCTGCGCACTGTGCGCCTCAGCATGCGCTGACCCCGCTTTGTGATTTTACGTGGCCTACCACTTCGTGGCTGAGTTGCTGTTGTTCACAATTGCTTCCACTTTGTTATAATACCACTAACAGCTGACCGTGGAATATTTAGTAGAGAGGAAATTTCAGGAATGGACTTCTTGCACAGGTGGCAACCTCTCACGCTACCACGCTTGAATTCACTGAGCTCCTGAGAGCAACCCATTCTTTCACAAATGTTTGTAGAAGCAGTCTGCATGCCTAGGTGCTTGATTTTATACACCTGTGGCCATGGAAGTGATTGGAACACCTGAATTCAATGATTTGGAGGGGTGTCCCAATACTTTTGGCAATACAGTGTATATGAGTATTGTTGCTGACCATGTGCATCCCTTCATGGCCACAATTTACCATCTTCTAATGGCTCATCATTATATTATTATGATAATGCATCATGTCACAAAGCAAAAGGCTTCTCAAACTGGTTTCATGAACATAACAATGAGTTCAGTGTTCTTCAGTGTCTTTCCAGTCACTGGATCTGAATCCAATAGAATGCCATGAAGAACTGAGGCCCTACGTAGTATTAGTATAGTGTTCCTAACAAAGGGTTCAGTGAGTGTGTGTGTGTGTGTATATATATATATATTTATTTATTTATTTATTTATTTATGTATATCTTCTTTTAAAGTGAGGAGTTTGTTTCTATGGTAACAATCAGTGACTCCACTTGACACATAAATGTCACAGAAACTCCTTCACAGAGAACCCAACACACCGGTTCCAGATAATCAGCTGACTGAATCAGGCCGATCAGCTCTGATGGGTTCTGTATGAAAGGAACTTCAGGGACACGGCTGATGTAGAGAACATGGCATGGTGGAGGTTTAGGTGTGGTTTGTTGAGGTGGTTTGTTCAGTGTGGAGGCAGTGGTAGAGAAAATTATTGAACTACAATTTTATTATCCATTGTTTACTGTGGTATAAGAGGAACAAACCACTTGTGGATGTGATGTTACAGGAAAATAATCAACTTGTGTGGTAACAGTGACTCCACATCACACCACCCCATCACTCAGTATTTTACTGTAAAACACACACACTCACACACACACACTCTCACACACACAGACACACGCACTGTGATTCTGACTGAGTTGTGGAGGTTTGTAGATATTTGTGAGCGTAAATATAAAGCGTGTGTGTTTGTGTGTGTGTTCGTGTGTGTGTTCGTGTGTGGGTGAGGATTCAGTATGCAGATGATGCTTGGTTTTTATGATATTGTGGGTTTACATTGTGATGAGAAATGAGTGTTAATGAAGGCATGCTGCTGAGCGAGCACAGACACAGAGAGCCATCTGTTACTGTAAAACTCTCTACTTCCTGTTTTTAATGCCGCACCAGTGAAATTATCCAAAATCATCGACACAAGCCAATGGATATCATCTTTCTTTTGTTCTTCTTTCTTGCATTCATGTTTTGTCATGTAAAAGATTAAAACCACTGCAGCGGCACTCTGAAAGCGCAGCCATTCTGTCGTATGTGAAATAGATGTAGGTGCGATGGAATATAGATGTAAGATGTGGTTTAAGTAATGCATGAAACCGATTTCACCAAGGGCAAAGCAGGCGAGCTCTCAGTGCACTCAGCGAGGCGAGGGGATTAGCGTGCAGCTCACGCAGCCAGACCTGCTCAGTAATAAATGACGTTTGGTTTGAGACAGGTGGTTACATCACCTAACGAAATGCTCTGTCCAAACCGAACCCCGCCACATTTCAGCTCTCGAAGGTCAGTCCAGGCGTCTGGTCTGCATGAAGATGGTCCGTGTGACACGCCCAAGCAGGTACACGCATAGCTCTTCAGGTTTCTTGGTGCGTGTGGAGCCTTGCGGGGTTTGTAGTGAGTTATCAGTCCTGTGAGGAGGCTTCACGTGTGATGTATGGATTTCTGCATTGCTAATGCTATTGAATAAATGTTCAGACTCAGTCAATATAATCTCTGGAGATCTGCATTAATTTTTCAGGCGATGGTTAATCATGTCGCCGCACTTCAGGTCCCACGATCGCTGCACCTGTTTCTGTTAGTGTAATTAATTTGTGGTACTGAGGGACACAGGACGGTGTGAGCATGAAGAAAAGTTAGCGAGTCAGTATTTATTATCATTATTATTATCACACTTTCAAGGCCACAGTGACTGACTGCAGCATTGTTGTGTAGTTTTTTGGCTAAATAAACTCTGAGGTTGTCCCACTGAGACAGGATATCTACAAGTTTCATTGTAGCTTAGCAGCAATAACTAAGCATGGGCACTGTCGACAGGAAAACCATGATCTCATACTCACACTAATTCTACATAAATCTGTGATTTTATGGTCATTTGCACAGTTCAGATCTCAAAGATCTCCTCTAAAATCAAACAGAAACAAAACTCAGGTCTGACAGCAATTAAAGACGATGAGATGCATCCAAAAACTATAAGAACATAACACAAATGAGTGTAGATATGAGTGCACAAATATGAGCTAAATGTAAATGAAAACATTTTAATATTTTTAAATAAGTTTTAATATTGCTTTAATATTTAATTTGTTATCAGAAGTGTGAACATGAGGTGAGAATTGAATATAAAGTAAATTTTACTGCAGTAATAATAATTCATTTTGGGAAACATTGGGGCTTTAAGACACTGAGACATAAGGCATTATCAAAACATAGTAAATGGTTTTATTTTGTCTTAAAATGACAGAAACAGACTTTTGCATCTTTTGAATTTCGGTGGCATTAATTTACACACAGTCTCTGTTCAGGCTGCAGTAATTCACACTGCAGGTGATAAATTAATCTATTAGCACTGACTCCGCCCACTATTTTAGTGTGTTATTTTCCTCATGTGAAAGAAACAATCCTGTCATCTGTCTGTGTATCTCTGTGTATTTATATACACTGCCCTCCAAAAGTTTGGAAACGCCTGAACAAAATAGGGTTTTTGGGCAACATCAGCATAAATCCTCTTTAGTTAGTGACCATTTTGCATTGATAATAAGGGACAACACAAACTATGAAAACATATTTTATTAAATAAAAAGTTAATGAACATAAACATGAACATAACATAGAAAAATACTCAAATTTTGGATTCATCAAAGAAATCCCCATTAGCAGCTA
>CM040980.1:29879850-29915317 GCA_022985145.1 Pangasius djambal | reverse complement strand
ATATATCAAGTCAATGTTTGAATAAACTGACTGCTCGGATGCCTAGTGTTGTCCCTTATTATCAATGCAAAATGGTCACTAACTAAAGAGGATTTATGCTGATATTGCCCAAAAACCCTATTTTGTTCAGGCGTTTCCAAACTTTTGGAGGGCAGTGTATGTACATCTATCTATCTATCTATCTATCTATCTATCTATCTATCTATCTATCTGTATATCTATCTATCTATGTAGTCTTTATAGTCTGGGGCTGCTTTGTTGCTTTCAGTAAGGGTTGAGTGTAATTAAGCATGTCTAGTTTATAGAATATTTGGTTCCAGTGAAGTGTTTTTTGTGTAGTCAGAATGTTCTAGCACATCGTCTTGAAATAACACGTGTGTAAGTGTTATTGATTTTTCTCAGCATGTCGTTGTGCTGCTCTGTGTTCCTGTGGTCATGTGACCAGTGATACAGCTTCAGCATCTTCAATACGAACAGCAGGATTTCACTGTAGGCGTGTGTACGTGACAGTACATGCATTCTTTATTTCTAAAGAGAAGCCGTGATAGTGGAGGTGCTCAGGGAGGCGGAGCCTTCATCATGTGACCATCTGATTCTCTCTGTGATGAGGTTCTGCTACTGAGCAGCTGCGTCTCTCTGATGATCTCAGACCTGATTTCATTTCCTCGCTGTGATTAATGTACAGATGTGTTAGAGGAAGCAGCCGTGGTGCAGGACTCGGATTAAAAACTCGATTAAAACTGTCGACTTGATTAAATTGATTAGCGATGGTGTCTGTCTGTCTGTCTATCTATCTATCTATCTATCTATCTATCTATCTATCTATCTATCTATCTATCCCATATACACAAACTGTAGAAGTAACATTTTAAGACTACAGAATTGCTTGTAGTATTTTTTTTAATAACTCTGCTCTAACTCCACCCATAACCATGTTCAACATCACTGTAGAAACTCGCTGTTTGAGTTAGCTTCAGGTAAAGAAAAACACATGATGCTGTCTTATTCATCCATCAGGAGCTCACAGAAATGTTAGGACGAGGTTATGAAGATGAACTGAAATGTAATAAGTGCAGTTTGTGTTTTTAATCACTGCACACAGACACATTTATCTTTTAAGAGTAAAACTTGAAAGATGAAATCCTTTAATCCTAGATGATATCAGAGAAATAAAAGAAAATTGGTTTGAACGAACAACCACTTTAAATCTTTATGTACACGGATGTGGCCAGGTTTTTGTTGTAGTTGTCGTTGTTGCAGTGAGTTTCTTGGATTTTTCTAAACATCACACTCGAGACAAAAACCTGAAACCTGCAGCTCTGAGATTAACGATGCATCAAAGTTCTGTCTGATCTTTCTAATTTTATATTGAAAATGTCAGTGATGCATGATCACAATGGAGAGTGTGTTTGTGTGTGTGTGTGTGTGTGTGTGTGTGTGAGTGCAGGAACGAACTGAGAATGATCGTTTTAATCACTGACATTTTAACATATTCAGAAGGTAGAAAGGTTAAAAATCTCTGCACTCCTTCATGAATATTTAATCAGACCTGCACGTCTCTGCTACAGGTTTTTAAATCTCTGACTGATTTCTTCCTCTGAATTTTTGAGGAAATTCCACATTTCTTAAAGTAGAACTCATTTATTTGTCAGGATTTGAGTGTGTTCCTGCTGAGCCATGTGTGTACTCTTTATCCTTCTCTCTTTTCCTCTCTGTCTCGTCTGTCTGCTCACACGTCTATCACCCACAGCACTAACATCCATCCCTTCATCTTTCTGTCCTCCGTCTCACAACCTGTAATTCTCTTCTCCTCATACAAATCTCTCTGCGTTGGTGTCAGACGAGATGAGAGAGCTGTCTAGACTCCTGTCTGTGGTTTTATCTGAGAGATGCATTCTGGGGAACAGAAACACCCACACAGCCACCAAGGAGAAGCACATCACTTCAGCAAAAAATAGTTTTCAGTAATCAGCCATTTTGTTTTCAGGGTTTGGGCTGAAAGTGCAGGACAGCAAAGGTCACATTTTGCAAGTCTTATAAGAGTGTCTTCAATTAGGAGCCTTTAAATGTCAGCACACATTATCATTATTTCAGTTCAGTCTGCATAAATATAGATCTGTGTGCATTAAGACTTTAATTTCTAGACACCACAGCTCCTCTCTGCTAGAAATCATTATTTTCGCACTCTGCTCTGCATTGTGTGTGTGTGTGTGTGTGTGTGTGTGTGTGTGTGTGTGTGTGTGTGTGTGTGTGTGTGTGTGTGTGTGTGTGTGTGTGTGTTTAAACATGAATTTAAACACGAGAAAAATATCTGAAAAGGACCGTATTCACATCAGTATTCAGATCTCGGAAGTAATAACAGACTGAAATGCTGTTCAGAAGTTACATGAGAATTACGCACGCAGGGGCGGAGTTTATCTAAAACAGGGGCGTGTCTCAGTTACGCTCGATTCTGATCTTGAGTTTAAGCGCATGTTTCTTGTGTGAGGAGCAGCGTTAAGTTCAGCGCCGCTGTCTGACTGTTTAATATAACCAGAATATGTCACACTGAAACTTATGTTTTGTTTGTAAATACACTCATTTGAGAACAAAATTAAATACATAAATATGTCTCGATAAAATAATTAAGCAATATTATCATTTTAAAGTGAACAAAATGTCATTGTTACGCTTTGGAGGACATTGGAGGAGACACGTCTTAATCAGAGAGATGGTTTATCTGGAGGAGTGAATGTTTTATGGATAAAGTGATGAATGAAGTTAAAGTTTCTCTGTAAGCAGAGCACTAGGTGAGCGCTAGGTCAGATTATCCTTCACACCATGGACACGTTTTATTTACAGCAGAGCATCGAATTAACGCCAGCAGCATTACCTTTATATTATTCATTCACATCAGAATAGTGAATTAATAATGTGATATAATTTCTAAAATTTCTACTTTTTTCTCAGTCCAGATACACTCTCTCTCTCTCTCTCTCTCTCTCTCTCTCTCTCTCTCTCACACACACACACACACACACACACACACACACATACACACACAGTGGAGAGAGATTAGAGTGAGATGATGATGGAGTGTAAATTTAAAGTTGTTCTCTCACTGGGATTTCACGGTGGTGTGTTTGAGGTGTTTATGCTTTGGCTGCTGATGTACTGGAGCTTCCTCAGGACTTGTTTAAAGTTTAATTGGAACGGGGCAGATTCAGGGAATTCTAACAGGTGCTAATGGACTTTCTAATTAAGATATTTAGTGCAGTTCCACCTCCTCTGGCAGCTAGTGTCACAAAAATAAAACATTTAGAGCACTGATCTGCAGCAGTTATACAGTCGGAGATCTGATATGAGTGGCATAAGCTGATAGGAACATAATTAGTGTATTTCCTGTACAGAGACACGAGGGAGAAATGTGTCATCAAATAAATTGTATTCTCACTCAGTCTCGTGTCTCACTGCCAAGTCACTTCCATGAGTAATTTTTGGAGCTGTAATTTCTCATTTTCATGATTATAAGGTTGTAATTGAATTATACTGAGAGAGAATGAACTATCTTTCTCACTCTCTGAGTCTGTTCTTTTGTTCCAGACTTTGCCAGATCGGTGGCGGGCAGACCGGCGTCGTATGCGGCCGTGTTGAGGATGAAGCCAGACAGCTCCTCTTCCTCACTTCTGAACCCCAGGACGAGGCTGAGGCAGGACCGCGGTTCTTTTGTCCAGGACTGGCCTCCGTTCTCCAGACAGGGGCTCTCAGCTCTCAGCTTTCAGGAGGACGAGCACAGTGAAGGTCAGAACCTAAACATCACATACCTCCACCTCATGCTTCATCATGATCAGTAATACTTAATACTAATTCTGTGACAATATAAAGCAGTGTATCTAATCAAAGTCTGGATGCAGAGCACGGCCTGGTGTATAATTTATGGTCAGAAAACTATAACACTTTACTCTCTGTGAATTCAGTACTTGTTTATGATTGTTCCTCTTCACATTGTTCGAGGTCTCAGTAAACTCTGTTGAAGTCTATAACAGATTGTGTGATAGCACGTGTCTCAGTGTCAGATTATACGATGATGATCCTCTAATGATAGACCTGTGATTAAAAAAATTACTACATTCTGCTCACATCATCAATCAGCGTGTGTGTGTGTGTGTGTGTGTGTGTGTGTGTGTGTGTGTGTGTGTGTGTGTGTGTGTGTGAAAAAGTTTGGACACCCCCGCGATAAGGAAAATAATGAGGAGATGTGGGCGGAGCTGAGGGAGGGTGGACATGTGATAAACACTTTGGAGTCTTTTGTAATATAGAGATAATTCTGCAGTTAAATTTGTGCTACATGAGTCTTGATTATACAGTGTTGTGGGTTGTGTAGTTGTGGGTGTGGCAATTATTGAAATGTGCTTCAAAATTCTTTACCAGTTTCCGTCTGAAACTGTAACTAAATTCAACGAGTAATTAATAGCTCAAAACTGTTTTTTGTCATCTGAGTAACTTACCCTCAGCTGAGGCTGGACTTCTGTTACTCCTGAGGATCATCACAGCTCAGCTCAAGGAGCATTTTAATCTAATATTATCCCTAAACTCTGGAACAGAGTTAAAGACTAAAATCTGCATTGTTTAATAAACTACAGGCTGAGAAGTGTAATATTTACATTTAATCATTTATCAGGTTTTATCCAAAATTATTTGAACTTGAGATTTTCATAAAATATAGTCCTCTCCTGTCTAGTAGTGTATCATTGGCATAGAACTGAAAGCTAACTTTGTGTTTGTAAAATGCTGTTTTGAGTTTTACTGTGACATTTTCATACAATTCCAATGAGCTGCTCTGAGATATTTCAGCTAATTTTAAATATTTAACACTTTTATATCTTATATACAACAGTGCATTCATTCTCAGTTGTACACAGGCGTAAATCTCGTCCGTACAACTGAGACACTAGCCGTCCATGTGAAACTGGAATAATTAAGTCATCGCAGCAGGCTGATGTCAGTGTAATGGCGAGAGTGACCTCGAGAGGAAAGCCTGGCCTATTCATCATGACCATGTGTGCGGCGAGTCGGCCGAGGTCACGGCCTGCAGGAAATTGAAGAGGGATCATCAGAACACTTTCAGCTCCCCGAGCCCTGTCTCTGTTCACTCTTCTGGCTGATGGATGCATTTGTTGAGAAAAAGGGAAATATTCATTTTCACAGGTGCAGAATGGGGCTCAAACATGACAGCTATCATTATAAATAAATCATTTCTCTACTGCTCGATTCACGGCGGGTCTCCGCAGGGTCGTGCAGCACCTGAATGGCAGAGGTGATTATTGAAGGTAAGATTTGTTGGTGTTTTGGGTCAGATGTGTTTGACACAAAATGCTGTCTTGGATTGCCTCAGCGACAAAATAATCTCATGGCTTCATCTCCATGTTTGGTGAAACTTTCATGCACCACTTGGGAAACATGTAATATTTATATTTAAGCTATGAAATTGGTAGCTTTCTACTTCTGTTATATCCTGAAAAAGTGAAAAACTTCACATTTGTCCATGAAAAAAGGTTTTAAAAAGTTAAATACAAACCAGAACTAAGTGGCATATTGATCTAAATTGATCCACTGAAGAGCTTCTGATTATCAACTTTGAAAGTACAGATTTTCACTTCATTCTGAATCCTCAGTGTATGGTGCCGTCAGGTCCGTGTTTTAGACTGAAGAGTCACACTGCCTTCATTATGTTTTAATGTTTTCTGCTCTCACACAGCTGAAGAGTTTCATAACTAGCTGATGAGTGGAATCAGGTGTGTTAATGCAGGAAAAACACAGCACTGCTGCAGGTCAAGCATCAGTCATTTTACAGGAAATAGCATCAGGCTACTGCTTTGCTGATAAAATCTGTGGACAGGAGAACATCTTTTGGTGTGACTGAATGAAACCACGGACATGAAGGGGTTTCCAAAGGATCAGACTGGAATAATTAATTATTAATTACACACATATTTCTCAGTCGTGGAGCTAAACAATCTCAATGCTTTGTTGTATGAATAATTTATTGCTCACTGGAGCAAAATGATGAACAGCAAAAATGTCACTGTGTTAACCCTCTGTGCTGGTGTCTAATCCGCCTGTCTGGATATTGATCAGAATCAGAATCAGAATCAGAATTAGCTTTATTTGCCAAGTGTGTGCGCAGACACACAAGGAACTTGTTGTGGTTTTTAAGGTGCTCTTGGTGCATGCATACATATCTGGCATGAGAGCAGAGAAGAAAAAACAAAAAAAAAAACATTTAAATAGTTAAAGTTAAACGCTTAACTAATGTTTATGAATCTGGAACAGAATGTACAGATTTATGCATTATGCATTTATGCATTATTTTATTATTTTATTTTATTATATTATTATGAATATGATAATATAAAATAATATAATAATATCACTCACCACTACCAGGCAATAAACAAGCCAACATCAAGAGCATTATGGACTGTGCATTGTGTTAATCTCGCATAAATTTGTTAACAATTTATGGCATAATTTTGCTCTCGCAAGAAGGACACCAAACTCACGGGACGGCTATAAATACAGTAGCAGCGATGGAGAAAAGTAAAGGAAACCTCATTACCTCAAACTCACGCTGATTGATGACATAAGCAGATTGTAGTAATTTTCTTTAATCACAGGGATTGTTAGTGAGAGGAAAATCTCCCAGAGGCAGCATGAGGAAGAAACCTTGAGAAGAACCAGAATCAAAAGGGAACCCATCCTCATCTGGGTGACACCGGACAGTGCGATTATAAATCATTACTTTATACGGGTGTAGAAGAGTTAAAGGACTGGCAGAGTATGACGTGGAAACCTGCAGCTCGAGGGGTATTTTATTTTGCATCCTTCCCTGACCGAGTGCTTGAGGAAGGTCAGAATGTTCTAGACACGCCCTGGTTGATTTTGTGCTGCTGTGGATATACAATTTAAAAAAATAAAACGGAAGAGGAAAAATACCACATCCCTTAGTGTTTTAATCCTCACTTAGATCCTGATAAAGTAAAGAGTAAAGGATACAATGCTTACTGAAGATAAATGAATAAATTTATGCCATTGTGAGACTGTAAAAATAAACTCTGTGTATGTTAATCCAGGACTAATTTACCTCCATGATGCAGCATTAATCCTGTGACCAGGATCTGTGGGCAGTTTATTTTGTTATTTCTATAAAGAATCTATCTCTATAATAATAATAATAATAATAATAATAATAATAATAATACGAAATTTTATTTATGCTAAATGAGAAATGAGAGCCCGATATTCAGCTCTACATCATGGATCTGCTCTTATATGCAGAACGTCAGAAGCAGATATCACAGTCAAGCAGATTTTTGGCGGCGTGATTTGTGTGGCTGTGGAAGCCAAGTAGAAATGCTCGCCAAGCCGAATGAGGGATTTTACGTCTTACATCTCAGAGGCACGAGGCTGACTGAGTAAGGGTGATCAATCTGGCAAAAGTATCATATCATGATTTTTTCAGGCTGGCTTATGATCCACGATTTTATCACAATTTTTTAATGTTGTTTGTTAAGACTATTTGAATTCAGCAAACAAACTAATTCCCCTATTGATGAAACACTTCTGTCAGCATTACAGCTAAGAAATGGCAGAAAAATATTAAAAAAATATATAGGACTCTGTCATAACAAGGATCGACTATTTTTACTTAAAATGTTTTGAGGGCTATTATTACATTCTCAGCCAGGTAAAATGTGACGGCATCAGTGATGTCTTTCCAGTATTTTGTCATAAGCGATGACTTTTTCAGGCCTGTTTGTTTACTTGAGCGCTGTTTCTGGCTGCGGTGCTGTTCACGTGCACTCTCTGTGTTATCTGGATTTTAGCACACTCTTTGGGGTGCCTTATTTCTTGATGGTTAAACACATTTGTCATGTTTCATTGATGTGCCAATCTCGCCTACTCTTGGTTATTATTGGTTTGTTCATGTCAGAGAGAGCGTGAGCTGGTCTAGGGAATAGACTAAGTCTGGTTCATAACACAACTTGCCATGTAGGAGCATTTTCAGTGCAGTGGACAAAATGTGTTTAGTAGCACAATACACATGATCTCTGTTAAAACAAATCATGGAGACATTTTAATCATCACAACTTAAGATCATCATATGGGCCAACCCTACAGCTGAGTATTTCAGTCAGAAGATCTATATATGTGAAGCTTACATGATCAGTTTAGGAGCATTTAGATAATGACATATATAGTAATCCAGTTCTCTTGTCTGTGTTTCTGTTGTTGGACATGGTGCTAGATTGCATGGAAGAGTGCCAGCTATACCGTGGTATCATTATTTATAAAGGAAGTGGATAGTGAGTGAAAATGTGGAGTAGAAGTGAGAGAGTCAGCAGAAAGTGTGGGAGTTTTCATAAACTTTAATCCGTCGGGCCATGACTCAGTCACAAGTGCACATTCAACTGTTTAGACTGGAGAGATGTGCAACCGCTCACTCGAAAGCCCCATTTTGTTTAGCAGTGCTTAGCAAACAAAAGCACTAATTGCAAAAATTGATCATGTACGCTAGGTGCTTAGCAAGCGAAATCAAATGCTGTGTCTTTCTTCATTGCTCCTTCAGGCATTAACATGTCTAACAATAAATGTCATGGCCTTTCATCTCTTTCTCTTACCTGCTCAGAAACTTTAGAAAGTATATATATATATATATACATAAACCCATTCCTAGAACCTACAGTATATTGGGACAGAATATCACCCTGTTATTTTTACTTCGTACTCCATTTCTGCATTTCCATCAGTAATCACTCTCATGCAGTATTTTTCTCTTTGGGAATGCTGATGGTTTGGAGAGAAGAGATTTTCGGCAAGGTTCTGTCTGACCATTCAGGATGTGCTAGAGGTCGGGATGATGACAGCTGCAGAGGACGTGTAGCTGGAGATCCATTATGCATGCAGCTCAGGGCTTAAATAATACACCGAGAGTTTAGGTATCTAATTCCTAGAGCTGGCATAAATGACAAAGCAAAGATATTCTCTCTCTCTCTCTCTCTCTCTCTCTCTCTCTCTCTGTCTGTCCGGTTACTGCAGCTCTACTCTTATCTGTTTCTTACTTAATGTTCCCTTCCATTCAGTAGAAGCTGAATGGATAAGCACAATGTAACTGCATAACGGCATTTACAACAAAATTGCCCCGGGCATTTCAGCTTGCAGGAGTTAGAAAGCATGAGGGATTCTTATAGGAAATATACAATATCATAAGAATCTCAGCACTGACACCAGACGTGTGTACTCCAGCAGATTTCATACACACTCTATTTACAGAAACTTCACCCAGAACCTTAACCTTAATCTGTACAGCGCTAATCTTGTCTGTGACTTTACAAAGCAGTGCTGCTGCACCTGTCAGAATGGAGGAATATTATTATATCTAATCAGTGTAGACTTCAAACCCATTAGATTTGTGAGGTTCAGGGAGTTGAATATAAAGAAAGAAAATAGTGAACCTAATACAGAACCTTGTGGGACTTCATCCTGCACTGAATACTCTCAAACAAACAACTCTTGAGTTGATCTCATATTCATATTAATGACTTGAAAGATTGCAAATACAAAATAAATCCATAAATTAAGACAAATAAGAATAGCCATTCAATTTGGACACAAGTAATGGCACCCTATGAAAGGAGGTAGAGTTAATGTGTGTCTGTGGTAGCTTTAACACTGCAGTGGCTGAGCTGCATTACTGGAAGAGGCACTCTTTCGCCGTTTAGTTGTCAATGTCATTTTCAGCTCTTTTTGTGCTTTGCTTTCTGTGGGGTTTTTTGGGCGTGGCTAAATGATAATCAGCTCTCCCAGTGGCATTTATCAACATACACATGGGAATAGAAAAAAACTTTTGTAAATCTGTCTGGAATTTGTAGTTCAAAACATTTACACACAACTTTACTAAAAGATGATAAATGAGACTCATTAATTTTAAACTTGTGAAGCTAAAATATGGCGTTTTCCCAAAAGAACTATAATTGGAAAGATTTTTTTGCCAGAAAATGTAGCTGGGTCACTGCAGGGTTACAGAGTGAGAAACCTCGCAGAATTCTGAGTGATTATTTTTGGCAGTGTGGATGCAGCAGGATTTCACTCTTCTCATGCTGGTGTAATATGAAAGTGTGGCATCTTTCCTCTCTGTTAATAACATACTGTATGATTTTATATGCGAAATTTGAGCTGTCGGTAAAGAATGATTTTGTGCCATCTCTCTAGAAAGTGAAGAATTCGGGCCTGTGTTCATCCAGGAGCCGGACGACGCCATCTTCTCTCTGGACTCGGATGATAAGAAAGTTATCATGAACTGTGAAGCGAGAGGAAATCCTGCTCCTACATACAGGTACAGATATTATCACTTCATTAACATAGGTAAGACATGATTATACTGGACAATAAATGACATTCATTTTATTCTATGTTTACTTTCAAAACTAAGACTCCTGCAGATTTTATATTTAGATCGGCAGACAAACTGCACAGGTTTAACTTGGCATGAAGAATTTATTTCTTATCTTTTGGGTTAAATTATTATTTGTATAAACAATTAGCGGTTTAGTGTTTGAGTTTGGTTTGCTGAGCCCTGCTTTAGATGTTGAGCTTATAATGTTCTGTATTTTGCGAGGGGTTTTGATGGGATGAATTAGAGCTTTGGTGAGTGATTGTACTTCACAAATGGTTGATCTGTTAGATGAATCACAGACTGTAGCATGAAAGTAAGGCTGCTCAGGCTAATTGATTCAGTCTATGGTATTTGACCGAACTGCCAGACACTGATACAATTTAATCATGGCTCATAATTTAGATCAATATCACTGTCTAGCCTCCTAATGCATAATGCACCATTTCCTATCAGGCTGTTCAGTTTCGAGCAGTAGGAAAGTGTTTAGCATCAGTGAAGTGAAAAAAAGCATAATTTTAAATAAAATATAATGGTAGGTTTTCAGTATTTCATTTCAGTTGTGCTGTTTTCTTTCTCTAATTCACACTTCTGCATTTACAGTTGGCTGATCAATGGAACAGATGTTGACATTGAGGCGGACTCACGCTACCGTTTGATTCATGGGAACTTGATAATAATAAATGCCAGCGAGGCCACGGATTTCGGGAAGTATCAGTGCAGAGCCGAGAACAGCATTGGCGCTGTCCTGAGCCGGGAAGCCTTCCTGCAGTTCGCCTGTGAGTAACGCACTGTAAATCATTCTGCACTGTGAAAGATGAAATGTACATCAGCACAGATGCAGATATGAGCTCTGTTTGTCTAAATTAGCTCCTGAAAGAAAGTGTTAAGAGTAGCGCTGTTAGATTCCATGCTGAAAAAGACAGAAGTGCTGAAATAGGACAGGAAGAAGATATAGCTTTGGTGCAGCTCAGGTACACACTGTGTGTCACAGATTAGACTTTCTTTAACGTGAACATTTTCACGCCTTGCTCTTTAGATCTGCTTAATTTTAACTGCATGAGGTCATTCCCATGGGGACATGAAGTGAGGTTGCTGGCAGTGCCAGGGTTTCTTGGATGCATTCTTAAGAACAGGCCTGACAATCATACCTATTAGTTCCCTGAGTGCTGTGGCTCCCTGGTAAGCTCGAACAGAAAGCACATTTATTCCCACAGTAATCCTTCAGGCTTTGCTTCAAAACATCAGCACAAGCCAAGGAGCAGAGGTCCAGAGGCACAAAGCTCAGTGAAAACACACGGATAGTTTTCTTTGCTGTTTTCCCTGGAGCAGCAGCCTTAAAGGTCTTACTGGCACATCTACACAAAGCGTCACTTCACTGTTTCCTAAACTTTTTGGATGAACATGGTGCAGTTGATGCAACACATTCTTCCAGGCGAAGAGGTAGAAAATGTATTTCAGGAGCCGAGTCACAGACTGCAGTATTTTTTTCTCTCTCTGCAGAAATGGACACCACTGATCTCACAGCCGACTGATTTCCCTGAAGGCTTTTTATGAGTTTGCTATCTGAGTCCACCTTTTATCATTCAGCTGCCAGCACTGAGGTTCCTTCTGCTACTTTTGGGTTTTATTGGACTTTTAAAATCAGCCTCAGGAACTCTGAAACTGTGCTGAAAGGCTTGAGGTTTTATACATGAACATGTTTCAAGTGTGCTTTATTCAATATGTTTTCAGTTTTTTTTTTTTCAAAATTCCTTCACAAACAAAACCAGACCTTGCTGCTTTGCCAAGATTTTCCATGAATGCCCTCTTCCAGTTTTGGAGGCATCTCTGGTTTTAACCTTGTGGTTCTCTCCTTGGCAGGAACATTAGCAGCCTGTCAGCGAGACAAAGGAAAGTCTCCTGCAGCAGGGACCGTTGTGCATAACGTATGGTGACCATTTATCACCCTGTTGGAAGCTCAGGGATCTTTTCATCTTTTTTTGTGTGGGGAAATCTTTCATGTCTGATTAGATGCTTCATCCATACTAAACAGGAGATCAGAGCTTCTGTGGCTGTGACATAATTAAGAGTTTTATGGAAAACGCAGAAATAACTTCGATAAATGGATGACCAAATGCAGATGAAAGGAGGTCAAATAAAATGTCGGTCAGTTTACGTATCTGAAACAGAGCTGTACATGTTCTTTACTATCTTCTGCTCCATAATTTCAGATGTAGTGGATGGAGGATCCACCACTCTAAAGCTTTGGACTTTGGGGGAAAAGAAGAAGAAAACAAAGAGTGCAGGGTTTTAGTATTCTTCCTGCAGTCTGTGGATTGTGTCTGTCCTTATTGAACCCCTTTTTGTTTTTCAATTCAATTCAATTTTATTTGTATAGCGTGTTTAACAATGGACATTGTCACAAAGCAGTTTTACAGAAATATATAAATTTAGGATATAAATTTTAAATTTATAAATTTATTCCTAATGAGCGAGTCAGAGGTGACGGTGGTGAGGGAAAACTCCCTGAGACGATATGAGGAAGAAACCTTGAGAGGAACCAGACTCAGAAGGAACCCATCCTCATCTGGGTGCAACGGATAGTGTGATTATAAATCATTCCCTCTATAACTGTGTACTACACGGACAAATAGTGCAGTTGTGTAACCAGGAAATTCATCACAGTTTTCACATGAAGTCTATTTTATTGAAGTTATGACTTGAGTGCAAAACTGTTTGTGGAAATCCTAAAGACATCATAGCAAAACTGTTCATATCAATTGAAGTCCAAAGCCATCTTCATGGTTTTTAAGTGATACTATCCACAGTAATCTCATTGATCTTTAGGGTGTCTGTAGGCTGTTTTGACATGAAAAGCTGATCTCCTAGGCTCATGCTAGTTTGCAGGCCAGGCTTTGAAGCCTCCATGAAGAAGGGACTCTCCTAATCTGGCTCCCTTGTGAAATCCTCTCCTGTATCTGCAGACAAGTAGCAGGATGTGACTAAAGTAAAGAGCATCAGAGAGAAAGCAGAGCTGGAGAAATCAGCATGGGGTTCTTCTTCACATTTCTCCTACCACTGTCCATCAATCCCAGAGACATCAGGGGGCTCGGAAACATTCGCCCAAATGGAGAATGGATCAATTTGGACTTGAGGAGGAAGAACTGTGGGGGTTTACAGAGCTCAGAAAGTGACCTGGAAATCTAAAGCAATGGATGTGAGGAGAGGAGAGCGTATTTCATCCAGGAGGAACACTAAAAGGATATTAATGTGAAACACCAAGATTCTACACAGCCAGGATTATAGAAGAAAACTTCTGGGAGCTTCTGGGTGTTTATTCTCCAAACTGTCTCATTGCTGCATCCCGAGTGAAATCACTGAACCGAGAAATTTTCTCCTTCAAAAACAACAACAAAAATCTTCTGTCTTAATTACACACAGTCAGATCCAGACAGACGATTACCCAAATGAGAAAAGCATCAACTTGAATTGACTTGAGCCTTATCTCCTATTTCTCTTCTCTCTCTTTTCCTCCATATTGTTGAGGACAGATGAATATCGATTCCTGTAGTTGTGTCTCGTGTTACGATGTGAGCTGAACGCTCTGGAGTAAACGAGAGAGCCAAATGAGGAAGAAGGAAAAAAAACAAAAGCAAAACATGTCAACAGGTTTTAATCTCTATCCTAACTTTTATTTATTGATTTTTTTTCACTAATCCTCACTTGAAATTTTTTAACATCTTAATAAAATTCTGTCTTTACTGCTGTTTATTTTCACTCTGATTCTAGGAAAAAAAATGGAAATGGCAGAAAAAACAAAAAACTTTGTCACATAGCCTCGTGTCCTCCATTTAAAAAACTTCAGCTGTCTGTGGGAACTTTATTTATTTCATTTCTTCAATCTCCTCTTAACAACAACAAAAGAAAATCTATTTTCCCATTTAGACTACAGAAGGCTCCATTGATTGTCTATGATTCATATGTCATGGAGGAAGTGAGGGGTCGAGGATTCAACACTGATATGGGGAATGAAGAAGAGCCAATGACAGGGACTGATAAATCAATAACAAACTCCATGACAAGACGGTTTAGAAGCTTTCAATTATTTAAAAGCTTTATTGTTATTATCTCTTGACAGCTTGTTAGAGGAGCTCGACCTCTTCAGAAAACACATTACACACTTATCCCCGTGTCCTTCCCAGCACTGACAGAGCGGGTGAACAGGAGGAAGTTCTCCAGTGAACTCCAGTTCTCCACCTCGAACACTTTGACGTAATCACAGGCAGGTCAACCATCAGCCACACTCTGTGCTATTTAATTTCTGCTAGAAGACAGTAACCGTGTGTGCCAGTCATGAGCTCCTAAAGGTCGTTGTGTTTGTGACCTCAGAAAAACTGCATTAGGAAGTCTTTGAATTTTGGTTGTAGACGTTTATTTTGCAAAGGTTTCAGTCTTTTTGAACAAGTTGTGATGAGATGTCATTTTAAAAGCACCGTTTTTTACCTTGAGCAGCAGCCGTATGAGACGAGTGTTGAGTAATTTAAGAAGCTCTTGCCCCATTTTCCTGTTTATTAAACCTCTGAAGCAGCAAAAACACAACTGACTACAAACATGAAGAAGTTTCCAGCTGTTGATTAACTAAACCTTTCAAAGCCTGAGCAGAAGCCGTGATTTTGAAGTATTGCGAGTTGAAAGCCGAACACGCCGATGTTGAAGTACTTTGATATATTGCATGGGCCTGAAAGAAGAACACATCTTTACATCTTTAGCTTTGGGGCGTTTCATCACCTCTGACACTGCACTCACAAACTTAGTAGATATTTTGTGCCAAAGTGTAATATTATTTTTGAACAAGCTCATGTTAATTCCTGAGTACACGCTGATCTGTAGAGTTCACGCCAGAGGAGGTGGAAATTAGTGATAGACTCAAAGACTAAAACCTGAGACACTAATGACAAATGCAAAGAAACTTAATTCTGAGGAAAGCTGTGAGTTATCAGCAGACGTTATGAGCTAATAACAATACAGAACAACGCAGCTACTCACAGCATGACGACCTGCTGAAAGTATTAATGAAGTTGGTGTGAAACATTTCTACAAAACAACACCACTTCTCTACCTCACTTCTAAAACTGTACACACTTCCGAGGCATGATTTTTGTGAACGTCTCACTATTGTGTGTTTGGAGTGTGTTTGTGTCAGATAGAACAGTATAAAGTTGTGTTTGGACAGTGAGGTAGTGAAATAAGCTCCGCCTCCAGTACCACCACATCATGTCACATCGCATCATGTCAAGGCCAAGTCACAACTTTAGAGGAAGTTATTCTAGTAACAGAAAATTTTGTTTTTTTTAAAGCCAGACATAATGAAAATAAGAGATAATGCAGTTTAGGATCGTGCTTTGTGTAACAGAAACAAATTATTATCCTGTAGCAACAAACCGTCACTAACATCTACCAAATAAAACCCATAAACATTACCGTTATATCTTTCTAGTCTCAATCAGCCTTCTAACTGAACTCGGTCAGGATGCACATGTTCGCATTTAAGCTGAAAATCTTCTCTCACGGGAAGTGATGTCTTACAAACCAATCAAATGCTTCCTACGCTCTCTATCTGATTACTCTGTGTTCCTGCTGATTGGATCGGAAGCGATGTGACTCAGACTGCACTGTTCCTCTGACACGCCATTTTATCCTCAACACCAACAACGCTCTAATTTACACACAGTTCAGTTGTTATTTATTTGCGATGACCTCAGGCTTTTCTTCCTGTTTCCTCTTAATGCTTTGAATTATTTGCCTCAGTGGCAGCGATTGTTAAGCAATTTCTAGCTGTAAGAGAGGAAATCTGATTGTGTTGTGGTTTTTACAAAGAGAGCAGGGAAGGAGAAGACACGGAATGGACGACATGCAAAACGGTCTTCATGTACGTTGAATGAAATCCAGAAGAGACAACGTGGTGATTCCAAAAATCTGAATAACAACGACGATTATTTCATAAACAGCAAAAAAAAGAAAATATGGAGAAATAGTGATAGAAACATAACAATAGACAGAGAGAGATAGAGAGAGAGAGAAATGGGGAGAGAAAATGGCAGAATGACATAAAGGCAGAAAAAAGAGAAGGCGAGACTGAAACATTGTAGATGTGGGTGTGTTTTGTAAAAGCCGCCCCCTGTTCGGCGCTTGGTCATGGACTCCCGCTGTGTTACATCACTTCACTGCAGAATTAAAATGTCTTCATATTAGTGTGGAAGAGAAAAATCAAATACCACCCACAGACGCGTGGAAATTGTGTGAAAAGTGTGACACACACATCTCCTGCTTTCTCCGTCAGTTCACAATGCTCAGATTAATGGCCTTCGCATGTTAGCTGGAGAGTGGAGAAATAAAGCTTTTTTAGGTTCAGCTGTGTCTGTGTGTGTGTGTGTGTGTGTGTGTGTGTGTGTGTGTGTGTGTGTTCACTCTGACTGATGTGTGTCTAGTGTTAAGGAGATATCGGTGTTGTGTTTGATCTACAGCAGAGAAATTGCATGAAGGTGAGTGATTCTGTAGTGACTTGTGAATTTGGAAGAAGTGCAACAGCTGAAAGAAATTTTACTTGCAGATGTTCAGGTGTTTAACATTTGCTTTCCTCTAAGTGAAAACGTGAAGTGTGTTTACTCAAACAGTGTCACAGCTGACCTTTACAAACCTTTACAAACACTTTACTGACCGGCTGGAACTGAGTGCTGATGGATTCGGAGTGTTTTAGGACGTGTGTGAACGTTCACATGTCTGTTTCAATCTGAAATGTTCCTGTCTGTTCCACTGACACTGTATTTAATCTGATTATCTGGACAAGGAGCTGCTTTTTGTATTTATTAGATAAGATGATGTGTATCAAATTAATCGTGATGATTCCAAATGCATTTACATATGTGATTAGTTATCAGTGGGATAACTGCTCGTCTCGTGTTGATCAGAAAGAGAGGATAAACATCGATCGTGATCAGTCAGTGACTGGTTAATGAGAATGGTACAGAGGCCTGCTGAGGACATTATGCAGCTGTTTATATGCACAAAATAAAAAATGTGGAAATTATTTACTGATGTCAGTTTGAAAATATAAAATATATGAACAGTATAATCCTCTAATAATGTTTTAATACATCTCTCTCTCTCTCTCTCTCTCTCGGTCTGTGGTATAATTAGTGATTAGTGTGTATCAGTAGAGATGCGTCTCACGAGATCTTCAAGGTAAAGAAAAAACAACTCAGGCTGCATAAAGAATGTCTATCTATCTATCTATCTATCTATCTATCTATCTATCTATCTATCTATCTATCTATCTGTCTATCTATCTATCTATCTATCTATCTATCTATCTATCTATCTATCTATGCATTCTTGTTAACATGCAGCATGTCCCAGAGTGTCAGATTTTCCAGCTTAATAATAATAAAGAGCTGAAAAGATGAAGAGACAGCGTTCAGAGTCAGGGCCAGTTTCCTCAAAGTAAGTGATCACATTACATCTCAGAGAGAGAGAGAGACAGACAGAGAGATAGTGATGCTTCCACATATCAACACTATAATTATCTAGGTCTCAAGGTGTTAATGGGTTTGGATGAGTTTAACTGCTTTAAACACCACTCGGTCTTCACTGGAGGCCGGCTTTAGAACCCGGTTCCCCTCGGAGCCGAGCTGCTGCTGAGGACACGGCAGTAAATCTGAGGAGGCCTCTGGCAGAGCAGCACATTCTCCCAAACACAGCACTCGGCCTTTAATCTGCAGGTCAGCTTCATCCTCTGAACAACCAGTCATTCTAACACCCTGTGTGTGTGTGTGTGTGTGTGTGTGTGTGTGTGTGTGTGCTCACAGATCTCAGTGCTTTCAGCGGGCGAGCGAGAGGAGGCGTGTCTGTCAGAGAAGGTCAGGGAGTAGTGCTGATGTGTATGCCTCCTCCCCATTCACCCGGTAAGATCTCTGTCTCACTCTGTCCAAACTGTCTCACTCTCTGTCTCACTCTCTGTCCAAACTGTCTTACTCTCTGTCTCACTCTGTCCAACCTGTCTTACTCTCTGTTGCACTCTGTCCAACCTGTCTTACTCTCTGTCTCACTCTGTCCAACCTGTCTTACTCTCTGTCGCACTCTCTGTCCAACCTGTCTTACTCTCTGTCTCACTCTGTCCAAACTGTCTTACTCTCTGTCTCACTCTGTCCAACCTGTCTTACTCTCTGTCGCACTCTCTGTCCAACCTGTCTTACTCTCTGTCGCACTCTCTGTCCAACCTGTCTTACTCTCTGTCTCACTCTCTGTCCAAACTGTCTCTCACTCTGTCCAACCTGTCTTACTCTCTGTCTCACTCTCTGTCCAAACTGTCTTACTCTCCGTCTCACTCTCTGTCCAAACTGTCTCACTCTCTGTCCAACCTGTCTTACCCTCTGTCTCACTCTGTCCAAACTGTCTTACTCTCTGTCCAAACTGTCTTACTGTTGACAGCTGGATTGTGATTTATTCAATTCTATGCAAATTAGGTATGACACAGCAACAAATTCAAATGACTTGTCTCGAGTGATTCCTCGGAGCAGTCCTGCGGTGCATATGGTCTGATGTGTCTTCAGTTCCTCACTCAGAACTTTAGTTCTGACCTGCAATTAGTTCTCATTTACTGTTTGACACAAAAAACTTTATAACCTTAATTTCATCCTGTCATATATGACGTATAATTAAATGTGTATAGACGCACCAGTCTGGTAATAAAATGGACTTAATTGGGATTATATGTCATGAATCTATATAAAACATCCCGTAATTTTGAAGTGGGGGAAAATCTATATAGTTTGCAAAATTATTTACAAATAAAACAACATAAAAGTTTGATTGCAAAAGTATTCACTCCCATTCCTGTGAAACCCCTAAATTAGCTCTGGGACAATCAGTTGCTATCAGAATTCAAGCAATTTGCTGAACAGAGTTGAGCTATATGTAATTAAAGTGAGTTACCAGAGTCTATACTCAGTACAATTCACTTGTTTCTGAAAGAATCCAGAGTTTGCTAGAGAACATACCTAAGCCCACAGCATCATGGAGACCAAGGCGCGATCAAAACAAGTCTGGGACTAAGTCTGGGACAGGGAAACTATCAGTCAGAGTTTTATTATTTAAAAAAATCCCAAATTTTGAACATCCTGCAGAATGACATTTAATCTGTTCAATTTTATATGAAGAATACAACACAGGCACAACTAATGCAGACCATCTACCAAAAGTCAATAAGTGGGTAAAGAGGGGATTAGTCATAGAAATAGCCAAGAGGACAAGGATAACTCTGAACATGGTGCTACCACTACCCTGCTTCACAGTGGGGAGGGTGTGCTCAGGGGGATGAGGTTATAGAGAACTAATTCAGGGCTTTCACAGCAACAGGAATGAACACTTATTTAATCACAACATTTCTTTATTTGTAAATAACTATGCTAACTATGTTGATTTACCCACACACACTTCAATATCATGAAATGTTTTGTTCAGATTCATGGCATAAAATCCCAATTAAGTCCATTTCATTTCCAGGTTGTAACACTACATGCTAGGCATTGAATTTTGTTGTTTACTGCAGAGTGATAAGGTCAGCGGTGTTCAGGTTGCACATGAGGATGTTAAGCGCTGATGGAGTGCTGAGGAACAGCGTTATCATTATTGGAGGACAATGAAGGGAATTAAGAAATATAGTCCTGCTGAATCCACTCTGCTTCAGCTGTGTGAGCTGTAAATTTCTGACCCTGTGCTGACACAGTTTCATCAGTGTCCCCATCTCCGAGACATATTTATGTTTGGCAGGTCATGTGGGCGAGCCTGTCTCTCTGTGTGCAGTCCGCTTCTGCTCAGAACGTCATCCTATCATCATCAGCTGCTATTTTATTACCCTGCCACTCCCAACACTAAAGTGTGATGGATTTTCAGAGTTTGGAGGAGAATGTGTGTCACACTACCTGTGGCCTCATCACAGCACAATGCAGAGAGGTAACGCGAGACCTGGATGTAGCATCAACAGTAACTAATATTCAACTAGAGGAGCTAGCAGGTTGGCTTGTTAACCGATCCATCGCCACCCGGGTGATAGAACACGTTTGGAGTGAAGCTTCAGCATCAGGGACTCAAATTTACCGGATCATTAGGAATGAAACAGATTCTCACACAGACAATTATCCCCCACAGCAGGGATCTCTGTTTCTGCACGAGCGTATCTCAAATGCTCCGTCTAATATTCTTCTCTAATGGATCATCACATGTGCAGCTTCTTGTTCTTCTGCTTGACCTTAAATTATTTGCAGCTCTGTTTTATCATCACTGCTATCAGGATCATCTCTGCTCCACTGCTGCACATCACATGACCAAGGCTTAGAGCTGAACATCTCTCCTCCTGTGAAGGTGAAAGCTTTCAACATGATGAACGTTTTCTTCACTGCAGCACGACAGGACATGCCAAGTTTGCTAGGTCACTTACTGTCCAGGCAAAAATGTCATTCTTAGAGTTAAAAGAAGTATAAAGTAAAAAAAAATAAAATAAAAACCAGCTGAGGTCATTTGAACAGTTTCTTTAAATATTTATTTGATGTAAATCACTGATGTGAAGATAATAAACATGAATCAATGCCCTTAATGCTACAAACTGAAAATGCCAATATTGATTTATCTTCAGACCAGAGAGAGTGTGACAGAGAGAGAGAGAGAGAGAGAGAGAGAGAGAGGAACTAACTGCATTTTCAATCATAATCGATATTTGTCACAAATGAATTGTTAGTCCAGTATGTAAGGAATAAAACACTCAGTGTCATGTTGTTATTGGAAAATTATCAGTGGTAGGGTGGTTTAATGAAGTGGAGTTACTGTTACCACCCTGAAGATTATTTTCCTATAACAGCATGTCCCCAAGAGTTTTATCCCTTTTATACCACAGCAATTTGATAATGATTATTTATTTATTAAAGAATAACACATCATGCTTTTTTATTCATTTATAGTTACCTAGTGTTGTCCATTGTACATGCCCCTGTGAATGAGCTCATTTACTCATCAGTCCCAGGACACAGTTCGGCTTAACATGGCCTTATTCTCAAACACAAATATGTGATTATAGTTAGCATTCTTCTTATGCATGTAGTTAGAAATTAAACTACAAACAGCAGACTAATCCATCTCTCTGGCTGAGAATATAATGCATGTTTGTTTTACATCAATAAAGTGACACTGCATCAAAGAAATCCAGGTCAAGTTTGTTCGAGTCACTTCATCCAGTTTACCTGGAGTTGCTTTGGGCATGTTGACTTCCTGTAGGAGAGGTGAGGGGAAAAACACTGCTGATTTCTCCTGCTTCATTCCTGGAGGCTGAAGTTCAGCACAGTTTGGTGATTTTCCTGAAACCTGTTTGAGCTCATTAGCAGGTTCTGTAGGTGTGTGTGAGGCTACCGTCTCATTGTGAGGTTAAGGAGGCACAAATCTGATTTTCTGCCTTAATGTGACACAAGACAAATTTTTTTTTTTCAGGACTGTGTGGCCACAAAAATCCAATCTTTTCAAATCAGACCTGGGCCACTTTTGTATGTGATCCAACTCTGGGTGCTGTGCTAGTGGCAGTCTGTTGTAACAGCTCTGTGTAGTGTGTTTTAGTTTTTAATCTTTTCCGTAGTATAATCTGTAGTCTAGTTTTTTAAGATAGTCATTTTAGTGGGGCTTAGTGTTGTTTTAGTGTTTAATGTGACTTGTAGCTTTTCTTTGCTGCTGAACAATCACAGAACTCCCAAATCAGGATGGACGCTGAGTGCATAGTTTACACTCGGGACCAGCTGATAGCACTACATGAACCTGCTTTGTTACCCAGAGATAGGGTACAGATCCGGAGGAGCTCAGGAGGCAATGTTAGAGCAAAACAATGAGCAACAAAATAGTGTTTTAAACCTTTCCTCCCATTAATCATCCTGGGGAACGTGCTGCCTCTGGCTAATAAAATGGATGAACTTGGAGAATTGGCAAAATACTGAAGAGAATATCGAGAATGTAGCATAATGCAGCCAATGCTACCATGGCTGGCTTTCAGATGACATGGGCGGATCAGGACACCAAACAAAGTGGTGAGAGGAAAGGTGGGCCTTGCTGTGCTCATATACAACAGATGGTGTAATCCTGGACATGTTACTGTTAAAGACATCCACAGCATCACTGCAAGACTGCAGCCGCAACACCCCAACGCTTTTATGACATCTCTGGTGACGTCAACCACGTCTCTCTATCCTCAACTCTGCCTACTTTTTTTATCAGTTTGTTATACATTCGATCAGAGAGAACCAGACACTGAAATTACTGTATGTAACCTGCATGTAAACTGCTATTCCCCCACTCGGATCAGACCACAATTTGGTCATGCTCACGCCCAGCTACGCAGCTGTCCATCAACCTCTAGCAATAAAAAAACAGTTAAGAAACAAACTCCTGAAGTGGTGGAGACTCTGTGTGGCTGTTTGGAGACTGCAGAATGGGATGTTATCAGTGATCCGCATGGGGAGGACAGTAATGGTATGACTAACTGTGTCACAGACCATGTCAATTTCTGTGTTGAAAACAGCATTTCATCATTCTCACCAGGGAGGTTACTGCTTTCCAAACAGCAAACTACGGATAACCAGTGAACTGAAGGCAAACAAAAAGAAGAGCGTTTTAAGAGCATGAGGTGGGTCCAGAGAGAACTGAAAGTGAAAATAAGGGAGTCCAAAGACTCCTAAAAAAGAAACTGAAGTTGAAGATATAGCAAATAATACCAGGGATGTGTGGAGTGGTATGAAGCTGGTCACTGGTTTTAAGAACAACAATGAGCAAACTGAGGGAAGTACAGATTGAGCCAATCAGCTGAACCAGTTCTTCAACCAATTCAACACCGGGTCTCCAGCTGTGCCTCTGCTGAACCCACCCTCCCCCTTCTCCATTTAAGAGGTCAATATCATTGCTGATGTTTTACTGTCATTTCACTGTCATTGTCATCCAATGGGGACAGCAACAGCAATGACTATATTCAGTGGAAAGATGAGGAAATTGGTGATTTATTAATATTTGAGAAATTAATTCAAGGTAAATTCAGCTACAAATGAACACCACTACAACAGATGGCTTACTTCAAGGAGGCAAAAGACTCGAGTTAACCTAGCAGTCCTCGCTGTTCTAGCCTAGCAGTCCTGCACTTTTAGGAATAATTCAAGCACATTATGGGTGATAAGGTCACTTGGTCTCATGTAGATATTCTCAGTAGCTCTTGTGTCAATGAGGAAAGCGGTTTACTACTAGGAGTGAAGTAAACAGGCTGGTAGGTTCAGTGATAAATGTTGATTTGTCTCAGTGATTAGGGCAAATGTCTTTAAAAAAAGGGTGAATTGTAATAATCAGCAGCTGTGAGACATAACATCATGGCAATTAAGCACCCTGCTTCAAACCAACACTATGATAGAATCAGTACAATTCAATGCTTCTTGTAGTGCTTTAAGAGGATGTACATTGTGTGCAGACTGCAAGCAGGGAATCCTGGAAGACAAGCTATGACTGCATAACTAAAAGGGAGAGCCAGAAGACCATTTTACTGCTGCACAGAAAGCTTACTTCTAGCTTCTAGAAAGCAAGTACTTCTGTCTTGTCAGAATTAAGTAGGAGGAAGTAAATAACCATCCAGTGTCTAATGTCCTTTACATTAATTATTAAGCCAGCTTATTAAGTTGGTGTCTATCATCTGGCTTTGCTGAAACATACATCAGCGTAACAGTGGAAGCTAACACCATGTTTACGAATAATTTTGCCCAGAGGTAGCATATATAAAGAAAAGAGCAGTGGGCCTAAAACAGAGCCTTGGCGAACACAAGATTTTAGTTTAGTATGCGAAGAGAAGTCACCATTTACAAACGATCAGTCAAATAGGACCTGAGCCAGGAGAGGGCCGTTCCCTTAATGCCTACTACATTTTCTAGTCTATCGAGGAGAATATCATGATCAATGGTATCAAAAGCTGCACTAAGGTCAAGCAGCACAAGCAAGGAGACACAACCCTGATCAGAGGCCAGTAGTAAGTCATTTACCACTTTAACCAGCGCTGTCTCTGTGCTATGATGAGGCCTAAATCCTGACTGATACATTTCATGAATGTTATTCCTATGCATGAATCAGTAACTAATGACATTAAGGACAGATGTATATCACATGTGTTACGTGTTGTCCTGTGTGAACTGTCAAGATAGACAGAACCAAATCTGAGCAAAAATTATAATTGTGCAAAGAAGCTTGTAATGTGAATGTAGCTTCAGAGAAGAGAATCTACGAACTGTGATGAATGCCAGTCCTCCTGTGCTGAAGTTAGACAGCACTGATCTAAGGCACTAAATGAGTATTTTTCTCCTGCCAGACTGATTTATTTGCTGTACAATCATTGCATGAATTTCATACACCATTGGTTTCCTTTGCATATCGAGTGTTGTCAGACGTCCAGGTGCCGCTTCGTCTGGGCGGTGATTAATCTGAGAAACTGCGGCCCTTTTAAGAGATTCACATTCAATTTCTCAGACACAGGATCCAATGTCACCTGAATAAACAATGAATATTTATCTCATAAACAAAACTCCTTCGCGAGTGCCATCAACAGCGAATGCCAAGCACAATGAATCACACTGGTTTATGTGTTTGGATCTTGTGAACTCAACACGTTTTGGAGTTCAGTTATTTTCTCCAACACTCAGGAACAGAGAACTGGGGCTAGTGAAAGAATTATTGTTCATTATTGCTCTGTGATTGTAATTTCTCATCACAGCAGGAGTGTTCTCAGATCTCTCCTGCAGCCTGCCATTCACTCAGAGATAAATATTCATCTGGTGTTCAGGATTAAATGCCTTGTGAATACTTCTGCAGTAAACAAAGAGGAAATGCTGATAATGTTCTACAACCTTCATTCAAATTAAGAGGAACAATCAGCACAGTCACATGTGCAGCATCAAGAGATCACAGATCAGTGCGGTGTAAAAAAAAATGGATTTAACTTTTTTAAGATCACACTGACTTTCAGCTTTCTGAGTGTTCAAACTCGAGCACATCAGACAAATAAAAGTGAGAATAATTTCCTGTTTACGTCTCAGTGATTCCAAATTATTTTCAATTACTTTGCCACATTATTTTTACAATCATTTTGCTAATGGGCCTGAACCCTCCTACAAGCTATTCCAGGAAACAGAAGACAATTTAACCTCCAAGTATATTTATGAGTCCTAAAATAAATTTCATTCAGCGCCTCACTTTCAGAACACGCCCAAATAGTAATTAACCTTACAGGCAAAACTGTAATAGCTGTAATCCATCACAACATCACTGTTTTACTATATAAAGCACCACTGGCTCTGTTTTCAAACACACACACACACACACACACACACACAAAAGAGTAGTTTTGTGTTAGAGCGTCACTTTTTTTCTTTTCTCCTCCAGCTGATATTTTTGTGGTCAGAAATGAATATATCTGTGTTAATGTTGATGAAGCGCTGCAGCAGGAATTGTGAAATTCAAAATCCATGTGTTGGCCAGAATTATGAGGGTGTTACCTCCTGACAACATCCTCTTAGTGCTAAAGAACAAAACATTAACTTCAAGAGAAATAAAAAAGGGAGGCTGGTGAGGGAAAGACTGTTTATAGCTACTATTACGTAAGAGACAACAGGAACTAACTTGTTTCACTGACACTCCACAGCATTAATTGCAGCTATAAATGGATAAAAAGTATGATGTATCATTCTTTAACACAAAAAAGACATTGTAATTGTGGGCAAATTGCTGCGATACTCAACTGAACTCGACTGTTTATTACAATATGGTGGTCAGTAATGTCCAAGGCTGCAATAACAACCATGTGCATATAGAACATTTTGTTATTGTAAATATTTTTGTTTAAAACATTTATTTTAAACATTTTGTATTTTATTTAAATCCTTTATTTAATTAAGTTTTCTTTGTTAAATTGCTATAACATGGCTCCTCTTAATGAGCGTGGCACTAGCCGGTAGAACCACCTTATCATCTCAATTTGTCTGGAATAATTTTAAATTAAATTATATTTCAGGACACATTAGTAATGAGTGAAGTGTTAGAGGCCGTTGTTGTGATCAGTCAAGCAGAATGAGGCTTTATTAACTTTCTCTTCAGATTAAACACGTGCTAAATGTATTTCTAAATTATTTGTTTTCTCATGTCTTCATGTTTCGTCACAGAGAGTGTGAATAGCGTCGTGGCTGTAAGCTGTACACACACTTTGGGTTTTGTCTGTGTCCTGTACTTGTAGCTTTTTGACTCATGTGTTTATGATATTCATGTTTACATCCTGCAGGGCTTTTTAATGTTTAATGTTTAAAAGTCAGTAAGCACTCGGACCTGAACATTTCTCTCAGGCTTGTGTTTTAATGTTACCTCAGTACAAGTAACGTAAGAACACAGTGCGCTCTGGCTGCATCACCTGCATTTCATTTATTTAAGAACCAGCTCTTATTTACAGTGCCTCAGTAATACTCACAGAAATTAGAACATAAGAGAGACGAGAACAAAAAAGAGAAGATTTAAACATTATAAACTAAAACATGACAGTCACACACTGCTAGGTTCAGGATTAAATATTTAAAAGCCTTGCTGTAATCAGAGAACCCAGAGAGTCTGTTAGAGGACAGCGAGGTTCTCCTTGAGGTGTACACATCGGTACTCATCCGTCTCACCTGCACTCTGACTGTCTATCTTTAGAGATCATCTATAGCTGGGTGTTCAACGAGTTTCCATCTTTTGTGGCTGAGGACAGCCGACGCTTCATCTCACAGCAGACGGGAAACCTGTACATCTCCAAGGTGCAGCCCTCAGACGTGGGGAGCTACATCTGCCTGGTGAAGAACATAGTGACCAACGCCCGGGTCCTGAGTCCTCCTACACCACTGACACTCAGAACAGATGGTGAGATCAAACACACACACACACACACACACACACACACGTACAAATATACAGCCAGCACTTTATGATTATATAGAAATCAGAAACCTTTTACCATTGTGCCATTCTACTCCAGGCCGAGTTTATGAGAAAAGTTACGTTTTAGAAAAAGTACAGTGACCACAATCACACAGCGATGCTAGCACTCAGCTAGCACTCAGCTAACACTTCCTCATTTCTCTGTGCTCTTGAATTTTACTAATTAGTGAATATGACTATGAAACACAGCTCAAAAATTTACTGTGCTCTGAAAAAGAAAGCATGGTGTTGGACGGGATAAATATGGAAATGACAAACGTAGGAATCAGTAGATACTTACACTGTTTTTTTTGTTGCCTAAAAAAAGGTAAAGTGGAAAAATACTGTAGCTGAGTTGATTAACATGTGAAGAAAAATCGCTGTAGATCAGCGACGCTGAGTTTATTAGATCCTCTGTTTCAGTTTATCTAATCACACACATTTATGCAAATTGTTTAGCTGAAGGAGCTCACTGGACTAGCTACAGCAGCTAACATACGCTTCACACGTTCTTCAGAACCCTTGAGGAACCCATGTTTCTGTGGATATACAGCGTGAAAGGTAGTGGAAAGCTGTTAGCGCCTTTGTCCTCGTAGTGCTCGTGTTTTTGTGGATGTCAGGACATTTGTGCTGCACAAACAGAACTCTAAAAGCTTATATACTGCATTTTAGAAATAATAAATCAAACTAAAGCTTTGTCACCTTCCTTTCTCTACACAACATGTGAAACGTTTTATTGCTACTGAAAGAAATGTGAAGTATGAAAAGTATCAGTTGAAGTAGTTGTCAGTTTTTGTGCATTTTCTCTGCCCACAGAGACGTGCTTTATCTTTAGCTTTAGGGCTTCTGTCTCTGCTTACGATGCACTCCTGCGTGAGTGGCCACCAGGGAAATCATGTTCTAGAGCAAAATTAATCGAATCACTGGTCCTGTTCATGAACGGGCCTTGGATCTTTTTATAGTGTCCTCCCAGGGGCCAATCGAGAACCGAACTCTCACTCACGCTGAAGCTTCAGGCCGTTTTCTTCCATGCGAATACACAGACGAGCCTCATCACCTGTAGCTCAAAGTCAGACATTGCCGTCCTCCATCTCTGTGCAGCTCCTCTGAAAGAACCTTGGTGGAAAGAGACAATCACTGATGTCTGGAGGTCACTGGGGATCGTCACACACACACACACACACACACACACACACCAAACTTCCTTATTGACTGCAGGATTCAAATGACCTTGTTGCATGGAACACACTGAGTGCTAAGCACATTAGCATGCTAAACCTGATTTGGGCTTCTCATTAAAAAAACGAGGGAGAGATGGAGAAGAGGAATCCAGACGGATGTGTGTGAGCCACAGGTTGGTGAAGTGCTGCTGCTAAATGTCCTTGTGTAAACAGCCTCTCAGGCAACGTGTCAGAGAACCAGCACATACATTTTCTTCTTTTTTTGCAAGCAGCTTCAGGAAAAGTTAGTCACCCGGAAAAACAAACGGAGCTGATGGGAATCTTTATCCGTCCTGCAGCCCAGCACATGCATTATCCTGTTGGCAGCCGTTCTGTGTGGAACCTTCGCACCATCAGCGACCTAAAAAGCTGAAAATGATTTTGGCACCAACAAACTCAAACTACCGACTGCTCTGTATTTCTCTCACTATAACGCTGGAGTTATTCCAGAGTTCTCCTCACTACACTGGTGGAACTAAGGGTTCCTCATGGGTTCTGTGGATTGTTCTTATCTTTCTTGGAGCTCTGTCTCTTGTAGGGTTCAACATAATAGGTTCCTCCAGAGGGACAAGCAGTGTTCTGAGTGTATTATTTATTTTTGGCAGATTATGAGGTGATGATTGGTGGGCCTGGGGCCATGTGATTCCAGAAGAAATGTAATTTGTAAGAAATCTTACAAAAATTGGTTCCTCAAGGGTTCGTCAACCCTTTTTGTGAAAGCCCCGCCCTCTTCGGTTTATTGGCTCTCAGATTCACAGGACTAACGTTCACCTAGATGACTTTGTTGCAAAGTGAATTTAAATGCTACCGGAAGCTTCAGGTTTTTTGTGTCCTTTTTCCTTTTTACGTTCATCATGTTCAGTCTGACGGCAGCTTCAGCCCTTAAACATCACACACGAGTGCACAAACACAGATGGAAAATCAGCTCCATGTTGTTGTAGCTAGGGGGCGCTATAGCAGACAACACCTATAGCAAAATCTACAATGGAACAGCGACAGAAAAAGGCAAGCAAAAAGAATTAAATATGTGTTAATTCTAATAGTTTTACTCCACAGTGCTGCTGAATTCTGGATTGTGATTGGTCAGAAGACGTTGATTAATTTTCTATAACAGCATTAGTGCAGCTGCACAGGATTGTCATTTGCATGTTTGTCCTCGTTTGAGGGAGTTTTTGGGTCCAGGTGTGTCAACATTAACCATAGGCACTGACGACGTTCACTGCTCTGTGTTCGTTGTGTTTGTGCCACTGACAGAGAATTTATTTCTGACAGAGAATTTATTTCTGCTGATCTCCAGCTTTGCTGCTTCTTTGTAAAAGCATCTGTGATCATTTGTTATGAGTTCACTGGATTAGTTGCTGGAACAGAGAGAAAAAAGTTTGGCTTAAAAAGGGCATCAACAACAACATTCATCTTCAGAAATGCTTACAGGCGAGGCCAGGTGTATCGCCCTCCACAGACGCCTTTCACAATTAATCCAGCTACAGCTACAACTTTTAAATTAATTAGTCTGAGCTGGAGTTCTGACTCTTGTAGCGCGGGGACACAGGAGACACAGGACACTGCAGTTTTATTTTAAATCTGCTTCTCTCCGTCAGCTGGAATGTAAATTAGCGCTACACGATTCTCTGTGCAGAGCAGCTTCTGTCCTTCCACCTCTGAGACGATCTTAATCAGACGTCTGCACCTTGGGGTAAGTGCTGGATCTTCATCGGCCCATTGCTCCTGTCTCCTGATTTATCATCCTGCAGAAAAGTGCTGCAGAAACAACAGCACTTCTTAAAGAATACTCTCGAATTCAGGAGTTTGCCAAAAAACACTTGCAGTTCCTGTGATCTCCTGTCTCCTACAATCGGCTCTGATTCTTATCGGGTCATTGCGTCTGTCAGGACTGAAGTTAAGGTCAAACACGCTGCTGGCCTTCATCATTCATCACTCACTCAGGGAGGACTTTCCTCTCAGGGTTCTTACTGCTGAAACACACATAATGAACTGTTTATTTTGCAGCGAATGAAAAAAGGATTTGTTTTTAATTTCACATAATGGACCAGATTTTCTTCTTCTCCCTCTACAAATGCCAACATAATATAACATTTTCTTTAAATTGCAAAACTTTCCTTTAGAAGAGGACTTTTCTTTACTGCTGTTTTTATTAAGTCTCATCACGATGTTAGCATCTTGCTGTAAATATTAATTATAAAGATGGACCACTTTCTCAATGTCTTTTAAAATGATGCAATCTGATTTTCACTGAATTCACATAATGTTATAAATTCAGATAAGAGAACATAAATACTCTGAAAAGCTGAGTTCAGAAAGTTTACACACCTTCAGTACAAAATAAGGAAGAGAAAGAAATGTAATTTAAAGCATCAAGACATTTAAGTCGTTTTCACATTTTTGCCTTTTTCACTCTTGCTGCCTTTTGTACCGAGAGTTTGATGAAGTGTGAAGACTGTTTTCGAGCTCGATCCCTGGTCCTCTTGAAATCAGTGGTCTGAGGTTCACCTCCACACGCCCGTGGAGCGGTCTGCGTTGTGAAGCTCTCGGTGCTCTGCGCTGCACATGGACTAATGTCCTGTTTCTACTTTCATGATCCTGGGAAAAGGGTTGTTATGGTTACAGATATATAAATCCAGACTTTCACAAGACTGAAGCTCTGAAATTAGCTCAGCTTTTGTTTGTGGGTATTCCTGCATGATGGCTTGCCATACATCCAAAACGTGTTCTTCACCACCGTGTTGGTACCAAAGAAAAATTATAAACAACAACAAACAGATGAACTTAGTGCTGTCCAACATGCAAACCTGCCTGCACAAAAGGCACATATGCAAAATGCATGTGACCGATCCACGGGTTAGAAGGAATTCTTCTAGAAAGCAAACCGGTGAGTTTGAGCCCTGCCACAAACGAGCCCAGAATCGGTCCTGAGTACGAACTCGAGTATTCACACCCAGTGTGAAAACGCTGTTAGTGTGTCACAGACGTTTCTCCATATTAAAAAAAATTATATGTTAAGGTATTTATAGCAAAAAGATCAAAATATAAGGTTTTGGTTTGCATTTTTCTTTTTGAATGTGATATGAATATCTATCTGGGGCAGTCGTGGCCTAATGGTCCGAGAGTCGGACCTGTAACCCAAAAGTGAACCCGAAGGTCGTGGGTTTGAGTCTCGGGTCCGGCAGGGATTGTAGGTGGGGGAGTGAATGACCAGCGTCTCTGCCGCCCTCAATACCACGACTGAGGTGAGACCCTTGAGCAAGGCACCGATCCACAAACTGCTCCCCGGGCGCCGCAGCTAAAATCGCTGCCCACTGCTCCGGGTGTGTGTGTGTGTGTGTGTGTGTGCGCGCTGGGATGGGTTAAATGCAGAGCACAAATTCCGAGTATGGGTCACTATACTTGGCCACAAGTCACTTCACATCTATCTATCCATATTCTTTAATAATAAATCATTCTGTAAATATATTTTAATATTTTATAATCATTCAGCTTTTGGATCCTCTCAGTTATAATACACACAGATAACCACTGGGGGGTGAAAACTTTTTCCTACATGTTGAATTGTAAATGTAAAGTGAAATATCAATTCAGTTAATTTACACAATCACTGAGTTTCACAAACACACTCCTCTCCCAGCGTGGCTCCAGTTTGTGTTTTTACGCTGAAAGTGTTCTGGATTGGTTTTAATTGTTAGAAAATAGACATAAAGCCCAGTGATGGGATAATGTTTTATTTATTTTTTCACTAGCTGCAATATTTTAAAAGCTTTGAGCTGCTGATGGAGGCCTGGACTTTTATCAGATAATTATGCTGCATGGCACAACAAAAGAAAAGGAAAATTGCTTTGCATCAAACAAGCCCATTGTAATCTTAATAAATGGATAAAGTTGGGATTTGAAAATAGGCATTGCGACATCCTGTTTGTTTCAGCTCAGCCAGCCGAGACGCTTTGCTATCAATGTCGGCCTCTCCACACATTAAATATGATACGTGCAGAATATAAAATAGTAAAATGTTGAAAATGGATTATACGGAGAGTGCTGCTCAGGAGCTGTAAATGTGTAACAAGCAGGAGATTGAAATTGAAAAGGAGTTCAGAAAAGAAAGACTGAAGCAGTTTTCACATTTCTTGTGCACGCTTTATGGGCCGCATGAGAAATTCAATTTCTTTACAATTTCAGTCAAAATCAGTCCGACTGCAGGAATAAACCGACGTCCTGTATGAATAAAATAACTTTACATGTTTTTAAGCTCTGAAACCGCGGCTTACACACAGGAACTCAACCATGTGCTGTTCACATCACACAACTTTACTATTCTTATTCTTCTTCTTATTATTATTATTATTATTATTATTGATGATGATGATGATGATAATAATAATAATAGTAATAAAGCTCCCCAGTGTCAGACTTTTCTCTGAATGTGAAAAATTCCCAATGTCCTCTGACGTTATCTCTCACAGGAATTGGACGCACATGCCTCATTAACAGAATAATTAAAAAGGAAAGGAAGCAGAGCCTCAGGCTAAGACCAGAGGAAGGAAATCATCAGTGCGGACGCCGCTAGAAATTTACAATCAGTCTTCATGTGTGCTTTTCCTGCGCACATGAGCTACAAAAACAGAAAGACAAAATGATGGAAAAGAAGAGAGTAGAGAAGAAAAGAGGAGCGGAGAGGAGAGGAAGAGAGAAGTGTCAGCTGTAATGGAGATGAATAAACTCTGATTATCAATGTGTGTGTGTGTGTGTGTGTGTGTGTGTGTGTGTGTGTGTGTGTGTGTGTGTGTTCTAGGTGTAATGGGGGAATATGAGCCCAAAATTGAGGTGCACTTTCTTCCTACAGTCCTGGCTGCTAAAGGAACGACGGTGAGACTCGAGTGTTTCGCTCTTGGAAAGTAAGTTTCTCTCTCGCCATTTCTCTCCATTTCTCTTGCCATCTCTCTCAATTTCTGTCTCTCTTCATCTCTCTACTTTTCTCTCTCTCCGTCTCTGCACACTTTGCTGGTTGATACAGAAGCAGCTGATTGGAGGTTTAAGCAGCCGTCAGTTTGTGTTCTGCTACAGAGCCTGTGCTTGTGTTCAGTGATCATACTGTTTATAACACGACTATCCACATGAAGAAATCTTCCAAAACAAAATAGAAAGAAAACAAAATAAATTGTAAATGCTCTTTATCTCCTGCTCAGCGCAGCCTTGTTCACTTTGAACAGAATCACGGAGGCGTTTTATTTACAGTGAACGCTGAAAAAATGTAAAGTTTTAAAGTCTTCATTAAAACTCGGTCACTTGATCCAGCGGTTATTTTATTAGTAGCAAACTTAATGTTTACATTAAATGTTAAGTTTTACGTTTACACTTTACACCGTTTACATGGTTGTGTGCGGTGGACGTGACATTGAGCTGGTGAAGCCGGACAGCAGCAGATTGCTGAATAGATCAGGATGGACTGAGAGATAGAATAAGAGAGAGCAGAGAGGAGAGGTAAAGAAAAAAAAGCTCTTTACTCACCAGGCTTCACTTTTTTGCTAATGCTTTTAATCTCCATTATCCCTGTTTGGCCAGAAATCCCTCAGTGACAAATGGAGACGGTCAACATGAGCCAAACGCCAGGAGGGAGAAAAGCACTCAGAGGAGTGCGCATGAAGTGCACATGATGAAGCGATGTGTGTTAAAGCCCTTATTTTAACAACATTAAGAGTTACAGCCTGCAGCCAATCCGTGCTTTACTTTAGGGCTTTTTTTGTTGATCTTGCCGATAGTTCTCATGATGAAAACGGATGAAATGATTAAACTCTATTTTCAAATGTCTCTCTTTTTTATGTGTGGTGTTTGAGATTTTTGAGCTTCATTTTTACCCGAAATTTATAGCCAATGAAAACAGAACACATGATTTCTGATATTTAACAGATATGAGTTCATAAGGAACATGACCAGCATGGATCTGTACTAATATAATCATGAGATTTTTCTTTTCCATTCCGTTCCGTTTTCATTCTTTCTAATACTGTAGTTTTTCAGTTTTACTGTGTGACTTACATAAAAATCTCTATGGCAATCTGAAAGGTCCGAAAAATATATTCTGCGCTTGTGTGGAATCTGTTTATCAAAGCTGCTCCCTTGATTTTTTCTGAAATGTAAAATTGATCAATTATTTTGTATAAAAGAGCACAGCTTCTGATTCCGAGCCTGAATCCTGTCATCGTCCCTCAGTTTGTGTTTGTTATTTTCTCTGAATTGAGCATCGACATGACTTTAAAACCAAACAGCATCTGACTCCACTGCTGTAAGAACACCATCACTGTTTACAAAGTGCTTTACAATTAATCATCCACATTACAGTCCTTACAATCATCTTTATTTATATCTGTAGCTATTGTTTGTCATTCACCTCTTTTTCTTATAATATGTCACTTTGGCCTTTAAACAAGTTTCGGCTCAGAAAAGAGTGTGAGAACGTTTCCCCTGACCTGCGTTCCTCCAAATGAAAGATTTATCAGTGCATTATCTCAGTGGTTAAGATGTTGGGCTACTGATCAGAAGGTCATGAGTTCAAACCCCAGCACCACCAAGCTGCCACTGCTGGGCCCTTGAGCAAGGCCCTTAACCCTCAGCTGCATAAATGAAAGTCACTCTGGATAAAGGCGTCTGCTGTAAATGTAAATGCGTTTTATTATCAGTCTTATATGTGGTCAGTTTTCACCCTGAAATGTCGCTGGTGTGGAATCGGCTTTTATTGCTGCATTTTCTGTCAACTGCTTTAAAAAGCTGAAGCAGT
>CM040980.1:29868952-29879750 GCA_022985145.1 Pangasius djambal | reverse complement strand
TCAGCTACAAGAGCATTAGTGAGATCAGGCGCTGATGTTGGGATGTCGAGGAGGTCTGGGGTGCAGTCGGTGTTCAGTGGGGTTGAGGTCAGGGCTCTGTGCAGGACACTCGAGTTCTTCCACTCCAACCTTCACACACCATGTCTTCATGGAGCTCGCTTTGTGCACAGGGGCATCGTCATGCTGGAGCAGGTTTGAGTTCCAGTGAAGGGAAACTGTAAAGCTACAGCACACAGAGACGTTCTATACAACTGTGTGCTTCAGACTTTGTGGAAACCGTTTGGGGAAGAACTACATATGAGTGTGATGGTCAGGGGTGCACATACTTTTGGTCATATGTAGTATAATGATTAGGTCATCCCAAATCTCTGCAGCAGAGACAGACAGGTCGTTTAGACATGTTGTACCACAAGGTCGTGTTCCAGGCACATTATTGTCTACTCCGCTTATATAATGATCAGTTCACAACCACAAAATATAACATTTATTTACTTTCAGGAAAACTGCTGCAAAATAATTTCCCTTATAGACGTGTTCCCAATCACAGTGAGCACATTGGCTAATTATCTAATTTCCTCTGAGCCGTAGGTGTGTCAGGCAGAGAACATTTATTTTCAAGTCCTGACTCTCAGAAACACTGAGATAACCTCCAGCTAAATAGTCTTTGTTTATAGAGACTCTAATTTACCCGCGATCATTTAAATTCAATTAACGTTCTCATCTGACTGCAATGAAATAGTGTGATATATCTGTGGCTCTCAAGGTGAGGAGTTCTGTGAAGCTTAGCCAGGGGATCTGTGATGCTTTTATATATATTTTATATTTTTACAGGAAATCACAATCCATCACTGTCAAAGTTATTATATTTATCATTAAGTTGTTATAATTATTAGCCTGTTTGACTGGTCACTCGAACTGAATGGGTTTACCTAACGAAACCTGAAGAATGTCAAATTGTACAGAACAATGACAGAAAGGTTGCGTGGTCCTTTAATAAAAAAAATATATTAATAAAAATAAAAGTATGCGCACTATGCACCAAAGCACCGCTACATCATTTTGAATGATGTACATGATTCCACAACACAACAAACTACGTGGAGATGAAGAGGTGTTGGGAAAATAATTAAGTTAGGAGTGATCTGTAATAGGATGCGGAGAACATTTAGCTTTCTTCTCCGATGCTCACAGTTTGCAGCTGCTTCTGATTCTGTTCATTATAAAGCTGTGTACCATCTGAAATCTTCAAATATCATGATTCTGAATTTTAATAAACTATCTCACCTGAGCCCACAATGAAATGCGAACACACAGTTGTAGCCAGCTGAAATCAGGTTTATCTGCTGTCCAGATGTAGTCTCATCTGGAGCTGCACATCTCCGCGCTGACAGGATCACAGCCGGAACACAATAAACTCTGAGACGGAGCGTTTGCACTCGACGGATTGTGAGGAGAGTTGTTCTTTTCACCGTGTCACATGTCTCTCAATGGAAAGCTGACGAGGCGTCAGAGTGCAGCAGCACTGATGGTGTCAGATAGAGCAGTTTATCTTCACACCGTCCGGACGCTCGGATCACATCACACACAACCGCCTCACACACCGAGGCGCATGACAGTGTGGCAGTTCTCTTATCTCTACAGCCGGCTCGAAGAACCGCGAAACACGAGCCACGTTCGGCACCGAGGGTTCTCACTAGCACATCAGTGTTTATTGTTTACTTTGGTTTATCCCACTCTGCTGCTGAGTTCTGGGTTCTGATTGTCAGAAGGTGTTGATTAATTTTCTAACAGCAGCCCTGACAGTAGTGCAGCTGCAAATCACAGATTTATAATTAATAATTAATGCACTCGTTCTAATACGTTACCGTTTCTATAGTAACAGCTCATTTACAGCGAAAGCTCCACGTAAACAGATTAAAAAACGTGTGTAATCTGAATAAATGTGCATTAATGCTCACACATCGCAACCTTCTCGGCCTCATCAGCACACACTTCTGCCTCCTGTAACTCAACTTCATTCAACATTACTTTTTTCAACTTTACTTTTTTTCCAAAAAATTTACAATTGTTATATAAAATAAAAGCCTGCATGTAGTGTGTATATAGTTTATAGAGACACGTGATCAGGGACAGAACCAACAGCAAGATATTACATTAATATGAAACTGTGCATGATTTCTAAAGCAGCTGGACTGGTTCTGTAAAGAGCAAGTAATAATAGCAATAATAATAATAATAATATACAGGAAACCCTGAAGCTTTAGCTCTGTAGATTAGAGGAAACATCGCATCTACACGTTTGCTCATAAATGGAGAGGATTTTATCACACTTCTGTCTCTGTGTCTCTCAATCAGCCCCGTTCCAACCATCACATGGAGGAAGATCAACGGGAACATCCCGAAAAAGGCTCGACTCCGCAAGTCTCAGGCCGTGCTGGAGATTCCCAACATCCAACTGGACGATGCAGGAAGTTATGAGTGTAAAGCGGACAACTCCCGAGGAGGAACGGCCTTCAGAGGACACATCCAGGTGTACAGTAAGGACTGTTTATCCCGAGAGAAAGAGAGAGAAAGAGAGAGAGAGAGAGAGAGAAAGAGAGAGAGAGAGATTTGTAGAACAATCACTCCTTTTAAACTTGTTTAGTTCAGATTGTAGCTCACCAAACTGAACACAATAGAAATATAAATAAAAATACTCTTAGAAAAAAAAGATTCATCAGAGGTTCTAGCTTTTTAAATGGGTTCTACTGGGAACCTTTTTAAACAGGAAATCGTTTGGAAATCGTTAGTAATTATGTAGTTAATTTGATGAATCAGAACTTTTAAGGGTTCCCCAGAGGAAGTAAAGAATATTTTGAATTCTCTTTTTGGAAAATTGCTTGGGGAACGCTCTGGATTGTTGATGTGTGAGAGTAACTCGGGATTTTAATGCTTTATGAATTACTTGATGTTTTGGGAAGTTGGTTCCAGAGCTGGTATCAGCTGGTTCCATTTTATTTGTGTTCCAGGTTCTCGCTGTCGGAATGTGACTGCTCTTCTCACAGGAATAAATTAAACCCATGCTATCTTACTTCTCATCCCTGTTACAGGCTTGATTGGGAATAACACGTATCCAATTAATGCACTTCTTACTTTTCTGACTAAAATAACTTTTTGTGTCCCAGATTTTCTCGCTCACTCTGAGACTCGGAGACTCTGAGATCAGTCCGGTGTCAGAGATCCATGTTTATCAGCTGCAGTGTGTTCTCTAAGCGCAGTCACGCTCACACTCAGATTAAATGTGTGTTCTGCATTAACAGCAGTGTGAGTGTGGAGCAGAAGATCAACGTAATGTCACGAGGATTTTTCACAATAATCCTCTCACACTCACACGGTCATGCTGCTTATCTGAGATGTCTTCAGTTTCTCTTCTGTTTTATTTTGTTTTTGTTTGTTTCTGCTGTTCTGTGTTAATCACCTGCATGAAGTTACTCCTTTGCAGTTTAAACCATGAGACAGTAAATATATGTAATGAAATCATATTGTGTGAGATGCAGGAGATTTTTAAATAAATATTTTAATAATATTTAAAATAAAATAAAGTCAGTGTTGGTGTTAATTCGATGCTCTGCTGTGGGTTAGGGTTAGGGTTAGGGTTAGGGTTAAATAAAACATGCTCACGGGGTGAAGGATAATCTGACCTAGCACTCACCTAGCGCTCTGCTTACAGAGAAACTTTAACTTCATTCATCACTTTATCATAAAATATTCACTCCTCCAGATAAACCGCGTCTCTGATTAAGACGCGTCTCCTCCAATTTCCTTCATGTGGAAAAAACATTCTGTGGATTTTTAAAGCGATGATATTATTAATGAATATTTTTATATTAATGTATTTAATAATGGTCTCAAAATGACATTCCATAGTGTGTGTTAGTGTATTTACAAACAAAATATAAGTTACAGCGTTACATATTGTGGTTATATTTGGAGCTAATTGCTCTGTGCTCATTCTTGCTAATTCTCACTTACTGATACTGTAAACTGGCCGTTAGCGTTTAGGTCACATCACATTTTACTCCTTTTAATTAGTGCAGAGCTGTGTACTGTAGAGTTTTGGGGTTTTTTGTGTTCACATGATGGTGTTAAATGTAAAATTAAAAACTTCTCTATTCAGCTCATTAAAAAGGAAAAGGTCAAAAAAAAAAAAAAAGTGAAAACTACTTTAACTGCATTCAAGTGATGAGAGAACTTCAGGCTAAAAATAAACCAGCAGAAATGTACAATTTTGTGTGTGTGTGTGTGTGTGTGTGTGTGTGTGTGTGTGTGTGTGTGTGTTGTATTAAGACTATAGTGTCCCACATTGTCTCTGTGTCCCCCGTTAGCGGCGCCGCAGTGGATCAGTCTGATAAACGACTCTCAGCTGGACAGCGGTGATCATTTACACTGGGAGTGCAGAGCCACCGGCAAGCCCCGCCCCTCTTACCACTGGTTACGCAACGGACAACCACTGAACACACAGGTATACACACACACACACACACACACACACACATTTTTTATATGGTTACAGATACATGACAAAGACAAAAATATTTTATTTTTTAGTATTTAATGTTTATTAATAATCATTAATGAGATATAAGTGAGATGTGATTTTTATTGCTGTTGTTTGAAATCTTTTATGATTTTTGAGTATTTTAGTAATCAGGTCCATCAATAGCCTCATTATTCAGAAATATGTTTGTGTGATTGCACAGTAATGCCATTAGAAAGAAAGAAAGAAAGAAAGAAAGAAAGAAAGAGTGGGCGGTCATTAGCATTATTGTTAATTGTTACCGCTGTGCATTATCACACACTGTACACTGTTGTGTAGCTGCTATGTGATGTGTGTTTCTATATCACACAGAGCCGAGTGCAGACGCTGAACGGAGAGCTGATCATACAGAAAGTTCAGCCGGACGACTCGGGGATGTACCAGTGTGTCGCTGAGAACAAGTACGGAGCCATTTACTCCAGTGCTGAGCTCAAAATCCTCGGTAAAGACCCGTGTTCACATTCCACTGGTGTTTCATAAGGTTAGGGGTTAGGGGTTAGGGGTTAAGGTTAGGGTTAGGGGTTAAGGTTAGGGTTAGGGTTAAGGGTTAAGGTTAGGGTTAGGGGTTAGGGGTTAAGGGTTAAGGTTAGGGTTAAGGGTTAAGGTTAGGGTTAGGGGTTAGGGGTTAAGATTAGGGTTAAGGGTTAAGGTTAGGGTTAAGGGTTGGGCTTGGGGTTAGGGGTTAAGGTTAGGGTTAAGGGTTAAGGTTAGGGTTAAGGATTAAGGTTAGGGGTTAGGGTTATGGGTTAGGGGTTAGGGTTAGGGGTTAAAGTTAGGGTTAAGGATTAAGGTTAGGGGTTAGGGTTATGGGTTAGGGGTTAGGGGTTAGGGGTTAAGATTAGGGTTAAGGGTTAAGGTTAGGGTGGTAACTCATACAGCGTGATGTTCAGAGATCTCTATAAACTGACACGTGTTCAGTGTAACAGTCAGAGGTAAAGCTGTAATTTTAAGTTTTCCGATATTTTTAAAAAAATAAAACGTTATTGTGCTGTTTCTCTGTTCTCTATAAGCAGGTCCAGAAATTTGTACATTATGGCAGTTCTCAGAGCTTATACACAGTGTTATGCATTTATTTGTCATTTCTGGGTCAGTCGCAGGACACACACACACACACACACACACACACACACACACGGACTCCTGCTGGTGCTTAGCCAGAGGTTCAGCTGTGTGTTTTATGGGTGACATTAGACATGATGACATTTCAGACATTACTGTGTGTGTGTGTGTGTGTGTGTGTGTGTGTGTGTGAGAGAGAGAGAGTGTATACCCCCATCCCACTGCCTCATGGGTAAAATGGCACTATAACACACTCAGTCATTGAGGTCAGTTTGTCCCAGCAGACGGTTGCTTTCCGGAACATTCACTCCTAATGTCCAAAAACTCTCTCTAACCCAATGATCTGATCTTCCAGCCATGATAAAAAAGATAAATACATAATATACAGTGTGTGTGTGTGTGTGTGTGTGTGTGTGTTTGTGTAGTTATCTGGTGTATAATAATGTATAATTCGCTTGCAATGCACACACACACACACACACACACACACACACACACACACACAGATTACTTTGTTTCTGTCTTATTGAGGCTCATTTACTTCATTTAGGAAGGTAAATGAAGAAAAATTCTATGGGAGTAGAACAATTGGATGATCATGGTCATGTGACATTGTATTGGATAGTGACAGGAAGAAAATGTAAAACTCTTTAAAACACACACACACACACACACACACACACATACAAATTCTGGTGAATTGTTTTTGTCCTGAATAATCACCAGCTCTGAGTTCCTTCATTCTATCTGTTCTAGTCTTGTTATAGAATGCAATAATCACTGTTTAATTCACTGTTCATCATTTAATTAACATCAAAATCAGTTAAATTCAAACATTAATCAGTATAAATGTTTATTTACTGAATGAATTAATTCTGACATTAGCATTAACGTTTCACTCAATTCTCTGTCCCAAAAAGCCATTTACATGAAAAACAAAAACACATTTAAAGATGAATAAAGTTTTAAAATGCACAGAGTCAGTCAGAGTCCTGTTCCACGTTGCAGAACATTAATTAATAGAATTAAAAGATTAAAAGATTAATAAAGACATTATTCAAGTTGAGCTTTATTGCCATTCTGCTACATGTGTGGACGTATAGTGGGAGGAAATGTCGCGTCTCGCAGGACCACGGTGCTACATACAAGTTAAACATAATCACATCAGTGATTGTAGAAACGTCAGTAAAGAGATAGAACATGAATAAATAATAAACACTGTGATGTGCTGTTGTAGGAAAATAATTAACGCTCTGGTGGTGTGATGAAGCGGAGCTACTGCCACCACCCTGAAGCTGATTATTTTCCTCTAACAGCACGTGCCCAAGTGTTTTATTCCTCTTACACCACAGCAGTTTACCAACGATAACATCTTTTATTTATTAAAGAACAACTGATCATACTTTTTATTCATTTCTAGTTACATTCAAGTTTTATTTCTTGTTCTCGCTTACGTTACAGCAGCTATAAACAGTCGTCCCCTCACCAGCGTCTCTTTTTTCTCTCTCTTCAAGTTAATAAGAGAAAAAATCGCAGCTTGTTCCGCATGTTACTGAGAAACCGCAAAAATAGCGTAAACTCCTCTGTCCTGAAGACGTCGGGTTACAGCTTCACCTCTGACTGTTACAAAGCGCTGACACTGGAGACTCCTTCCATACATGTTAAATAAACACATTTTCCTTACAGAAAACTCCACCATATCAATGATAACACACGTTTGTAAAATTTGTTTATGTGGAGCGTTCGCTGTACGCGTCCCTGTGATTGAGCTGTTACTATAGAAACGATAACGTATTAGAACGAGTGCATTAATATAAACCTGTGATGTGCAGCTGCTCTACTGTTATAGAAAATTAATCAACACCTTCTGACCAATCACAATCCAGAATTCAGCAGCAGCATGGTGTAAATGGTGATATATTTATTTTATTTTATTTCATGCCAGTTAATTTTAAATAATTATTATTTGTAAAGAAACTGGAAGGTTATATAGATTGCTTCTCCTGGCACTCAGTGACCAGATCATTCACACTGATTCTCTCGGAGTCACTGTGCAGGTGTGCTGAACATGTGTGCTGAGTTTAAGCACCTGAACGAGGTGATATGATCAGCTCCTTACAGGCGATCTGCACGTCTCCTCTGCGTGTAACCGAACTCGGGAAATGAGCGACTGAATAAATGAGAATGGAAGAATTAATATCTCGGCCGTGTATCTAATTGTGTCTAATTATTGTTTTCATTGCCAGCCTCGGCTCCTGTGTTTAGCGCTAAAACAGCGACCGTCATCGCCACCGTGGGTAAAGACGTTTCTCTGGAGTGCAGACCTCGAGCTTCACCCAAACCCAGAATCACTTGGAAGAAAGGAGACAGAAAAATCCAGAGCAGCCGGAGGTGAGACGAGTCTGAGATTTACAAATCCTCCTCAGCTTATCGTGTTTAAACGTGTTCATCAGCGTGCATACATTTACATTCATTTGTGCTGAACGCATTGTTAATCAGTGTTTACGCTGCTGATTACAGCGCCTGTGAGCCTGTGGACACGCCGCTGAGTGTTTGTCCACGCTCTGAAAACAGAGGATCTTTACATCAGTGTTCTGCACTGTTTCAGTGAAAAAAATGAAATCACTGGCTGTTTCCTCGCAAACATTTTCACCCCAATCCATATGAATTCCTTCTGATTACTGATTCCTAATGAGCTGTAGACTGTGTATAAATCCTGTGTTTATAGTCATGTTACAAGTAATCTGATCCAAAGTTATGCATATTCATGGAGCAGGGTTTAGTCTCAACATTACCATGGCAACGAGGAGCGCGTGAGTCTGGTCAGTGTGTTCAGCTTCTTAATCGCACTACTTCTGTTTTAATGAGTTTTAAATGATTTCCGTCTCTGAAAACCTTTATTATTAATGGATTATTAAGCTGCATGTAAACGTAGCTAGTGATGCCGATGCGTCTGCTCCAGATTCACCATCAGTAACGTTCAAACAAAGCAACACCAGAAACATGATGAAAAGCCAGACGTGCTGTAATTCTGGCCCTGAAATGCCTCGTTTTTGTGTTTCCTGTTTTAAACTCATGAAGGATTTGTGGATTATAAATGAATGAAAACAGGGATCAGTTTCTATATAAAATATAAAATATTCTGTGCTCAGTGATGCATTTATTGTATAAAATACCGTTTTTGCTCGCACTGTTCTCCTCCAGGCAAACTGAACACCACGACTCTGTATCTGTCCATCATGTGCAGCAGGAGGAGAAGTGTAATGGAGACAAAGAGTGTGTGTGTGTGTGTGTGTGTGTGTGTCAGTGATCAAGGCAGAGAACCACAGTTCATTAACACGACTTCTCAAATGGATTTGTACGGTAGCCTGTAAGTGCAGAACACATTAACACACAAAAAATCTCAAGACCAAATTCAGAAACATTATCAACATTATCTCAAAACGGAAAGGGGCGGAGCTTGCTGAACATCACATGCTCGATGCTGATTGGACATGGTGTATCACATGACTATCAGAAGGTAAAATTAAAACTTTGTTTAGTCTGTTATCTAGGTAACCTAGTGAAAATGATTTAATGTGAAGCTGTTGTTATTATAATGGTTTTTCAGCAGTTCATATTAAATGCATGTTAATGCTGCGTAAAATTACAGCGTTTCTAAAATAACATCATATAAACACTTGATAAAAATAATCAGAAATAATCAGTCGATTGATTTCGGCTCGTATTTCCTCTCCGCTTTCCTCCGTCTCTCTGACTGACGCACGCTGTAGCCAATCAGCAACGAGCCTGTGATGTTTATAAATAACGCCTCTTTCAGGTTTGATTAGTGTTGTTTCTGATTTCTGTTGAGTTTATGTTTTCCACTTACAGTTCACTGTAAATTTGTCTTTCGCACTGTAACTAAATTTGCTGTTTCATTTTAGAACTTAGGAAGTCTTATAAGAACATGATATTTAAGATTTAATATCTTTCACTTGGAGAATCTGTGTAGCCAGTTTAAGGGCTTTTCTAATACTTTATTGGCTCAAGTGACAGTCATTATTATTCCAGACTTTATGAAGAGCTGAAGATCGCTGAATGAACATCTTCGAATTCTGAATTCCACCATGACAGAGCTTCTGTATATTTCTGGAAATCTCCGTACCTTGATCTTGTGGGTTGTGTTAAAAATTCAGTGAACAGTTCTTCTGGAAAATACGCAAAGCCTTGTTATAGTGTTGGTCATTTTCATCACGCTCACTCGGAGTTGCAGGTTTCTCCTGTACAGCTTCAGGAAGATGACTATTTCAACTATTTTGACTTCTTCTTTCCAGGGAGACCAATTAGGTTCTTGTTCAGCTTCTAGTCTCGACTCCTGGCTGGTTTTCAGAACACTGACAGCCTTTAAATCCTTACAGCTAATCCAGAAACAGAGACTCGACTTGTCCTTAGTCTTCCTAAATTCTCCCATGGAGCTGCTGCGTTTTCTCCTCTGACTTCCTGCTGCATTAGACTTAAAACTCTGCTGCCGCCTACAAAGCCAATAAAACTCTTCAGACTTTACCATCAAACCATCTGCAGTACGAACGCTTTCATCATCTGTGTTGTTGCTGCTCAGTGGATTTGTGATCGCGTAACAACTGATACTTTAGGAAAGCAGTGCTCACAAATCAGCACTTAAAATTCCACACACATTTTTGTAAACCTGATGTACTCCAGAAACATCACTCGCTTATTAGAGATGGCAGAAAAAGTCATGAATCCACCTTGTGTTATAAAATAATAACCGCTAGCCGTGAGGATGGAGTTTAATCTCGGACTCAGAACCGAGTCAGTTTAATATGCAACACAGCGCACAAAGGTCGCACTTACAGCCACTGTTCTCACTTTTACCTGCAGTCCATTTAAGTCAGAATACAGTCTCTCTCTCTCTCTCTCTCTCTCTCTCTCTCTCTCTCTCTCTGTCTCTCTCTCTGTCTCTGTCTCTCTGTCTCTCTCTCTCACTCTCTCTCTCTCTGTCTCTCTCTCCCTCTCTCTCTCTCTCTCTGTCTCTGTCTCTCTCTCTCACTCTCTCTCTCTCTCTGTCTCTCTCACTCTCTGTCTCTCTCTCTGTCTCTGTCTCTCTCTCTATCTCACTCTGTCTCTCTCTCTCTCTCTGTCTCTCTCTCTCACTCTCTCTCT
>CM040980.1:29844247-29868852 GCA_022985145.1 Pangasius djambal | reverse complement strand
TCTCTCTCTCTCTCTCTCTCTCTCTCTCTCTCTCTCTCTCTCTCTCTCTCTCTCTCTCTCTCTCTCTCTCTCTCTCTCTCTCTCTCTCTCTCTCTCTCTCTCTCTCTCTCTCTCTCTCTCTCTCTCTCTCTCTCTCTCTCTCTCTCTCTCTCTCTCTCTCTCTCTCTCTCTGTCTCTCTGTCTCTGTCTCTGTCTCTCTCTCTCTCTCTGTGCCACCAGACATTTCCATCTGAATCACCTCAAACTGCCGCAGTACGTCATATAGGGACAAGACATTCCTGAGTTAAATCCTTCTTGTTGTAATAATGTTGTTCGTGACAGATCATATCTGTAAACTTGTTGATCTGCCAGGAGAAGATTCAGATTTTATCTGGGCTGTTATGCTGTTTGTGATGTTGATATAATTCAATTCAATTTTATTTATATAGCACTAAAGCATCAACACAGATATAATGCAGATATAATATTATATTTAATTTAAATTTATCCCTAATGAGCGAGTCAGAGGTGACGGTGGTGAGGAAAAGCTCCCTGAGATGATACGAGGAAGAAACCTTGAGAGGAACCAGAGTCAGAAGGAACCCATCCTCATCTGGGTGCAACGGATAGTGTGATTATAAATCATTCCCTCTATTACTGTGTACTTTAGAGTCATAAAGTGGTAATTGTGTAAACAGGAACTTGAGGATGAGCATCTTTAGAGTTTAAACTTTAAGTCTCTCGTATCAAAATGAAGTTATTAACTGTGATGGAGACTTGTGTGTAAACTGCTCACAGCAATTGCAGTCTTTAGGCTGTGTGAGGAGGGACATCCACTGCCATCTTTAGGGTGTCTTGTGTGTGTTGATTGATTTGTTTATATTATTTGGAACTGTTCTGTGCTTTACAACACTCACTTTTCATCAACTAAACACACCTAACAGTAGCTTAGTGAACTCGCTAATTATGGAGAACAGTGAGAGTTTATAGCGAGAGTTTTTTCAGCTGTGGAGGATTTCTCGCCCGTGCCTGTCCACTTTAACCAGACGACTTTAATCGCAGACGACGAGGCGCGGTGTGTGTTTGGCGTTATGGCGTACGAGTTTGAGTTGCGGCCGAGTATCATCGTTGCCGATGGCGACGGAACATCCGACACGTCTGAGTGGGAGATAAAATGATATCACTGACTCTTACTGATGGAGACGAGGAATAACGACAGAATTCTCCATCAGTCTGACAGAGTGGCGTTCCTATGAGCCAATAAACACTCCTCTGAAAGTCACTTCCACATGAATAAACTCCGAACATTTATTCTCCACCAAGCAATGTTTGGAAAAGGGAATAGTGTGTGTGTGAAGACGCATGGCCAAAAACCTGCTGAAAAAAAAAGGTTTACTGCTAATGAGCTGCTACTGTACAGCAAGACACGCCCCCTGGGGGCGGAGCATATACACTTTAGAGAACATTTAATGGCCTGAAGACAAGACAAGTACAGGATGAGATATCAAAATATTTTAATTGTTTCCTGGAAGTGACAATCTATAAAATTAAAATGAAAAAATCTCCAAAACTGTTTGTCTGTATTGTTTTTCTGGATGTAATCTTGTGTTTGTGTCTATAACAATAAGGGAAAAAACACAATTTTGAAATGCAGATTTTCATTTCAGGGGAATTTTAGATATTTAATATGGCACTAATACACAGTGCTGTGCATGAAGGATTCACAAAGTCAGTATAATGTAGTGAAGATTGTACACGGGGTGAAAACCAGCACAGCTGGGACTCAATCGTTCTTATCGTCTTCCATGAGAGATGAAGACGCTGCTTTCATCTGTTAAAAAAGTTTGTTTACACACACACACACACACACACACACACACACACACACACACACACACAAATACAATCCTATGTCTTAACTAACCAGTGCTGCACAATTTTAGTCCCTGACCCTCCAAATATTTATCACGGGTCGTGTGTGCCTGCGAGTGGACGGCTTAAATTATTTACTGGCTTTTTCTGCTGACACTGGAGCTGTAAAGCAGCAATTTATTCTGAGAAATAGACCCTGGGACTCGCATGCTGTTTTAAAATGGTCCAGGAAAATGGCCATACGCTCAACACACACACACACACACACACACACGCACACACACGCACTCAGCATAAAGCAGGCGTAAAGCTGCATCTGCACGTCGTTCGCCCTTCACATGACGCCAGTCTGCTGTTAGACGCACACAGAGAAAGTCAGAGTGTGTGGAGGTCAGAGCTGTGCTTTACAAACCATACGTGCAATGGCGTGGTCAGTTGTGTGAGAGAGGTTTATGTAGAGATGGTCAGATGGGTGTGATGATGGATGTGAGGGTTGTGTGTCTGTGTTTCTCAGGTAACAAGCTGATGAATGGACTCAGAGTTTATGTGGTTTGATAAATTGCGCAGCAGATACTTCCTAACTTTACAATTTATCGAGCTGATCAGAGTGGACGTCCTGGTTTTCTTTTTTTTGGGGTTCGGTCACTGTTCATTCTGCTGTGTGTCTGAAACAGAAAGGATTGTGTTAGATTAGATTAAAGAAAGCCTGCTGTAGAAATGAGCTCACTCCTGCGCCGATTTTATAAACACGACCTGAGCAGATTTGATTCATCCATCCATCAGGAAATTAAATCGTCTGAATGCTGAAGCTTAAATTCTGTTCAGTTAAATTAATCTATTGTCAAGAATTTATAAAAACGCATTCCTGCAGTTTATAATGCTGATTTTAACATTCATGTGGTTTATTTAGCTCCTTAACTTTATCAGAAAAAAGTCCTGTAAAATGTTATTATTGCGCTGCAAAACAATAATAATACATTACACTAGAGTGCTGTAGAATTGCTATAAACAGATAAAAAGTATAATGTGTCGTTCTATATTAAAGACAAAAACTGAATCTTTAGTAAATTGCTGCTGTGCAAGAGGAATAAAACACTGAAACCTGTAAAACCTTAAAACTACTGTCAGAGCTGCTGATATAGAAAATCAACACCTTCTGACCAATCAGAATCCAGAATGAGTGTGATTTAAAATTATTTTCCTGTTTGCTTCATTATTAAACTAAACGAGTGTAAGAAAGCAGTCAGAAGGCAGTGATTTCAGGAAGGTTTTCGGACATTAGAGACTAAATAAAGAAGTGGATGGAGAGAGGAACAGCAGCTCAGTTTATCTCACACTCGCACCTGTAGTGAGTAACAGAGCTCTATAATGAACATGGATTTCCGCTAATGTTCCGCACTGTTGTGTCCTGCACACAGAGTATTAATCCCATTAGCGTGAAAGGATGAAGCTCTTAATGTCTGAAGCCTAAAACCATAAAACATGGACAAAATAAACAGCATCCTGGTTTTGTCTTGTTTCTTTTGTGCTTTGCTTTTGCCTTTCGTTGCAAGCACTGGATGAATTCATGCATTTTTGTTAACTCACAAAATAAAATAAGGGTCTTAATGATTTTTTTTTGGTGGCTTTGGAGACATTTAAGGGAACATCTGGAAGGTAGATTTGCATTTTACTCACCAGCCTCCAGAGCGACTTCGCCTTTGTGTCCGCTCAGTGTGTGTTTTGTTCACTTTGTCTCTTTCGTCTGCTTTTTTTTACATTTCGTAATATTTTACCTCTCAGTTCTCATCACTTCATCCTGGGAGAGAGGGATAAATCCTCACCCTGTAAATATGTAAACTAAATTATATAGGATGATGTAATATGGCAGCAATAAGGCAGAGATTGAATTTTAATAAAACATTTACTTTGTGAAAAATTCATCCTCACATCTCAATGTTCAATGGAAGAAAAGAAGAGAAAACATTGAAGGTCACCTTCGAGGAGCTTTCACGTCTCTTCTCTTCTCTACATGGATGAGGTTTTAGGTTTAAAGCTGTGTAATAAAAAGTATTGAGTCCCTGATTAATGTCTGATAAATTCAATTATATTCAGTTTATTTTCTTACACCAGGATTATATTACACCACCTTTATTTTGGTTTATTTTGACTTTCTCTTTGTAATTATTTGTACAAAATCAATAGAAAAACAGTTTTTAAACAGTTTTAAGATTCAGGTCGCTGAACTTTACACTTGAGCTGGAAATGAAAAAAAGTTAGAGGAAGTAAAAATGTACAGTTATATAAATATGAGAATAGAGAATATATATATCACATTTATATAAGAAAGGGGAGTGCAAACTTTTCAGTGATGTCACTGATTATATGTTAATGCATGTGCTGTGTGATAACAGGCCTGTATTCATTAGAAGTCTATTTCACTCGCAGTGGAAAATTTAAAAACAAACTTATTTTTCTAAAGAAGATTTAACTCTGTTAACTTTAAATCTGTAGAGATAAATGAATGATCTAATCTCTATATCTGTGCTAATCCTTATCGATCTGTTCATTAGCATAGAGAATGAGCAGATAGAGCCGTTATTGACCATTTTATCTCTAAATCAGTTCCGTAAGTTGAAGCACAGCAAAACAAACACAGTTAACTGTGTAGAGTGTTTGTGAATTCTGATGGTGAGTCTGGAATCTGCTGCTGCACCGACACATTTTACTGGTAACGCTCGTTTATAGAAATTTAGGAATTTTGTAACACTTGTAAATCCATATTCAGTAAATATTTTGGAATATTTTCATATTTGTTTTCTTGACTTCTGCTGTTGCACTGAGTCAGATGTTGGTGAGGAACTAGTGGAGGTAGATGAATGGATAAATTTGTCTGTTATTATTGTTGAACTCCTACATTAGTGCAGCAGGTCACGAAAACAAAAACGACTAAAATAGCACGTACACTCTTCAGTGAAACGTGGCTTGATTCTGTGAGACTCTCTGGAATGTTTTACAAAATTCATCTTCATAGATTCATTAGAAATTTTCAGTGTTAATTTGTAAAATAAATTAATAAAACAATAGAGGAGGTTTTCTCTCAAGATCCCGTTTTTAATCAAGTCACTCCACGTTTGTTCCATAATAAACAAAACCTTCTTCATTTCATCTCCTTAAAGGTTCTGCAGAAGATTCTACAACTGAGTTCAAAATCAGGACCAGTTCAGCTGTTAACGAACCTTTTTTTCTAAGTGTGTCCACTGCGACCCTGTATTTAGACATGCATTTCTGATTTTTAACAGAATTGTGGTTCTGCGCAACAGCACGCTGCAGATCATCAACACGAGCCGTGCGGATGAGGGCAGCTACGTGTGTCGTGCTGAGAATCAGTTCGGCTCGGCCGAGATGACGAGCTCGCTGCTGGTGAAAGGTAAGTGACTCCCCTTCGCTCCTCCGTTTTCTCGGCCGCGTCTGATGGCAGCCTCATTTACTGCAGCTGATTGAGTGTGAAGTGTGTAAAGTCATGCACATCTGCTCTGTTCAAGGAGCAGAACACAAGGGCACATCGCTCTCACACAGAGAGACGGGGAAATGTGACAGCAGTCCGAGTTTCAGCTCCGTCTCACTGAGGCTCATTAACATCTTAGAGGAAGGAGATTAGCACAGATTTCTGCTTTCAGGTCAAAAAATGACCCAGTTACAGTTTTACAGCATGAAACTTGGCTCATATTATGTAGGAGTAACATAATAATAATAATAATAATAATAATAATAATAATAATAATAATATCTACTCTTTATGAATCAAGCAATGTTGCTAAATGTTAGAGAAACACACACTGGATTTATAAAGACGAATTTAAAATGCATTGCTATAAAGACTCCTGGGTTAAAGGAGCATCCAGCTAAATACTGTACAAAATGTGAGAAAAGGCAAATCTTGTGTTTGCTTATTTCACTTTCAGCACTTTGCTTACAATAGGCTTCATAACGGAAATGTCTGATTGTCCACAGAGAAAGAGCTTACAGCAGATTTAGTGTCGAGCGGCGAGAGCAGCTGCTTTGCGGGACGATTAAATTCTCAGCATGTAAACAGGCCAGTTTGGGGAAAATCACAAACATGAAACGCTTTCAGCTGACGGGGTTTGGCCCCTGAGGCGTCCACTGTTAGGGAGATGCATAGGAGAGGATGTTAAGGCGTTAACACTGCTCTGTGATACGTCCTCGTCTCTTTTCTGAGATGACAGCGAGACAGTCTCGTCCTTACAGAGGCCTTGAGGGTGGATCTGAGCCCGAAGCGTGTTGAGGTGACGGTGGGGGAAAGCGTGGTGCTCAGCTGTAAAGCCACACACGACCCATCGCTCGACATCTCCTTCCTCTGGCAGCTCAACAACCTGCCACTGGACGCACAACAGGACGACGGCCATTTTGAGTACATCAGAACAGTAAGGACTTCTCTCTGTCCACTCGCTCCACTGGAGCTGTAACGTTAACGCTAACGAAGATCTGGAGATGTAGGAGCTGATTTATACTTTAGAAGATTTGTGTCTTCCATCACGTGTACATCATGTGAATATGTGCTCTAGAGTAAAAAGAACAGCAGATCATCTGTTATTTCACTGAGATAGAGGTACATTTAAGAAGAATTTATTTCAGAATAAAGTGTTACACCATGTTGCTGGTGAATTCTGGACTCTGATTGGTCAGAAGGTGTTGATTAATTTTCTATAACAGCAGCTCTGACAGTAGCGCAGCTGCACATCACAGGTTTATATTAATGCACTCGTTCTAATACGTTATCGTTTCTATAGTAACAGCTCATTTACAGAATTAAATGTAAGACAAAAAGTATGACATGTCGGTCTTTGACAAGTAAAAATCGTAATAGTTGGTAAATTGCTGTGGTATAAGAGGAATAAAATGTGCTGTTATAGGAAAATAATCAACTTCAGGGTGGCAGAAGTAACACTGAAGAGTTTTATTCCGTTCGTAACATCCTGAAACACCTCTTCTGCCAGAGTCTGTTTTGGGATTTTGGGTTTCGTCCAAACCAATCAGCACCTCAAATTCAAACCGCACACATTATATATATATTTTGGGAGGTATTTTTATTTTACCCATAAACCCCTTCACTGCGTCGCGACACAAATAACACATGCACTGGAAAGTGTCTTTACAGAAGTATAACGCAGCCCTTTACATGTTCAGTAGCACGGGGGACATTTACATATGGAACCTGGGAACTGCTGCACGCTGGAGTAGACTGTTTTATAAAATAACGTGAGGGAAATATTAAAAATGAAGAGTTTTATATCTGAGTATTGAACAGTGAAATACCATCTAACATGGATCAAATGAAAAGCAGCAGTAGGTAGAGAAGCCAGAGTTTGTGTTACTCGTCTAATTTGTGGACGACAGATTCTTTTTCTTCATCCACTAAAAATAAATTGTCACCACTTTCATCTCAATTTCTCATCTCTGCTTTCTTGTTAGCATGTAGCACCAGATCCTGCTCGAGCTCAAGTGAGAATCGATGGTTTAAAAGGTCAGCCAGGCCCATGTGTCACCCGAGATTAAAGACCGGGTGTGAATCATATTATCATGTTTCTCAGAGCCGCACACATGTGACAGCGAGCCCATGGTTCTGCCTGATGGAGCACCAATGAACATCGTGCTCCTCTAAAAGTTCAGAAGAGTCTTACGAGGAGAAATATCTCAGACATTTTTTTTCCTTGAGTGGCATTTTGGTCATCACAGTGTTTCTGTTGTCGTGTACAGAGGTGGATATCTTATTTACATCAGCGCTGTATACTGAGGCATATAGCCAGAGTGGTGCAGTGGGTAGCTTTGTCTTCTCACAGCTCCAGGGTCTCACATGTTCTCCCAGGTTCATGTTCACCCCCTAGATGTGAATGTGTTTGGAACTGGTGTCCCATCCGGAATGTATTCCCGCCTGATGCCTAGTTTTCCCGGGATAGACTCCAGATCTGCCACCACACTGACCAGGATCAAACACTGAAGAAAAAATAGGGCTCCTTTAATGGTTCTAGCTGCATAAATTCTTAAGCAAAGTCTTTAAACCTTCCACTTGTTTGTGCTTCATCATTAAGTCACTTGTGAATTTTATGGAACATAATGGAGCTGAAGAACTGGTGGGCCGTGGTTTGGATTTCAGCAGATCAAAGCACTAGAAATATACTGTAGCATATTTTCATAGCATATTTAAAAAAGCTGACCGTAGTTCAGCAACTCCATTTTTCTGAGCATGAACCAGCGTGGCTGATGCGTGTAGCAGATCCTCTGTTATTCCCGATCGCATGCGTTTATGGAATTATTTAGCTGAAGCCTCATCAAGAAAGGGAAGAGTTTTACAGACTTTTACAGACTTTTTATTTTCTTTTGCTTTTCTGGTCTGATTTGTGAACATGGCTTTTTGAAAATAAGAATTGCAGAATGTGTAAAGCGTGATTGAACAGAGAAGTGTGTGTTTATTCTCCACTTCAAGGTCAAAACAGACATCTGTTTAAATATCTAAAGCAGTAACATCATCGTCACATGAAGGTCAAAACACGACCTCTACAAATTTATTAATAGCCATAAACTAATCACTAATAACTCATTGTTGTTGACATTCAGTCATGTTAGTCGCTTATCTGAACTTTTGTAAAGAAGGAACTTTATGTCGCTATACTTCTAGGAGTTTTAGCCGAGTACCCCTGGTATAACTGCATGGTATATAATATAAAAGTATGGTATGAGTTGTTTCGCCTGGAACACAGTTTTATTTTATGAGTGTAACGTGACTAACACGGGTCACACGGCAGCTGCTGTGCCTCATCACGTCTCCAATCATGTTAAAAATCTCCAATGACTTTCTAACTGGCATTTATCCCTCATCAGTGTCAGGCAGGACCGATGCAGTTCAGCTTAAACTGACTCGTATCCTTTATATATCCGATTAGAGCCACTGTTCAGCCCCGATACAGGTGTTAATACCAGCACTTATCATTTCTCAGCCATGGAGCAGCCAGACACGTTGCTGATTGGGTTCTGGGCTGTAAAAAAAATGGTCAATGGGACACTTTTGGAAATTGCATTGTGGCAGAAATTACATTTTGATGATGAACAGCACAAAGAACAAAGGAGCAAATCTTGGCTTGTCAGTATGTATTGAACTGTGAATTTCATTTTTAATTTCTGATATTCTCCAGTGTTTAGGTCAGGAACTGCTGAATGGAAAGTTTTCTACAAGTTTAATTGAACTTCGATGATGCAGTGACTGCATTAGGATTTGTAATGTACACTCAGTTAACAGAGAACATTATTCGAACATTCAATAATCTGCACCAAAATAATATTCCTGCAACGTTCTGAAAACTCCTGCTGTTATAATGATTTCCTTCACGATGTTCTTTATATGTTTAGATACAAACATTATGGAAACATTAGTGTTAATGCTGCTAAAGACAGTGTTGCAGTGTTTTTTGTAAAAGTGTTATGTAAGACATTTAACCTAAAACAGTTAAATGGACAGATTTGCCTACTTAGCCATAACCTTAAATACAATAAATACAAATATAATGTATATTTGAATTTTAGATTTTTATACTGTTTTTTATGTTTTTGCTTCGTTGTTTTTAGGTTAGGTTGTGATTGCCAAGACAAATTTCCACTTTGTGGACAATAAAAATAACTAACTAACTAAATAAAAAGTAATAAATAGCTCTCAGGGCGTCATGGTGGTAGTGTTGTGTTGTGAGTTTCCTCTGAGTTCTCCAGTTTCCTCCAACTTCATATAAACATGCCAGCAGGTGGACTAGCTACACTAAATTACCCCCCAGTGTGAATGAGTGTGTGATGAACTGGCGTCCCATCCTGGTTGTATTCATACATCAAGCTCAGTGTTCCCGGGATAGACTCCGGATCCACCGCGGCCCTGAGCAGGATAAAGCGCTTCCTGAAGGTGATAGAAGCCACCCCGATTTTTTAGTCAATCTTGGATTTTTTCTTTGCTAGCATCAGTTCAGACATACACCCAGCTTCTGATTGATATGCTGTAATTTTAATGAGCCCCGGTGCTAAACAGCTGCCTTGGGACATTAAATTACACAGAGTTTCATCTTCATTTCCACACAGCAGAGTCAGGGGAGAGTAATAGTGCAATCAGAGTGGGAATCCTGTAGTGAGGACCGATTCAGGCAGTAAAATCAGCCCATTCCTCAGGTGTCAGGAAGGTCTTTTGTCTCTTTGTGTAAGTGTGTCTTCATCCTGTTCTTCCTCTATGCAGCAGTCTTCCACGATGGATCTGATGATCAGAAACATCCTCCTGAAGCATGCTGGGAAATATGGCTGCCGGGTTCAGACGAGGGCTGACTCGGTCCTAGCCGAAGCTGAGCTGCTCGTCAGAGGTGAGCTTGTTATCTGGAACAAGATCTCCATGTGCTAAAGGCTTAAGGCTAAATACTTAGCACTTGAAAGCAACAGGAGCAGCAGAGAAGCTGCGTGAGGCGACTCGAGCCTGGAGCAAATGCACAGCGATGATTAATAAACAATAACAGCTGGCAGTGCTCAACACGTTCTGCGCAGTGTGTAGGAGACGAGAGCGTATCATCAGCGTCAGTGCACGGGTGATTATAGTGCTTTTATTAGCACCGCTTCTTAAAGAACACTGAATTAAAAAACAAGCATGGATTCACAGCACTAATTACTTGTCTATCAAAACTTTGTGTTTTGCCAACCTCTTATCTAATTTATTACATTAACGCTGCTAATTAGCGTCTTTCACAGTCAGATGCGTATGGGATGTATTGTGCGGTGGATGTAGGTGTTTTTCCAGCGTTATCACGACTAATACACAGGATATTAATTTTGTGCACACTTTGATGACAGAACTGTAATCATGCATGATGTTCAGCTGCTCATAACCTCACGCTCGTGTACTGTCTCTGTTTCTTTTCATTCACAGCCTGCCAGGTGTTACATGGACTAAAAGCATTCAAAATTTATCTCAGTGTTTTGTGAGCATGTGCTCATTATGTCTTTGTTTATGTGCAAACATTTTATTTTACTTTTTCACTCTTTTACACGGCAAGCGCAGGTGGATTCCTCCCCCAGGTTTTTAAAATAAAAAACAAAGCCATAATTATGTCGAGCTCCAGATGTATGTAAGCGGTTTATTCCTCCATAACCCAGATTCCTGCTTCCTGAAGGATCAGACAGTAAAGCCCCTTTTCACAGCTTTTATGCCTAAAATATAAGCTCCTGCTCCCATGCACGAAGGCAATGCATGAGGAATATTAATGTGCACGCATGCAAATGCTCCTTCAGCTCAATGCTTTAATGTGCCTTTCTCAGAATATATCTGGTTACACTGGGTGCAGATGATGTCAGATTCTCACTCATGGCTCTTTTTCCCCTGAGACGGTGTGGGGTTTGTTTTGTGACATTTACAGATTAAAAGTCTGAGGTAAACATATGCTTTACACAGAATAAAGAGCTGGATATAATCACGGCTAACACAGCTGGTAGAGAGAGAGAGAGAGAGAGAGAGAGAGAGAGAGAGAGAATGAAAACACAGAAACAAAAATGATCTTTGTGTTTTTTAATGAGCATGGGATTTCTGGTGAGTGATTGTGTTATTCTGAACCCTGCTGTAGTCTCCATGCACTTGTTTTTTTGTTTTTTTGTTTTTTGTTTACTCAGATATTACAGCTTGGTAACGAAATCCATCCACATGTTCACCGCTTCTCATCCTACATGCGTGTTTGTGCATATCACATCTGCAAAGATAAACCCTATTAACATCAATAAAATATAACATAATAAAAAAATAATAAGTAAAGGATAAAACATAATGAGGCAAGGTGTTAAAATAGCATTAATTAATCAATCAGGTGAAGAGTTACAGTTACCTCACTGAAGTTGATTACTTTCCTAGAACAGCACATCCCCAATTGTTCTGTTCCTTTTAGACCACAGCAATTTACCAAATATTACAATTTTTATTTATTAAAAAATGACACGTACTTTTGTCCATTTATAGTTACATTTAACGCTGTGGACTGTCAGTGAGACAAGTCCGTTCCTGTTGTCACTTACGTTATAGCAGCTATAAACAATCATTCCCTCTCTCTTTTTTTCTCCATAAACCTTCATTATATCAATAATTATGTTCCTCTTTGCTAAATAACATGTTTTTAATCAGTTTATTATTAGGCTTAGATCATGTGGAGTGTCCTCTCTACACGTGCCTGTGAATGAGCTGTTCAAAATGAGAAAAAGGAAGAATTCTAGCAGGAACAGGATTTTCAAGGAATTTTGCAAAGACACGTTTTGATGTGTGGGATCGATCTGGTCATGTTGTTTTTGTGATTGTGTTTGTATCAAGGTCCCCCAGGACCTCCTGGAGTGGTGATCGTGGAGGAGATCACAGACACAACAGCCACATTGTCCTGGAGTCATGGTGCAGACAATCACAGTCCCATCAGCACCTACAACCTGCAGGCTCGCAGCCCCTTCTCCCTGGGCTGGCAGACAGTCAAGACAGGTAATCAATATGGAGACAAACGTCTGTGTGTGTCTGTGTGTGTGTGTATAGGTGTGTTTACCTTCTGAAACTGAGATGAGCGCTTGTGGAGAAGTGATAACTGTAACTGTTGTGAATTCTGCATTAGGAAAGGCATTACTATATACTCATAATGTTCCTGTTCTAACCTCCAGCATACACTGATCTTAATGAGCTCCAATATTCTCTAATTACTCACCACTGGCTCTCAAAATACTACTGCTGATCCTCAGTCAGCTTTTCTCCTTTTCCCTCTGCACAGATGTGAAACAGGAGCTCAGTGGCCTTCTGTTAAATGTCTGTTGTGCTTGGAGTAAATGTCATTGGTTTAAATCATATGGCAAATTAACTCCTGTGTTATTATTAAATTAACCTTCCTGCTCCTCTGAAGTTATAACAATCTCTTATTTTTTGAGTAATTTGGGACATAATAGAGTCCTCCAACATGTCTTTTTAATCAGCCAGTGAGGAGTTAAATCGCTTTATTTCATGTACCCGAATGCTAAAACCTCTTGTAATTCTCCAGTAAACGTTAAAGTAGCTTTATAAGTACCTTTTTTCCACTTATTCAATCTGTTCAAATCACAGCTACCAGATAAAGAGAACTGCTGGAGTGGTGTGTAATGGTGTGTGTGTGTGTGTGTGTGTGTGTGTGTGGCTGGATGAATCACTTCATTTCTTCATTGTGTGTGTGTGTTTGGAGATGAGATGAACTGAGTGAATCCTGAGCACTGAGTGAGAAATTAGCGAGAGGAGGGAAAAATGGGGCTTCGTCATTGTTCGCTCTCCTGCAAACATTGTTATCGGCTCATGTTTGAGAGGACGAGGGTTGAGAGGAGCCTCACTTTAAAGTGCATTAGTTGATGAAAGCCTGCAGACCCTCTATATAGAGATATGAGAGGGAGAAAGTGGTATTTAGGTGTGAATATGTCCGTGTGGTAATTGTACCAGTAGTAGTGGTGGAAAAAGTCTGTATTTAGAGGAATGCTCTCACTCTGTTCATGCTTCTATTTCTGGTTTATAGTGTTCTCATGAAGGCTTAGATTTTCACTTGGGCAATTTAGGGTGGTTTTGTGAAACAGGATAACTGGAACTAAGAATTAGGTTTCGTAGCTTGTAATCCAGGTGCTGCAAGGGCCAGATGGACTGAGTCCATGGAGAGAGGAAGAGTGGACCGTTATTGGAGGCCATGCCCGGAGGGGTTTGCTCTGTAATGCAAGGACAGTGTGGGATCACACTGTTTGGAGGAAAGGCTGTGAATCGACAGCCACTGGGAGGTGAGGCTGGGTAAACACTGAGAAGACCACAAAAACATCAGTTAAAGCATGTTGGAGAGGATATTTGTGGGATTATGTTTGTTGACTTTAAAAAGGTTGTCTCTAAATGCTCCAAACTGGGTTTCAGTGTTCTCAGACTGGATCAATCAGTGCTGAGAGTTTGGTATTACAGGTTACAGGTGCTCAGACAGCCGAAACAAGCAAAACAAGGGTTCTTGGTGCAGTGATGGAGCAGTGGCACTTAAGTCCAGTAGACCATTAAGGCTGGAGCAGTGGTACCTGAGTCCATTAAGGCTGGAGCAGTGGTACCTGAGCCCATTAAGGCTGGAGCAGTGGTACCTGAGACCTTTCTGGTGGTTTGCATGGAGATATGAAAGAGGTTGAGTGCAGTTATCGTTTCTGCATGGTCTCAACTCTGTACAACTGCAACCAAACAATAGCATCCATTGCTGATTGCAGATTCTGTAGCACATGGATATCAGAGTCACTTGTGAAGTGGAGGAGGAGGAAAACAGGAAACAGGAGACAGGAAGACTCTGACAGGTGTCTGTCTGTTGGAGAGAAAAAGAGCAGAACCTGTAATGCCAAGTGACAAGAAGTATGTTGTGATTTACAATGTCAGAAGTAACACTGATATCAAGAAGAATATGAATGTTGTTATGCTTCTCTTTTTCTAAAATAGGAGGATATTGATCATTCAAGAGTGCAGACTTGGCAGCATGCGGTTTCACTGAATCCTGTGGGAAGCACCAACTGTTTGTTTTGGCCAGGATAATTTTTCATTGTGTATTATGGCAGCATCAAGGCCAGAATTTGGAATAACTGGCATAATGGTAGAGATTCTGGCTTTTTTGGTTATGTAGCCTATAACAAGTGAGATGTTTATCAGCTGAGACAGATATCTCTCAGAGGTGTGGTGGTAGAGTCGAGCTGACAGGAAGCTGAATTTGATTTAACAATGAGTTCTAAGATAGAAACAGGAACAGCTGGGAGAAAATATATCACAAATTTGTCAGAGATGTAACTGAAGGGTGTCTTGGCACTGATAAGGAGTTGGGTTGGTAGGGAAGTGTGGAGTGATATTATTAGTCTTGTCATGTAAAAATTAAGAAATGTATCCCATTGCTCAGCAGAGAGAGGCACTGCAGCTGTTGGCTGATGGAGGAGGTTTTCTTTTTTATTCTGAAAGGAAGTACTGGGTCTACAGCAACACTCCCCAATAACAGAAGAAAAGAAAAGTGAGCGATATTTAGTGGCAGCAGTAAGGCCAGTTGTCTTATACAGAAGATCCAGATACAAAACTTTGGCCTTTGAACTCTGATCCCAAAGATAATTACTAGAAAGCGCTAGTATACACTTTACTGGAGCAAGATCATTAGAAAATGTCAGAGAGGGTGAAGAACGTTGAAGAGAGGTATACGAGAAAAAACAAGGCAGATGAAGACTGGGGTCTATAGCATGACTGAATTTAATGTGTGATCAGAAATCTCCTCTAGAGAGTGTGTTTGGCCCTGAATAAAAGAAGAGAAATGAACACTGCTGAAAAAGTAAACAAAAAACTAGTGTCAGCGTATCATGCAGGGAATTATCGAATGATGGTGAAAAGCAGCTACCCTGAGTGCTGTACGATCTTTAAAACAGGATAAAATAACTTAAAGATAAAGAGATAGTCCATCACTTTTCCCACCAGGTTTAGATATTTGAGTGAATACAGCAGGGTGCGATGTTGAGGCTACTGAGTTTCAGTAAACTGGAGTATGTCAAGGTTTCTCTGGCTAATAAAGTTACTGAGGAAGGTTGCGTTGTTTGTGAGAGACTGATCTAGCTGTGCTGACTGACATTGTTATATCAGAATAGGGTTCCAAAAACTGGTAGGTCTTTCTCCTCTGGATACTCATTTACATGAGCACACATACAGAGGACAACATTCAAAACTTAATAATCGATAGTGCTGAATGTGAACAGCCAATTAAATTTTAATCTTCTTCTGTCTCAGCCAGAATTGACTCATTGTCTCCTTCTCTTCGTGAGTGTGTTTGGGAGTTGGAATATTTCTGAACACAGTGCTTTGGGTTTTTTCACAGATCCAGACCCAGTGACGGGAGATATGGAGTCTGCCATGGCAGTGGAGCTCAACCCCTGGGTGGAGTACGAGTTCCGGGTTGTGGCCACCAACGCCATTGGTACAGGTGACCCCAGTGCACCATCCAGGCCGGTCCGGACCAAAGAAGCAGGTGCCTGTCACGTCACTACTCACATTCAATGGATATAAATTCATGAGCTGGTATTTTATAGAAATTTCAACAAAACCTTTAAACAGCTACAGCGATGTCTGTCTTGATCTTTTAATCAGATAATTTGATCAGTGTATTGTCATTTCTCACTTAAATAAATAATTGGAAATATCAGTGTATGAAGGGAAAAAAACGAACAGGTATTTGTGGACTGTTCCTGTTGGCAGTCTGATCATGTCCTGCACCGATGTTCTCACTGACCTGGGGCCGTATTCAGAGTGCAGGGGAATCTTCCTCAAGCTCAGAGTCGCCTTCTGCAGCTGCTTAAGTGCCTTATTCAGATAATTATCATCATTTGCACTTTATCCAGCATATCCTATTAGTCTGCATTTTATTTTTTTTTTATAACGTGCTTAATGAAGCAACAAAATACTAAACCGTGAAAGCGTAATGTATGCACAGGGTGTAGGAGATTTTATCAATTTTTGGTGGAATTGATAAATTAATGTCAATGTTTGTGTAAATTCGATGCTCTCTGATTAAGATGTGTCTTCTCTATGTGGAAAAAAACTCTTGTGGACTTTACAGGGATGATATAATTACTGAATTAATTAATAATGTGATATTAATGTATTTAATATTGGTTTCAAACGATATTTCAGAGTATATTTACAGACAAAACATAAATTTCAGTGTGACATACTGTGGTTACATCAAACTGTCCGACAGTGGCGCTGGACTTAACGCTGCTCCTGACTCGAGCCGATATCACGCGAGAAAAAAGGTCAGAATCATACGTAACTCAGACACGCCTCTTTTTTAGACCGACTCCGCCCCCACGTGCATAATGCTCACATAACTTCTGAATAGCGCTTACTTCTGTAGCTACTTCTGAGGTCTGAAGTGCACAATTTCAGTATTAAATCCTCTGTGTGCCCTTAACTCTACTCTGAATATGGCCCAGAGTCACGCTTCTGTTTTTTTCCGTACATATCGCACTAATGCACGAGCATCACACTCACAGTGTCCAGCCTGTTTACTGTCTTTACCACGGATATAAATGCAGACGAGCAGACTCATCTGACCCAAATAACAAATTCTCTTTCAAAATCACTTCCATTCTTCCACAGTCGAGTTCAGATGGTCCTGCTGACTATCATTAATTGTCCCGTGTAGTACGCCTGTCTATAAGCATCTTGGTTTTTCCTTTAATTTGTCAGCAATCGACAATTATATACTTATTTGTAGGGTAATGGCAGAATAAGCACTTACATGAATTTTAACAGGTCTGGTATTTGGCAGCTAGGTGTTCACACCCACAGGCAAAATATCATCAGAATAATACATTTATGGAGAACTAAAAGCCTCGTCTAACCTCAGTGTGGATGAGTACACACTTCCACCTGCTGCACTCACTGCATGCGGATTCAAACCCAGAAAACAGATGACATTTAGCAGATCTGTAGTGGCTCCAATCCATATTTGTAGCACAGACTGCAGTAAAGCCAAGATCACTTATCCTGATCCCCGTATGTTATTGCTTTCTGTCCTGCATTTCTGAAGGTCCGCAGATTTCGCTATCCTCGTTGTGTTCACAGATTGTCTGTGAGGAAGAACATTTGTTTAACACACAAGCTGCAAATCAGAGATTCAGTGTCGTGTCACTTGAGTCATTTTTCTGCATGTCCTGTGAGTCCCAGACCTCATAATGAGTCAAATGAGTAAAAGCAAGTTGTCCATGTAAATAATGTGAAAGCGGTTTGCCCTCTAGTAACATCGCTGTATCTTTATGTACCGTGAGACTTTTGCTCGCTCAGATCGAAAGTGAAGGATTTGTTGAGTCATGCTGCAGATTTATGCTTTTCTCTTGTTCTTGTCAGTTCCGTCAGTTGCTCCAGCCAACGTGAGCGGAGGGAACGGCCGCAGGCACGAACTCGTCATATCCTGGGAGGTAAGCCTGCCGAGAGCTCACGCTATGCTAATGAACGTAGCATAAAAGGCTCACCGCTCCTGTCCAAATGAATTCATGCTGTTAATTGACTTCAGCGTTTAGAACCGAAGCCAGATGTAATTGCTGCTTTTCCAGAGTTTGTCTCATTGCAGCAAATTATTCAGAGTGGCCTGGAACGGATTTATATTCACCCTGAACTCAAAATTGCGATGTTTAAATGATGAGCTCCACTCAGAAAGCTGGTTCTAATTATATAGATTTATGTTTGGGTCAAATTTGTTAACACTGCTGTACAATTACATTTTTCTGGTTTGAACACAGACCTTCTCAGTGCTGCTGTATAAAACGGATTCAGGAGATGTCACAAAATAAACTCCACAGCTTTGGACCAATCATGTCTTAGATTAGATACTGTGTCTGCTAACGAATGTAGCTAATTTTAGATCAGGAGTTGGTGGTTGTCATAGTAACAGTAAAATATTTTCTGCTGTGAAATAAATCAGTGAGAAAATGAGGACGTAAATCCAGACAACTAACTAACAGTTAGATAATGAGATAGCTAAGTTAGCCAATGCTAGTTATCTTAGTCTGTTAGAGATGCAAGGAGAACATGCAGACGCTTCTGAATTTGCAAATTAATATATTTGTGCCTGTTTAAGGTGTAGAGATGTTCTGAGACAATTTTAGTCATTTCTTAGGGCATTACGAAACATATAAAATGATATATTATTTTATTCTATTCTATTTTAATGGTTTAAAATGGTTTAAAAAGATAATTATATTTTGTTTGTTGTAGTATTAGAGACTGAAGAACTCGGATCAGTGCATCAAGCTACTACATCTGATGCAGCTATTACAAATATGAACCAACTTTTTACGCCTTTTAGCCTCTTCTTCCATACGTCATGTAGCTTTATGATGAGTATATAACACCAATTCTTAGTAGCAAAGACTTTAAGTGTGAAACACATCAGTAATGATGTCTTGACTTGGTTTTGTCTTTGACTCGGCTCAGAAGCTGTGGGAGAAACTGAATAAATGAGAACTTTGGTCTCAGATGAGGGCCATACACCATAATTAACCTTAAGTTCTGAAAGCGTTTCCCCTGTAAACACAGGCCTGCGTTTGGAACATCTGCTTGCAGTCTCACCCTTTACAATTTCTGGACAAAATTTAATCAATCTCCCACCGTGTTAAGAGGATATTAGGATGAAATGTTCCTCAGTTGAGAGAGCACCTTTGGCAGCGGGCATCGCAGTGGGAATCTCAGCGTGCACACTAATGCATTAAAAATGAACAAAGCTGGAGGATCTCAAATGAGGGCAGTTAAAAGTGCGATTAACCAGGGAGGAGGAACAGATGTGGTCTGTAAGTGATGGCTGTTCTTGCAGTTAATAAGTACGCTGGCTACAACTGTCACCATCCAAATAACCTTCATGTGAAGGGAACAGTGCCTCAGTGAGAGATTACTGGAGCTCAATCCAGATGGAGAGGGACGCTCTAATACTGCACCAACTCTTAGTGTTTATAATTCCTTTCAAAATGTATTACCATAAGTTCAACATAATCATTATTTTAATCTCTCAGTTCAATTACAATAAAGCGTCTCCCTGGCTTTCACAGAGAACAGGGCTCGGTGTTGCTGTAGTGCCTCCACGGGTGTGTTATCTGCACAAACACGTCGATTATAAAGTCACGTCAGTGCTGAATTCAGTCAGAGTTTTGATTATGAATCCATGAGTCCATGCTGTTGTGTGCATCGGTGTGAGTTCAGCATGGGAGCTACACTGAACAAACTTAAGGGACTGCCATGAGATGCTGTGTAAAGGCCCAATGAAAATTCATGAGACTCCCACTTCAGTTTAATTCAGTTTTATTTATATAGCACGGACCTCCATGAAGCGCTCCACCCCGAAGGTCTTCTCCACCAGCCCCTTCACCCCTCAGCCCTTCTCCAACAATACCCCGTCCTCTGCAGGCCATCAGGAGCAGATTTGGGCCAAACGTGGCATTTCTAAATGGCATTTCTAGTCTGTGGCATTTGGAAGTCATTTAGCAAAACAGTTTCTGTGTTAATGAATTCATGCTGGATGAGGGTTAGGTTTGGAGATCAATAAATTAACAAATCAGCCTGGTTTAGGAGACACATTAACACTCTATAGTTCTACATAAAGCTGAGTAACTTTACAGTAGATTCGAACAGAGGGTTGAACTCAGACCTTTTTCTTTTATGCTGATTTAAACTAGAGCAGTCCAGAGTACAGAAATATAACATAAGGAATAAAAACACGACATGATGCGCTGTTACAGTGAAATACTGAGTGATGAAGTCACTGTTACCACTCTGCAGTTGATTATTTTCCTACAATAGCACATCCCCTAGTGCTTTATTCCTCTCATACCACAGCAATTTAGCAACAATTACAATTTATATTTATTAAAGAGCAACACATCATACTTTTATCCATTTGTAGTTACAGTTACGTCAGTGAAATAAGTTAGTTCCTGTTGTCGCTTACGTTATAGCAGCTATAAACAGTCGTTCCCTCAGCAGCGTCTCTTTATTCTCTCTCTTCGAGTTAATAAAATAAAAAAAATCACAGCTTGTTCCGCATGTTACAGAGAAACCACAAAGAAGCGTAAACTCCTCTGTCCTGAAGACGTCGGAAAACTTAAAGTTACAGCTTCACCTCTGACTGTTACAAAGCGCTGACACTGGAGACTCCTTCCATACGTGTTACATAAACACATTTCTCCTCACAGAAAACTCCACCATTTCAGTTTTTTAATCGTTTTAAGTGGAGCCTCTGCTGTACAGGTTGTTGTGAATGAGCTGTTACTATACACTTTTTAAAACAGCACTTTACCTGGAATGTGGGAAGTGTTTTTGAAATGGAGATGTGATTTTTTTAGATCAGACCTAATCGAAGAGGCAGATGTGTGTTAAGTGATTTGGTACAACCTGGTTAGGCTATGAAAGCTAATGTAGTGTGAATATTATAACAAAGTGTTGGTTGTCAATGTACGTGAATATAACAAGGAAAAAAGCAAACAGGTTTTAAATGAAAGCCGACTTTAAGGTGTTTCACAGTAATAGTAGAGGAAAGGAACACGTGATGGTGTGTTTATTACACCAGCAGCTGACCTTCAATCATGCAGAGTTAGTTGTATGAGACGAGGTTCTTCTTATTAAACAGGATAAATGGCTAAACAGACCCATCAAGTGCACCTCATTAAAGTGTGCACAGAGAGTGAGAATGCACCATTAGGAAAAACCCCCAGACTTCATTCCGCTCTCTCGGCTTCTCCGCGGCTCTTTAACTACACGTATTCATCGCCGTTCTCTGATTTCTCAGAGCTGTTTTTAAAGCGAGCAGGCGAATGTGTCAGCATGATGGAAGACGATTCATTTCGAGGAACACTGCAGCAAGTTAATTAGACAAGCCTGGTAACGTGTCCTTGTGGAGTGTAGAGTGAAGCTGCCACACACTCCGTCCTATCACTCCTCCGTGGAACGACGGCTCATTTGGTGACAGCCTTTAGGGGCCATGATTATACTGAAGCATGTGCAAATCACACAGATTACACCATGACAGACAGCTACGCTGCCAAGCACCGAGCGGACAGCGAGCGTGAGTACAGGTGTTTGTCACTTATTAAATTTGGCCAAGATTTAATTCTGCTAGCTCACATTTTAATTAAAATTCTTCCTCCCTTAATAGATTGCATTTGGTGCTATTAAATGGCTAGCAGGTGTTGTAGACGGCTCCTCATGTCACCTGTTTAGGAAAAACATCGAACAAACAGTAGATCGCCTTTTAAAGGAGAAACCTGAGAAATATGTTGGCTATTTATTTGTTTGTTTGTTTGTTTGTTTGTTTGTTTGTTTATGCATTCCCTCTGCATATTATAGCAAAAAGACCACTGATTAGACACAGAAAGTAAAAAATCTTTATAATAATGTATCTACTGTGATCCAGTTTGACTGCACGGCATTGTGGGTAAAAGATCTTTCCAGCTTCCCTTTAATTCCCCATCATGACTGTAGCTCAGACGTTGCTCACAGCCTGCCGTTTACTCACACAGCGCTTTACAGCGTGTTTAATTGATGTGTGATGTGACATTCACAACTGATTTCTTTCATTACAGCTGAAAATCTCTAGAATCCACAGGGGACGTCCTGACATTTTGATGCAAATCCATGCCATTTAGTGTGTTCCCTTCTAACAAAGGATGTTATTTAGCTCTAAAACATTGAGACTGAAACCGTTTATTATTTCAAAGCTTCAGCTAGTTCCTGAATAAGACGTGAACATGTTTAAAGCAAAGCTTTAGTTTTTGAGGAAATGCGGAACCATGTTGAGGATCTGCACTGACGTGGACATGGTGGAAATGGCTGTGAATCTTTCGCTTATTAAGTTTGCTTTAACCTGAGCTGGACTGATCCTATAGGAAGTGAATTTTTGGGCAAATTGTGGTCTCAGATGAGAAAAAAAATAGGGCAGGCTGATAACTCCGTCCCCTATGAAGAACAGTTTCTCTCATTGTTTTCCCAATCTCAGCTGGTCTCTTATTACCCGAGTCATTTGCTAATGTCATGTCTCTCCATCGCTGCCTGTCTACGAGCTCCAAACATATTAACAGTTCTGCAGAAATAAATAATTCACTGCCTCAGCATCCATTTTTTTCTTTTCCTTACCGGATCTTTCTTTCTCTCAGCCTGTTTCTGAAGAGTTCCAGAACGGAGATGGGTTCGGCTACATCGTGGCGTTTCGTGCCAATGGGACACGAGCGTGGAAGGAAAAGATGGTGACGTCAGCAGACTCCACCACGTATAAGTACAGGGACGAGACGTTCCCGCCTCTCACCCCATTTGAGGTGAAGGTGGGTGTGTACAACAACAAGGGAGACGGACCCTTCAGTAAAGTGGTCACTGTGTTCTCCGCAGAAGGAGGTAAGGATACGGAGGAGCCAACTCTTTACAACCTTCTGAACGAATGCTCAGCAGCAGATATTTCTATCCTGGAACTGTAGCTGGCTGATTGACGAACAAAAAGTTTTCATTTCCATTGCTGTACTAACTCGTGTCTAACAGGGTGTTTGCTCTGTCAGAACATGTAAAGTTCATAAACAGCTACTTTAACTGCACTTTAACAGTCACAGGCCTCAGTGGCTCCTGGTTCTGTTCTACTGTAGTGACCTTCAAACATTCATGCAACATCGTGGACTGAAATTGCAGCACAGCAGCAACAGCAGACAATAGCGAGTATCTTAGCAACAAGCTAACCAGCTAAAGTTAGTGATAACTCGAATGTTGATGATTAGCTTCTCAGAACAGTGATTAGTACAGTCATAGCTTATAGTAGTGTTATAGCTTTAACCCAGTACTGTGTCTGTATATGAACTGATCTAAAGCTGATACTGCTATAAACTCAAGCAAAAGTAGAGAAGAGGAACTTTACACTGTTTACAGTGAGAGCGGCCATGTCGATGTGACGTCACTCTGTAAACGGGGAAGGAACTGGTAGTTAAGAAGACTAAGTAAAGTTAACGAGTTGATATTGCAAGAAATTGCAAATCTCTTCTGTACCTTTAAACACAGAGCCACGGGAAGCGCCGTCTGATGTGAAAGCATCTGCCATGTCCTCTTCTGAGGTCAAGATCATGTGGAAAGCACCCAGTCCTGGGCCGGGAAGACCGCAAGGATACGAGGTGAGAGACAGAGAGAGAGAGAGAGAGAGAGAGAGAGAGACAGAGACAGAGACAGAGAGAGAGCAGTAGTAAGAGTCATTTCAGTGTGTGTATGAATTGGTTGAATTGTTTTGTTGTGTGTTTATATATTTAGTGTGTATGTTTAACAGGATTTTTTTATTGCTTGTGTGTGTGTGTGTGTGTGTGTGTGTGTGTGTGTGTGTGTGTGTGTGTGTGGTCTGAATAAAGAAAGATTATCTAATAAAAGGGAACAGCACCATTGTGTCCTCAGGAAGAGGAATCATCGCCCTTCACCGCTGCAGGATATTACACGCTCAGCTATTACGCTATTCATGCAAAATGCATGACAGTTATTTAAACTAAATGATGTAATATTCGACAACATTAGCAGACTTTTTTCTTTTTCTCATGAGCAAGTCTCCCTCTCTCTCTCTCTCTCTCTCTCTCTCTCTCTCTCTCTCTCTGAATGAATCTGGTATTCAGAGTGTTTTTCATCTTCTAACAGGTGAACTACTGGAGGGACTCGGAGCAGGAGGAGGCAGGGAAGAAAAAGAGGACGGTGGGGAATGAGACGGTCATGCTGATCTCAGGACTGGAGGGGAACACGCAGTACCACATCACGGTGAAGGGCTTCAACAGCATTGGGCAGGGACCACCGAGCGCCTCCATCCGAACCAGCACCAAGAAAAACCGTGAGTACACAAAACACCACCAACCGAAGACAGAGAACACACACCGTGTTGAGTCACATTGAGGCGATTCAATTCAATTCAATTCAATTCAATTCAGTTTATTTGTATAGCGCTTTTTACAATGTCATTGTCTCAAAGCAGCTTTACACGAACAAAAAAGTAAGATGAAGTGTGAGAGTGTGTCTGAAGAGCAAGCCGAGGCGACGGTGGCAAGGAAAAACTCCCTGAGATGGAGATAGGAAGAAACCTTGAGAGGAACCAGACTCAACAGAGAACCCATCCTCATATGGGTTAACAGGAGTGTGTGTGTGTGTAAATGTGTATTTGTGTAGTCCATAGAAAACA
>CM040980.1:29807739-29844147 GCA_022985145.1 Pangasius djambal | reverse complement strand
TGTGCAAAGCTCACAGTCACTCTCACCGCCAACAAACCTGAGTGACCAGTGAGAGTGAGGAAGACAGCATCCAAGCACACCAGATCACTATAAGACTCAACATCCCTGAGTCCCCCAGATCTACTCCTTTACCTAAAACGCCTATTCAGTAAACGCTAAACTAAATAAATAAGTCTTTAACCTCGTCTTAAACACTGACTTTTTGTATCTGATTGGAGTGGAAATATTTTCTGTTCTCACTACCAGATTCTGTAACTAGCCGAGTTATGATTTCAAACGTCCCATATTTCATAGCTAATGAGCACATAGAGCGAACTTTCTCACGTCGGAAAGTTAGCAAGCGGCATTAAAACCGTGCCGCTAAACTCTAAACACCCGGAGCTGAAGCACGTCTTGTTGTTCAGGCGGCGTGTGCTGATGTTTCTGAAGGAGCTCTAATTAGAGATCACCTTCAGAATCACACATGAAGGCAGATCCTACATGCTGTATGCAAGCACCGGGAACATGAAATGCTCTGAATGTGGAGACATCGGGCATAAAAGGCTCATCTGCCCACTGCTGCTGAGGATGAACAGGCAGGACAAAGCAGTGATCCTGAACCTGTGCATGAAGCACAGTCTGCTGCGTTCCAGGCTTCACAGCTGGAGGACAGTATAGTTGAGGAAGTTGTGGTGGAGGAAAATAAAGGAGAGCAATGATGCAGCAGTAGAGAATGATGCTTTTGCATAAAATGCTGCTATGGCTGCAGGGAATGCTGCTGCGGTAATGAAAAGTGCTGGTGAACAATGAGAAGAACAATGATAGGTTGATAAAGGGGGAGGCTGGTGAGGCTACAGAAAACACAGGTATGATTCTGGAGAATGCTGTGGTGGTTGAGGAGAGCAGTAAAATGGCCAGGGAGAACACTCGAAGCTGATGAGGTCAGTGGAACTGTCATGGAGATTGCTGATGTGGTTGTGGAGAATGTTGGAAATGCTACGGAGATTGCGGGTGTAGGTAGGGAGCATGGTGCTGTGGAGGCAGCGAACAGCCCTGGGGTTGCAGCTGTGAAGAAAAAGAGTACTGCAGCTGTATCAATGTACTCTTTAGATGAGATAATAATTTCCTAGATGAGAGGTTGGCAAGGTTGTGGGCATCGCTGATTTTTTTCCAGACTCTGATCAATTTTTAATATCAGTATCAAAGCTAGGAAAAAGATGCTACTTTGGCAGAACTGAGCGATATCATTTACAAAAAATGGCAACAAAGCTACAGAAAGAAAACCTTTAAAAGCTAAAATGGCCAAGTCAAATGGCATGGGTTTGTCTCTTTTCTGTACATCTGTCCTCATCTGTTCTCTCTTTCCTCTTCTTCGTATTAACGTTTAATATCAGTGGGGGCAGGGACAGGAACAAACGAGTTGTAGTCAGAATTTATTAAACACAAAAACACTGATGTAGTCTTTTTACAGGAAACACATAGCTACAAAGAAAATGAGAGAGAATGGGGGATGTGGTGAGAAGACCAACTCCTTTTTAGTCATGGGACTAAGGGACTACTTGCTGGAGTAGCAGTTTTATTTTCAGAAAGGTTAAGAGCAACTATCACACAGAGCACTGAGCTAGAGCAGGGTCGAGTTTTAATGGTACAAGCAGAAATCACAGGAACAGGTTTTCTATTTTTAAATGTTTATGCCTCAATTGCAGACAGTGAGTGAGTGAAGATGTTTTATAAATTAAGAAATGCACTGAAACAATATGGCAGTAACCTCACTATAATGGGTGGAGATTGGAACGGCACTACAGACTTTAGGGTCGACAGGGATGCAGAAGAACCACACATACAGCTCTCTGTAGTATTAGATGGAGTTATTAAAGCATGTGGACTTACAGATCCTTGGAGACAAAAGAACGTGGGTGTAAAGCAATACACATGGCCAAAAACAACTGAAACAAGAATAAGTGCTGCTGGACTAGACAGATTTTATATTAGGAACAAAAATATAAAGATAGGAACAAAATTGTAAAGCGTTTTATATGCCCCAGTGGTTTTTCAGACCATCACATGGTTACGGTAGATTTTATGTTCTCCAGCACCACAAATTCCGAGTATGGGTCACTATACTTGGCCACACGTCACTTCACTGGCATTTTAAAGTAAAGTGGGTAAAGAAGTTTATTCAACTACTGAATTACTGAAGATTTTAATATGCCAGGCCAAACTAACTACCTGGATCACACGAGAAAACAAAATGGAAGGCAGTGAAATGCTGAACCCAGATCTGATGCTAAAAACCAGACTGAAGGCCGGACTCGGACCTGCAGGACTTCTGTCGGCTTTGGGGCAGGGCGAGGTTTTATGTGCTGTTGAAAATGAATCAGTAATCTTACTCTTTTAACAGAAGCTGTCTTTCCTAAATAAAATGTTTTTATACATAATAATTGTGTTTTTAAAGAAGATTGTTGTACAAATAAAGGTTTTGTTCAAATTCACGTCTCTCTCTGTCTTTCTCTCTCCAGCTCCGAGCCTTCCACCCGCCAATGTGATGTGGATTCAGGAGGGGAATAATGTCTCCTTATCCTGGGACCCAGTGAAGGCTCTGGGCAACGAGTCAGATGTTATCGGCTATAGGGTGCGATTTACACACACACACACACATTTGTGTATGGTGGTGTTTGTTATTAACTAATTAATAAAATGAATGTATTTTTTCAGGTATTATTACGTCAGGAGGGGCGTGGTCACAGTCAGGTCATGAGGACGCCGAACACGGCTGCGGTTCTTACGCTACCAGAAGGAGGAACTTATATTATTGAAGTGTGTGCCATCAGTGAAGGAGGCGAGGGAGCGGCCAGCTCTCAAATCAGAGTGCTCACTTCCTCAGGTGCTTTTCCTCTTCCCTAAACACCATGTCACGTGACCTATAACCATCTCAACTTCTCACTAATGAAGAAGAATGAAAAGCAGTGTAGTGTGAGTTTCTTTACAAAGAAGATAATCTGCATTGGATAAGTAACTAATAAACACTGTGTGTTGCTATTATGGTAAAATACTGAGTGATGGGGTGGTGTGATCCGTTTTATCCATTTATAGTTACATTTAATGTTGTGGAACGTCAGTGAAACAAGTTACAGTAGCTCATGTTGTCACTTACATTATAGCAGCTATAAACAGTCGCTCCCTCACCAGCGTCTCTTTATTCTCTCTCTTCAAGTTAATAAGACAAAAGACAAAATCGCAGCTTGTTCCGCATGTTACTGAGAAACCGCAAAGAAGCGTAAACTCCTCTGTCCTGAAGATGTCGTAAAACTTAAAGTTACAGCTTCACCTCTGACTGTTACAAAGCGCTGACACTGGAGACTCCTTCCATACATATTAAATAAAGGTCTCTGTACAGAAAACTTCACCTTATCAATTACAATTACGTAATAAAGATAATGTATTAGAAGGAGTGCATTAATATAAACCTGTCATTTGCAGCTGCACTACTGTCAGATCTGCTGTTATATTAAATTAATCAACACCTCTGACCAATCAGAATGCAGAATTTGACCGCATTGTGATGTAATTTAAAATAAAAAAGTTATATTGCTAAAGGAGAGACATAGGTCAATAACACCTCCATTTGTAGGCAGTGAAGAAAACATGAAGGTTAATTGAGTTAGTAAAGCCACAGCTGTACTTCAGCTTAATGTCTCTTTAATTAGCTTTTCTCTACACACACCTACACGGCAGAAAAACCAATTAAAGCTAATGTGACAGGATAAATCTAACGAGTATATGGACAATAGACTTAACGAGCCTTTGAGGAGGAAAAAAGACTTGTTCTTGAAATAGTTCTTGGAGTTTAACTTTCAGTAAACCATATATTTCTGAGAAAGCTGCAGTCACTCTATGTTCATATTAAGAGGTTAAAAATATAAACACACGAGGATGTGAGTGTTTCAGTGATCTCTCTGTTGTTCTGTAGGTGTGAGGGCGAAAAGTCAGCAGCGCTCTGTGCATAATCTGCCATCAGGCTTCGCATGGACTCTTCTACTCCTGACGGTCCTGATGGTGCCTTCTGCCCCGTGGTGAGGCGTCTTCACCATGTAACTCTGCCCCCTGTGTGGAGGGAATGGACTCTCCCTACACCATACAGACTGCCGTGTTGGCCTGAACCATCTCCAGGACGTAGGAGTTGGCCAAGTGCAAGTGCTTCTTTATTCAACCAGGAATCCATCCATTTTTTTATGCTACTGATTTCTGTTGCAGTTTTTCTTCTCATTATCAGTGTAGTATCGTGCATTGTGCATAGAAAGTCCTTATATTACACAAACTGCTGAACTTCCGTCAAATCCAGCCTTCACTGAGCGCCGGGAACACTGAGGACTGAGACTCTTCATCTGACACGTCTCCATCCCTTTAACCCATGGCTGCCTAAACAAGTGAAGCCATTAAAGCTCAGCGTAGATAAGTGCATTGTTTCTTATTCACACAATTAGAAAGACAGCAAGATGGAGGACAAGAAGAAGAAAAGAAGAAACAAACAAACAAAAACAACAACAATGAATTGTTTTTATAGTGCCGAGTCTTTCCAGACTTCCTTTTTGTACATCATGTTAATTTAAAAGTGGTTTGTGTGTGTGTGTGTGTGTGTGCGTGTGTGTGTGTGTGTGTGTCAGAGGGTTTTCTATGTTGTGTGTTTTTGTCAGTTTCTGATGCACATGCAAGGCTGGTCCAGGTGGGTGTGGTCAAGGTAGGCTAGAGGGCGGGGTTTCACCTGTAGTGCCCAAGTGCATCATTAGACAAAGAGAAAGAATCTGTGATGTCATGGTGAACGCTGAAATAAATGTGACGTATATTTTTCACCGGGGTGTGCTTGCACTCTCTGTTCTGAGGAGAATGTTGTCTTTATTTTGTTGTTGATTTTTTTTTCTGTAAAGACCTACACACAGAACAGGAGCAGCTGGTATAAACGCTACTCCCCCGTGTAAACACACATCACTAAAAGGTTTTATTTCTGGCTCCACATCAGATTATTTGCTGTTAAATCTTTTAAAGTGAATCATTTTGTATTTTTGTAGAATCGAGTGCAACAGCACCACCAACAGGCCGTAATAAAAACACACAGAATGGTGTGAAGAAGCGAGAAGCGAGGCTGGGGCTGATCTCTTTCTAACCCAGACTGTAGATTCATGCAGCCAATCAGTGACAGCCGTGTCAGGTGATTACGCAGAGGGACACGCCCCCTAGATCTGACCTCCATTTACGCTGATATTTTTCACTCTATCTATGATTTTCATGATGATATTTTTATTTTTTACCAAAATGCAAAAAGACTAAACACACGTTGTCCAATGAGAGTACACATTACACAAAAGGACAGATGACAGAAGTGTAAGTTTATGGTTTTTCATTTGAAATTAAAAGCTACAGCATGAAGAGCATGAAGCCAGTCGAGCACTATGACCGTAAAACATTTTAAATAATTAATCACGAGTACAGCTGCTGATCTGTCTGCAAGAGTTTGTGTAAAAGTTTCATCATTCTTCATGATGCTGTCGATGAGACCTTATGATATAATGCATCGCTCATCAGAGTGTCCATGTTTTATACCAAATCACAAGCCAAACACAGATGACCAATTTCATGGTCTTCCATCTCATTATTTAAAAATGTCTGAGTTTTGTCAGATTGTAAGACTGAAACTGAAACAGCTGATTATTCATACTGTTCTCAGGTGACTGACTGGATTCCTGGCATGTGCTTCCAATCTTAGAATCAACAAAGCCCAGGTTTTCTCTCAGTCTTATTCAGCAGCACCTGAAGTAGCCATCAGTGTTGACCTGTTTCTTCAGCCGGCTCACATGTGTCCGTCTCCGGGGACTTTCAGTCAGAATAAATTCCCTTCCAGTGTAATTAATGCCTGAGTGGAGCTGCCACGGCTTGCGCTGAGAGTACTGTTAGCGCAGTTTCTCTAAACCCCACTCGTCCCCCAGAGTACGGCTGGACACTCCATTAGAACCCGCCAGCCGGCTCTGACTCACCTTCCCGGCTCTGACTCCACCTCATCCAGGGAAATGTTTATGAAGGCTTTCAGTAATCCAGGCCATATTGAAATTTCTAATAATAGCACATCAGTGTGTTTAGTAATAGGAAGTCAAAGCATCTTCCCATCATTCAGTAGAGATAAAGACGTCACAGTGAAATTTAGATTATACCACTGTGTTATTCCGAGTAAATATTCAATTATTATAATATAGATTTAAAATGTATATTTATACTCAGTCCTTAAAACACGTCAGTCATTTCAGTGTAACTGAGTTGCTATGAAACCAGAAATAAACCCCCACTAGCACACAGATGCACATCACACCCTCGCCAAGTTTCAGGTAAAATCAGGTAATCGAGACGACACAGCATTTTGGACTGAGTGACTCACTCTTTCTTAGTTAATACCTAATCCTCACATCTGGAAGAAAGGTGTAGTGATACTTCATAAGGATGTCATAAGCGTAAACAAGGAGCCTATATCACAAATAATGATTTCTTAGCAAGTGAAAATATCTTGAATATGAGCAAATGTATCTAATATTTCTTATTCTGAGATTATTATAAATCATATATTAGATTATTCAGCTTGTTTTCGATGCTTTCACTCATTCCAAGCTTTATACGTTTTAATTCTATTGGCAGATAATGTTTCTTCTTCCTAGAAATAAATGCATACAATTAGCAAAATTATTTGCCAATAGAACAAGACTATTTCAAGCTATTTAAAACTAGTAAAAATCTCTAGAAATGGGTTTATTAATCTTATCTTTTGTTCACTGTTCTCTTATAATAGAAAATATCAGATTAATATAACTATGTTTAAGATATTTTCACTTGCTAAGATGTATTTTTTGCTGTGTAAAGTATTTAAACAGTGTTTAAGTTAGTTATTATTCGCTTCTATTTGCGATAAGTGGAAGGGCGTGGTCAGAGTGACTGTGGGAGAACCTGGGCGTGGTCAGAGTGACTGTGGGAGAACCTGGGCGTGGTCAGAGTGACTGTGGGAGAACCTGGGCGTGGTCAGAGTGACTGTGGGAGAACCTGGGCATGGTCAGAGTGACTGTAGGAGAACCTGGGCGTGGTCAGAGTTACTGTGTTCATAGCATCTGCAGTATTGGACAGGCGTGGTCAGAGTTTCTGCAGAAGTATTTGGGCGGAGTCAGAGTGTCTGTGGGTGTGGGTGGGCGTGGTCAGAGTGCCAGTTTAGGATCCTACTTACTGTGAAGAAAACATCTAGGCTAAGAACACTCAGTACCAGGACACTAATAGAACACTACTGCAAGAACTCCTGTACATATTTCCCCAGGTTCCTTCTGACTGTAGATAATTTCCATCAAATAGACTAATGCTGCTGGAAACCCAACAGGAAGTGACGATTCCAATATGGAGCTGGAGAAGAAGAGTTACTGTTCGCTCCAACTCCAATTCAAGCTGATGCTAAGGCAGGAAAGCATCCAGGTCTGATATAATCAGCGTGCTTCTGTCCTTTATAGTCTTATGTATCCCATAATCCTGTGCAGTATGTATCCCATAATCCTGTGCAGTATGTATCCCATAATCCTGTGTATCAGCTCTGGTGCCGCAGCCAGTCTGGAGGAAAATAGTGTTGAAATCCAGCAGCACAGCAGGTGAGAGGAAGCTGTTTATATAAATCGATGCAGTCACAGAATATTCACTCCATAATCCCTCAGCGCTGATGAAACTGCTTTAATGCCTCTAGATTTACACCATGTTCACACTACAAGATGACGTGTAGCTTGTAGTTTGTCTCTTGTGGGCGAGTAGCGCGCTTGTGGGCGTGGCCTTTTGTTTAGTTCCAGTGAGAACCAGTACTAGCTGTGTGTATATATACAGTAGCTTCTAAAGCTAACTAGTTAACCACAAAGTAAATATTGCACAGCTAAATGTGAAAATCGGTTCGATTTACATGTTATGTGCTTGTGCTTCATTCTCAGGTCTGCTGTGTCTTTCCAAGATTTATTTTTCTTCATAATGTCTCTATACACATTAATGAGAGGCTGTATATGACAGGATAAGATGAAACTACGGTTAGGTTTTTCTTCGATTTTTGTATAAAATAGTAAACGAAAACTAATTGCAGGTAGTAAATTTCATCTAAAATGATGCTGTTACTGAAATCACGACTCTGTAAATGTCGGGAAACGTTTCGAAGGTCTGAGTACGTTAGCCAGATATCTGTGACTCATTGCTGCCTTTAAAGCTTTAAAGCTTAGAAACTCTTCTGACGCAGCATCAGTGACAAGACCATCATTTCTGTGTGTGTGTGTGTTTATGTCAGACCTGTAGACATGCACACTAGTACTCTCACATACATACATTAATTCTGTTCATTCTGGAGAGGTTCTTTCTTCTCCTTTTTTTATTAGCGTTTCCTTTGTTGGCTCAGCTCTCATGCCTGCACACAGCCGCTAATGTGGTGACCTTTAATTATTCATGCATTACCTGTCGGTGTCTGTGCTTCTGATTTATGCTAATGGATTATGTAACCCACAAAGAGAGCGACGTGGCTCAGAGGGGCCGAGGATACAGCATCAGCAATTAGGACACACACTCCCTTGACTTTAGGGATGGAATAGTGCTCTACGGCTAGCCACTTAGCGGAGGGGTGTGAAACAGCTGTCATATCAGCTGGACTAATGCACTCTGAGAGCTGATTAACAATGGAGGAAATGTACAGCTGAGCAGAATGTAAAAACACATGGGTTCTCTCCTCAGCACTGATCAGTCACACCACCAGAGATATTTTAAATCTTTGATGTAGTCATATACCCGAGCTATTATATATAATGAAAGGTGTGTGGGTGCATTATCGGCTAAAAGTACACTCTGTTCTGTCTCTTGTATCTAAAGGAATCTGTTCTGTTTTCACTGAAACTTCATTATTTCTCAATTAATTTGAAATAGCTGTCAATGATTATAGCCAAACTATTAATATCTGTGTAATAGTACTGATGTATATCGTAATTAAAATCTCAGCTGGAACATCCGATCTATTACAAGACAAGAAATTACGCTGGAGACCCCCTACTTTAAGTCTGTAAATCAACATAATGAATCTGCTCAGACAGCTGCAGCGACAGAAAGGGGTTCATTTCATCAAGCTGTTGAGTCGACGATGGCGTCTGGTGCACACGTGGTGTCATGCAGGATGGGTTTCGCTAAAATTAGAAGATTGGAGCAGAGCTCTAAGATACAGACTGACTCAGGAGTTTTTATAGCATCAGAACTTACCTCAGCTCCACTTCACCTGATTTATTATCCATTCAGTAACCGTCATGGAGAATCTGTGAAGCTCAGACACAGTAACCTGAGCTCAGGATCAGAGCAGAGACGCTGGAGCTGTGAGGAGACAACACTAACCACTGCAGACTCAAACAACCCACAATCACTCATTTAGTAAGGAATCATACATCATACACTTTATCCATTTATAGTTACATTTAATGTCTGTAATAATCAATATGATATGGTGAAATCTTCTGTAAGGAGATGTTTATTTGACATTTATGGAAGGAGTCTCCAGTGTCAGCGCTTTGCAGAGGTTAAGCTGTACGGTTTGCGATGTCTTTGGAACAGAGTTTGTAGTTTCACCTGTGGAAACTGTAGATATCAGGTTTCTTAAGAAGGCTTAACAACAATAAAAACAACAGCAACAATAAAAACAACAACAACAGCAGCAACAACAGCAGCTGTGACTGGGGTCACGTCTCAGTCAGAGCTGCGTAATGACTGGTGAGAGGTCAGAGGTGTGGACTGTATCGGGTGCAGATGTACCTGACTCTAACGGAGAGTATTAAGGTATTAGGCTTGTTTTATCCAATAGAACTCGTTTAAATGTTCTCGGGTTAGGAAGCATCCTGGATTAGCATATGGAGTAGCACATAACTGACTTGTTAAATATTGAATCTTCTGGTCTCTAATATTTTCCTCTTCCTTCTCTGAGGTCAAAATGGCATAAACATCATCTAAAGTTTTGTGTTAGAAGAATTGTTTTAGTTCAAACAGGATGTAAGCAGGACATAACCTGGCCCGGTGTGGAGAAATGTTCCAGCACATATGGCTAATGCTGAAGGTAGTCATCACCTGACCTTCGGGATGTTAGTGGTCTTCCTGACGTGACCTTTCTCCCGTGTGTGCTGCTACTTTCAGCCTCACAGGTTAAGTAATTGCGCAGGTCTATTATTATTTTGTACCTGATGGGTTCACTAATGCACTGACATGACAATCACGACGCCTCGCTATTACCTTTCCAACGTACACAGATATGGAATGTAATTAGTGATCGGAGCGGCCATTGCAGCGTGTTCAGGGTTCGAGTCTGCTCAAGGGAAAACAAAGTGAATTGACGAGAGGGTGCTGGTGTAAACAACTTCATTTGTCTTTGTCCTTTAAGATTTATTTGTGAATATGCTTGTCTAATGAGAAATCCCAGCAGGAAAGTGCACTTTCATTTTTTACGTGCATTATTCAGGAGTATAGCTGGGTTTTTAAAAGGTTCTTCCAGCAAATAAGTAACTTCAGCACATCTTTCCTCTGCTCTCATTGTGGACCTTTCTGCTAAAAGCATTTGGTAAATACTCTTCGGTAAATCTCCTCAAGATTCAAGACACCTTGGGGGTAATTTAGCATAGCCAATCCAGGAGAATGCGTGAAACTCCACACAGGTGTAACCTGAGCTCAGGATGGAACCGGGTACTCACTATACCACCGTACGCTTGTTTCAGTCGAAATGTAGATAATACAGAAGGGGAGGAGGAATAATAGCGTAGAAGAATGCATTACACACGTGTTAATCGTTGCACTTTTACTCATCAGCAGTCTGAAATGAAACAGTGAAGTGGGGATTTTGCACATTTTATAGTGAAATCTTTCACAATTCTCAGCTGAATATTGAGCGTTGAATAGAACGGTATAAGATATTTTCAGTCAGAATAAAAAAAGCTACATCTACTTCATACTGGAGAAAGAAGAACGTTTTTTAACATAATTAAGTGTTCTTAGCTCCCTAATCAAGTTCCACATGGAACCCTCTCTGACAGCAGAAAGTTCCCTCAGAGAGAAACCGAAGCTCCTTTAAGGCACGGGTTCTCCATGTCGCCAGGGAACACTTCCGTTATAGAATAAATTCCACTGACCCTCTCATTATAGATTTATTACATGAACATTATCTAAATGTGTACAAAACTATATTATCTGTTTGTTTGAGCTGTAGAGATTTTTTAGTCCTGAACTTGACATTTTTTATTTATGAATAAACTCATTTATTTCAAGTGATATTTCAGTCAAACATGATAATAATAAGAGCTTAATAATAAATATAATAATACTGATTTCTCCAGAACCCACTTTGAGAGCTGCTACTTTAAGGGTTGCAGATTGAACTATTTTTATCAGAGTGTAGTGAAGAAAAATTATTTTGATTCACGTGTCCTTGTACCATTAGTGAGGAATGTTTGACTATGAATTATTCATTCTTGACCTTCCTGATTCTTCAGCAGGTAACCGGAGGTAATTTTTGCACCTTCCCGACTCACTCTGCATCCAGATGTGTTGCGGTTATAGTGCAGCTCCATCCTCTCGTTTAGACTTATGTAACAGTGCAGTTCTGGGTGGAGATGCTCTTTTTTTTTTCATTGCAGTCGTTAAAACACCTACCAGGTAGAAGAGCTTAACTGTTCTGTCCTCTGCAGCGTGATGGAACGGAGAGTGAATGCAGATGTTGTGATGTCGTTCGCAGCACGTTGGCGCTCTGTGCTCGGCCGTATACAGATCGATTGCTCTTCCTGTGAAGCAGAGCTGTGAAGCGTCGTCTCAGGGACGTGCTGTGACCTCAGGATCAGCTGGGAGCTCCTGATCGACCTCAGTAAAGCGAAAGTGAGTAATGAAGCCTCAGCAGCATCCCTGCTCTAATAACCCTGTACACACATCCTTATTTTCTCCACTTACAGTCCACTACAAATTGGATGGATTACAGGCTGGTCACGGCAGCGCTGTGCCTCAGATCAGACCTCATCCTCCAGCTGGCTTCATGTTAATGACACTGGTGAAGAGGAAATCTTTACCGCCTGTGCTGAGATTAGCAGACTGTATTGATTGGATTAAAGGGTCTCTTTTCAGCAGGAAGTGGATCTCCTTTAGGCAGAATGTCCAGTTCCTCCAGGAACATCTACAGATTTCTGTCCTCTCCACCCATCACCACACAATGTCACCACACAAACAGTGAGAACGTATACGACTAGTTATTAGTCGTGCAGCGAAGGATGTTCTATACACGTAATAAACACTGTGTGTGTGTGTGTGTGTGTGTGTGTGTGTGTGTGTGTGTGTGTGTGTATTTTACTGTTACCACCCTGAAGTTGATTATTTTCCTCTAACAGCACGTCCCCAAGTGTTTTATTCCTCTTACACCACAGCAATTTACCAACAATTAAAATTTTTTAAAGAACAAGGCATCATACTTTTTATCCATTTATAGTTACATTTAATGTTTAATGGAACTTCGGTGAAATAAGCTAGTTCCTGTTGTCGCTTACGTTACAGCAGCTATAAACACTCGTTCCCTCACCAGCGTCTCTTTATTCTCTCTCTTCAAGTTAATAAGACAAAAAAATCGCAGCTTGTTCCGCATGTTACTGAGAAACCGCAAAGCAGCGTAAACTCCTCTGTCCTGAAGACGTCGGAAATCTTAAAGTTACAGCTTCACCTCTGACTGTTACAAAGCGCTGACACTGGAGACTCCTTCCATAAACGTTAAGTAAATGTCCCCTGAAAGATCAACTATTACACATGGTTTTAATCTGTTTATTATCAGTGGAGCGTCCGCTGTACACGTCCCTGTGAATGAGCTGTTGCTATAGAAACGATAACATATCAGAGCGAGCGCATTAATATAAACCTGCGCTACTGTCAGAGCTGCTGTTACAGAAAACTAATCAACGCCTTCTGACCAATCAGAGGCCAGAACTCAGCAGCAGCGTGATATAAACAGCTCTAAAATACATTACATTTTGTGCTGAAGAGTAAAGAACTGAATGCGATGTGATGTTGTTATATTGATTTCTAAATGAGAAGAAATGCAAATATTTTAGCTGCAGTTTAATCAGAATACGTGTTTGTGGAATAAATGTGTGTGAAGTAGATTAAGGTTTTTAATTTTACGCTCTGCTAATATCAAATCTTTATTTTACATTGTAATGGATTTTCAAATCAAAACATTTAGCTAAGATTAAGTGAGGATTTACAGTAATGATGGAGAATAATGAGGTTAGTGTGTGCTGTACACAGAGACTGTGAGGTGAGTGAAGGGAAGTTTTATTTATTAAAATCTCAGTTCAGAGGAAACACAAGCCTGCTACAATTACATATCAATATCCGTGAAACTGAAAGAATCCATACAGCGTGTCGATGAGGCCGCATCGAGGTCTGAGTGTCGGCTAAATGAGCGTCTCCCCGAGCGATGGCCATTACAGCAGCGTCTCTCTCTCCGTCTCCCGCTGAGCTGCTCACTGAGGGGTAATAATCTGTCCCCCTGCACCACTCAGTGAGACAGAGAGGAAAGAAAGGGCGAATATTTTACCAGAGTAAATGAGCACATCTGAGCACGGCCCTCTGAGCAAAAGACCCGAGCTGTTAAACGGCTCTGAGGCCAAATCACTGAGAAGCTCATCACCTGAATCTCAGAGTCTCCTGTTTCCTTGTGTTTTCTGTGTTTATTATATAAATGATATCATCTTGTACAGGCTCATATATGGAAAAATACTGATTTACTAAATAAATAAATAAATAAATAAATAAATAAATAAATGTATTTTTAGCTGTGCTCTTACTGTGCCATTTATTTTCACTTCCTGGTCCTTTGTGTTGTTTTCCTGTCTATTCATTCCAATTGTCTAATTATATGATTATTATTATTAGTAGTAGTAGTTTTAGTATTATCTCAAATAGAGCATTATATTAATTTGAAAATACACATTGGGTTAATTAATTATTCATGTTTTTTCCCTCATTACACTGAAGGCCACATCACTTTTCTCAGCATCCTGACCTCATAACCATCAATCTTTAATTACATATTAATGAAGAAATAAAATAATTAGTTTTGAAAACTCTTTTCGTCTCTGATTCATGCTGAAATATTAGATTTGTGGTATTTTAATGTGACGTGTTTCACACCTGATAAACTGTGTGTTTCGTGTCGTTCCTCTGATCCTCCTGCTTTGATTCTCCTTAATCACACATCATCAGCTCCAGAAGCTTGAAGATCAAACCTCATCACGTCTCTGATTCTCCTTCGTCACACACACGACTTTGTTTTTCACACCACAGTAAAAATGTGAAATGTTATTTTTATTGTTCTGGTTTCGACTGTTATCACAATGAGGGGAATTGTTTTTTATCCACATTAAATCTGTTTAATATCGAACACAGAGCAGCTCGCGCTTCAACACTGAGCTTTACTGGGATTAGTGACAACAAACGCAGACGATTTATACCTCAGTACAAGAACAACAAATCCTTCAGATGAAGAAGAAAAGGAAACGTTTTAAAACTTTCAGATTTAAAATCTTTAAATAGGAAAATTAGTTTTTAATTTGTTTTATTGTTTTGCAAATAGTTCAAATGTACTAAAAAAAAACAAGTAAGATGTCTATTTTTTAAATTATGTTTTATTATTTCTTTCTTTCATTTATTGTTCCTTGTGGAAAATAATCAGAAAATACATTTTATATTTTCATATCACTTATTTTATATTGCATATAATTCACCTTATAATGTTGGTCTTCATGTAACTCGGAAAATTCTTTTCTTTATTTTCTCTCTTTCTATTTCTTTTTGTTCTTCTCTTTCCCTCTCTTCCATTCTTTTTTATTTCTTTCATTCTTTCTCGTGTTCCGTAGGAAATTTTAATCTAGTTCTAATTATAGAGCATTACATCTCTGTTGTGTGGTTTATAAAAACCTGAAATCTGCTTTGTTTATATATTTTAATATTTAGTAAATATCTTCAAGTTGAGGTCTCGTACACACGCGCACACACACACACACACACACACACACACACACACACTCCTTTAACGAGGACGTAAATATAATTTATGTTCCTTTTGCACTCGGTTAAATATTGCTTATATGTCCTTTTGTAATTAAACTGACATTTTGCACTCTGGAATCTTGGTGTCATTACCCACAATGCACAGCGCTCAAATAAACGACAGAACAGCCTGTTAACGCTGCTAACAATGCTTTTGTTTACATGTGAGTATGAAGATCCAGCGTGTGATTAGAGATGTGAGCTCATTAAATTCCTCCGCTGTGGACAGGCCGAGCCGTTTCGCTCCTCCAGTGGGAAAAAATAAAGTCATTACAGGACTAAACAGTCTCGGAGGCTCTGTTACACACACACACACACACACACACACACACACACACACACGCATGTTGCTTTCTCATTGCTTTGATTTTTTTTATTTATTTCTCCAGCACTGAGATCACAAACTGCTGCTGGAACCGTGTCTCCTCGCTGACTTGTTCTGCATTTGTTCTGTTTCACATTAACAGCGCGCGAGCAGCCAGTAAACACTGACGCAACAAAACACAGGCTTTCATCTGTGTTCCATGGTGGAGCATTATAGGACATGAACGAGTGACATCACAGGGTCAAAAGGTCATGAAATGAGTTCCTGCATAATTTATAAGTCCTTGTTTGAGAGGGAAAAAACCTGGGAAGGGTTCCAAGAAGAACTCTTTTTAGGAAGCTAAGAGCATTTTATTTTGTAGGTTTTGTCGCAGGTTTATAATATATAATGTATAATATATAATGTATAATATATAATGTATAATATATAATGTATAATATATAATGGTGCTCTATTTTAACATTTTGAACACACACTCTGTCACACACTCAGTGCTAATCTCCATCTGAGCCTGAAATGCAAAAGAGCATCAAGTTGGATAAAAGACTATTCACTGCTCCATGAGAACAAAACACATGGCTAATAGCGTAATAGCTCACCGGGGCGCATGATTAAGAAGTGAAATAAATAATGAGTGTGCAGCAGGACGCGTCTCTGACCACTTTTTAACAAACATCACAGCAGAGAAGGAGATAATATCAGTCCACAAGGAGCGTGACGTGCTGAAGGTTTTTAATGTTTCTCATGAGATTTGTTGGTGAATTCGTTCCACATTTCCATTAGAAACAGACGGAAATTAAAAATGATCGTGAGAGACGCAGTGTGAGAGAACAGAGAACAGAGATCTCATCCACTTATGTAAAAACTGTCACTGTCGGGATTATTAGAGCTAAAAACACGGCCCACACAAAACCACAGCTTTCTCACAAAAATTTCACACTTACATTGAAAATTTAATAAAAATATTAAGGTATAAAATATGATATCTGTGCCATCTTTAATAATAATAATAATAATAATAATAATAATAATAATAATAATGCACATAAGGGAGACACACCCGGTGGCTAACAGGGCATAGGGCAACAAAACAAATATGATAACATGGAACAAACGAATAAAATGCCACATCGCTCATCCCATGGATTAATAAGGAGCGCTTCTCACAGTGAACACCAAACAAGCTGGGATTGAAAAGTTGGCTATTGTTTCAGCAATTTCTTCAAGCAATACCTTAGATAGCTACCAGACTCAGGCCAATACTCATGTTGGCAGATCTGAGGCTGCAACAACATCTCCAGCAGAGTCCACAGCCCAAGAAACCAGCTCCAATGCTAGAAGCCAGTGCACGAAGGAACACCACAAGAATGTCATGTGGTTCTTCTACTATGCCAAGTAGAACATAGACACTGGTGTAGTCAAGGGCGCATCCACAATCTGGCATAGACGGAAACCATAATATCTTCTTGGCCATCAATGCAAACACTTTAGTGACCACCAGGAGATGGATTATAGACAAACAACATCAAGCTCAAGAAGATCTTGGAGGCTGTCCAGATGAAGAACAGCACATCATCAATAACACCAGACTGCTCAACCACTGCAACTACCATCCTTGAAATATCAGTTACTGATACTGAGATTGAGGAGAACACTGAGAGAGGAGTAGCTAGAGACAAGGAGGCACGCATCGCTGCCAAACTGCTTGAAATCCACTCCACTGGCCTCAAAAAGAGGCTGAATGGACACAGCAGTTTGAAAGAGTATCAAGCATGGAAGAAGAGGATTTGATAAAAGATTACAAGATAAAACCATTGGAAGGACCTCTCAATACTAGGTAAACTGAAGAAGGGAGTCACAACTAAATAAGTAAACATCAAGGTCAGAAACATCTACTGCAATTATTGGGCAGACAGAAAGAACACGACCAAGCTTGAGCAACTGATCAAGATTCAGGCCAGAGCCCAGGGACTGAGAAGGTTCACAAAGCAGAGAAAGCTACCACCAAAACAAGCTCTTCCATGAAGACACAGAGAAGTTCTACTGTCAACTAAATGAACAGAAAGGTGCCCTTAAGGGTCCACCTTCTCAGAAAAGAAAAAAATGAAAAATGCAGCAGGAGGAAGAAGGGCACAGACCAACTGATGCTTGGAGTGACTTCACAGTTAGCAAGATCCAAAATGTCACAACTGAAAATCCACTGGCCCAGATAAAATTCAGAGCTTCTGGATGCTCTGGATGAAAAACTAACCAGGGCCTTAAATCATGCCATCCAGGACCCAGGCAGCAACCCCAAAAAGGTCTTCACAGCCACCATCACCAACAGAATCTACTGCTGAAGAATGGTATCTTCCCAGAAGAACAGAAATGCTGTCAAAAGGCTTCAAGAGGATGTAAAGACCAGCTGCTCATCAGCAAGATGATTGTGACTCAGGCAAATAAGTTTGCCAAAGACCAGTTCACCAGGCGTGTGAAAACTGAAAGATCAGCAGGATATGGGGAGCCAAAACCAGACTTGTGTCTGTGGTGATCAGAGCTCTTGGACCCAAGAGAAAGGATTCAACAAGAACCTGCAGGAGCTACTTGGACAACACACAGACACCTCAACAGCCACTCGCTAATTCCCAAGAAAACAAATTAATAATGGCTCCGCATGGACGTGACTCCGCATGGACGTGACTCAGCATGGACGTGACTCCGCATGGACGTGACTCAGCATGGGCATGGCTTTTTTTTTTTTAAATAAAAGTTTTAATACAATTTTAGAAATTTTTTTTAAATCCATAACTATTTTGCAAAAACAGAAATATGTATGCAGCTGTTTTTAATGAGAAAAAAAAAGAATTTTGAGCCACTGAATCGGTTCAGGAGTTTTGTGTCAAAGTGTAAGAGAGAGTAAAATGAACACAACGCCACCTATAGGAGCAGTTCCTTAAATCCTAATCTATTCTATTCTATTCATTTTTATTTGGATAGCGCTTTTAACAATGGACATTGGAAAGGAAAACCTCCCTGAGATGATATGTGGAAGAAACCTTGAGAGGAACCAGACTCAGAAGGAACCCATCCTCATCTGGGTGTAACGGATAGTGCGATTATAAATCGTTCCCTCTTTAACTGTGTACTACACGGACAAATAGTGCAGTTGTGTAACCAGGAAATTGATTATAGTTTTCACCTGAAGTCCAGTTTTCTTTTAATCCTGTCCACTGATGGAGACCTGAGTGCAAAACTGCTCGCAGCAACCGCAGCCCCAAAGCCACCACAGCAATCACAGTCCCAAGCCATGTGAGATCCCCAGGCCATCTCCTTCTTAGCTTCACAGGATTTTTATGCTAATCACAGGTCGATTCAGGAATGGAGCTCTGATGGAAGGATGGAATTTATCTGTGATGAGCTGCGACTGTCTCAGAGCAAGAGAAAAAAACGCTCCCTGATCACGATGGTTTTGAAGAGTGTAAAGGTCCACTGAACATCTCAGAGCCTCAGCAGGGAGAGGAGCGAGACCTGGCAGCGTGCATCATCAATGTGCATCGCCGACATGGTGCCAAAAATATTTATAATGTGGAGTCAGGTTTAGTAACGTAGCTAAAAGAGTGCTTTAACAACTAGCGTGTTTGGTCTCAGTGAAATTAACAATCTGACTTGTGAAAAGTAAGTCCCCCCCCCCCCCCCCCCATAAAAAAAAACACAGAACACAACACATTTATTTGTAGAACACACAACCGTTAATAAACACAAAATTAGTTTTCATTTAATTATTTTTAATCAACTTTATGCAGTATTTTTCTCTGCCCCATGAACAATAGAAATAGGTCTAAAAATAATATTAGTTCTGTAAGAAATGTCAGAGAAACTGGTTTACAGTTACAATTATTTTAGGTTTATATTAATGCGCTCGTTCTGATACGTTATCGTTTCTATAGTAACAGCTCATTCACAGGGACGTGTACAGCGGACGCTCAGAGTTTATCACTTACATACTGTATATCTCCTTCATTAAAAATGCAACATCTGTGAGATGCAACAAAGCACCAAAACACACCGCACCCAAATCCTGACCAATCACAGAGCAGCCGCATGTGAAAACATGAATGTTGTCCAGCAACAGGGTGTTTTTAAAATATAATCAAAAATATGACAATCAGAAAAATAATGTAAATGTAATACAAAGATTTTATTTTATAAAATTACAAATTACTGTCTGTACACTAACAAGGCTGATGTTGTAGTGCTGTAGGGTCCCTACGGAGTGCACTAAAGTGTCAGGATGTTTTTACAAGCCTGCAATAAAGCACCACATTGATCCTGCATGAAAAATGGAGCCTATAAAACAATTCAATAATCCTCTTTCTGAATGACTTCTCCTGCTAATTGCGTCGACCTTTGACCTTTTAAACCGGGATAATCAGCGCCCTGAGCTGTATTTATTACTCCAGCAATGCTGAAATTTAAATAGTGCTTTTATGAGCATCGCTTGCAAGCCTCTGTTTCAGTCTGACCTTCTACATCATCCGCTGTAAGAGTGACTGCAGTAACGCTGTGATTCATATACAAATTCAGCTTTTTATAAAAAACAAATAAACTATAAGCTAAGCTATATACCATAAACTTAGCTCTGTGTTTTTTAAAATTTTAGTTAATTAGATGAAACTAATCTCACAGTACTGTCTGGTCATGGAGCGATTAAATTAGAACAATTGAATTTTGGATAATTTGATCATAAACAACACAAACATGTTTATGTGAACTGAATAATTTTCAGGTTTAATCTTACTCCAGTAAGTGTTTTTGGCAAAACCTAAGAATAAGAAATGTGGAGAAAAATGTTTTGTGTGTCCTTAGAGGAAAACAGATAATAAATCGTGTATGAGTGAAGCTGTAATTAATAGATTTGCACTCGCTAATTACGTTTTGCCTCCGTGCTTATTGATTCCGGGGGATCAGGAGCTCTAATTGCAGTTAGATCCAAATGCAAAAAAAAAAAAATCCATTAATCTGTCCTTGGAGTTTGTCTGTAAGGTCGTCTGAGTTGTTTTTACATCAATATCTGACAGAGAGAATTACAACCGACGCTAAAATAATGCAAATCATTCGCTCTCAGTACATTCAGTACTTTTCAGTTCTATCTCTAGAACAACAAATCATTTAACACATTTTACACTTTATACAGTAATGTCTCTTTATTATTTAATGCATTTACAAACATGAAAGAATTCAGTAATTAATGTTATTTATTTAAGCCAAATGATGCAACTCTGCATTAACTGCATCAATATTTATTCTATTCATGAGTAAAAAATAATTCTACATCATGGATATATGGGGAAAATACATTAATTAATTCATTTTGGTAGATAATTGGTGAAATGCATTAATTTTACTAATAGGTGGGTGCCAATATTTACACTCTCTGAGCAGAGTCCAGTTAATTTTCAACATTTAATAACATTTAATCAACATTCATTAATTGATCTTTATCCTGGTCAGGGTGGAACCGGAGTCTATCCCGGGAATACTGGGCACGAGGCAGGAATACACCCTGGATGTGAAACCAGTCCATCGTAGATATTTAATAACATGACGGTTTGGTGCAAAATTTTCATGAAATTATTATAGTTTGACTAAACCGATAAAACCGACCACGTTTTAGCAGCAGCAGCTGGAGGCTATTAACATGGTGGAAGCACGACTGTTTGTTATGGACTAGAGATACTGTCGATGTGTTTTATGTGTTTAAGATTGTTTAATATATTGATTAATATATTGATTGTTGATTGAGTGATTGTTTAAGATCAGTAATGCACTGTGAACTGTTAAAATACTTGGTCTGTAATTTCCTAAAATGGGGTCATTGGCCAAAAACTCCCTGCTGTAAAATCAGGATTTATAATTTACACTACTATAATGAAGAGCATTAGTTCAGAACTGTCTAAAAGTCCTAAAAAATCACTGAAAGCAGCGACAGCCGGCCGTGTTTTCCTGAGTAAGCTGTGTTAATGAGTAACGCTGCATCAGCAGGTCCTCGCTGCAGGGCGAGTAAATCCGGGCTGAGAGTGAGACAGCTCTGACAGACTGAGAGAGAAGGAGGTCAGCAGGGAAGAAAGCAGATCTTTTCCTCCTCTCACAGAGTCGCCGTGTTCACAAACCAAACTCTGAGACAATGGGATGTTTTTTCTTACTCATGTTCACTCAGTGTGTGAAATCCAGCATCCAGCTCCTTTAGAGACGACCCGAGAGTGCACAGCTTCACTGTTAAGATCAGCCGACCAGAAAGGAATTAAAACTGTTCAAACCATTTCCAAGATGGGATTTGAAAGAATTCATTTGTTTAGCACAAATTACAAAGTGTAAGAAAGACATTTTCAAACGGCACAGTGCTGTGACGCCCCAAACAGGAACATCAGTGAAAAAACAACGCAGAGAGAAGCGTTCATCTGAGCTACACACAGCCACGATTCAGAAAAATGTGACGCCATCCAGTCAGCGCTGCTTTTGTGTTCGTGGCTTCAAGCAGGAAATTCTCAGAGGAAAAGGCTGTAGTTTAACTGTGAAGGTTTATGGAGATTTTCACGAACACGCAACGGGCCGTAAACTGAAAAGCTGCAGAAGCGCCGATGCACATCGAAGTGTTCAGAAGTTTAGATGAAATGAGAAAAGATACAGAAAGTACAAAATGTGCAGCATGACCATACTGTATTCTGAGTGAGCCAGATATTAGATTCATTACGTTTTGCGAGTCAAATAGATAAATAAGTAATAAATAGTGAGTAATTAGACTGTTAAATGTATAATGTTGAGTTTCAAGGAACTACTTTACTCATTTTCATAATTTTTTTTTTATCTGTGATAATAAGACCATTTTAGTGTCACATCCAAACCCACTGCTGATCCAGGAGCCACCACAGTCCCACTCCAGTCCAGACGTTACATCACCACTCTCACCTGATTGCTGAATCCACCTGTTTCCTGTTTCACTCCCAGACCCTTACTGGCTTTAAACGCTTCACTCCCCCACATCTTTGTGAGGTTTTGCTGCTTTTCCCTGATTAGTGTTTTGTGGCTCAGACATTTTAAAATTTACTATTAATTTTTCTTTCCTCTGAAAACATAATGAACCTCTTGGAGACCTTTTTTTTTTTAATTGGGACGGTCACTTTGTTCCTGAAGCTCCTCGGTTGTTCCTGATCTGTTTGAAGCATAAAGACACACGAGGAGACTGACAGGAACAGTCGATGAATGTCAATGACAACGTATTAACATAAATCTTTAATGGGTCACTGTCACACAGAGAGTTTGACTGGCATGGCTGCTGAAGTGGGGTTTGAAAGAGATGAAGAAAAGACCTTACATAAGCTTTTTGTCTGTACGTGTTAAAACCTGTGCCCTTGACTCATCTCTCCCCCTCTCTCTCCCTCTCCCTCTCTCTCTCTCTCTCCCTCTCCCTCTCTCTCTCTCTCTCTCTCTCTCTCTCTCTTGCTCTCTCATTTCGGTCATCTCTCAGCAGTCTGATTTCCTCGTAAAGGCCATGTTGATCAGGTAATATGGGAAAAGAGCTGAGATACGAGCAGCACGAGAGAGACAAAGTGAGGAAAGGGCAAACCAGCATAGATCACAGGTGCAAATGGAAGATTACAGACGTAAAGCGATCCCGAGCCACCGTCTCCTGCCTCTTTAGGGCGTGTGGTGAAAGTGGGTTAGATCACAGTGTGCAGTTCAGACACTGATGGATGAGGAGATATTTAGAGGTGTGGGCTGGGAAGCCGTGTGCAGTTTAGTAACTCACACCACCATCAATCTGCTTGCTGCTCAGTTTAGCAAAAGTCCTATCAGAAACAGCCATCTGCATCCCGAAGCCTCGCTGTCTCCAAACCCGCCGGCGTGCGGTTAAACCACCAACTGAGGTCTGATGGAGCCCTCGAGTGGTCTTCAGGGATGCTAATAACTTCTAACATTTCAAGGTTAAGCAGTCAGCGGAACAGGATCTGATTACGATGTATTTTACACTGAATATCTGCCTAACTTTCAAAATAATTTACATCCTGCTATGGACTGGGAACTGAATTCTTCAGGGTTTCTTACAGCGCTAAAGATATAAACTGCATAAACTGATCTGATTGGTGTCTTTCCCTTAATGCATCAGGAGACTCCGAAATCAAATAACACAATAATCCATACTAATAACAACCAAAGTCCACACACACAGCAAATCTGACAAGCAAATACTAAGTGATGTTAAAATTAATACCACGTCACACGTGCAAAATGAAAAAACCTGCCTCAGTGCGTCGGTGCTTTTCCTCACAGTTTACAGCGCATCAAGTGTTCAGACAAATGAAGCCTGAAGATCGCTAATCGTGAAGCGTGAAGCCCATCTTTTCACCTGTGTTTAATGTGTTTAATATTTTTAATGGTTTTTAATGACACACTGCAACTTTCTGAATTCTGCAACAATCAGGTAAATATACACGACCAAGACAGAGTGAAACAGAGTACACACATCAGTACTAAAGCATTAATTCTCTTGTGAGAGCTAGCTAGGTAAAAGGAAGTATTATAGCGCCACCCAGTGTGTTGGAGTGGTGAATCTCATGCTGTACAAAATGCTGCACAAAAAGTCACGTTTTCAATCTGCTGATGTTTTAAGAGCCTAAATAACATCATCATAAAAACTGAGCTTCATTTTCCACATTTGCTGATCACATAGGGTCGAAGTCGTAAGTGATTTAGCTGGCCAAGTCCAGCTCATGATGTTGTACAACATACTGAGGAAAGTTCTGTGTCTCTCTCCATATTATTCATTTACACAGCTGGCTTTAGAGTCATTTTGCTAATTGGAGTCGAATCTCAGACTCTGCGGTGCTCCAGTAACGAGTTACTCCAATTACAGTGGAAGTCAGTCTAATTAGATTAGGTAATTAGATTTCTGGGATCTTACAAAATGCACAGTAATGTTGCAGTCACCAGATAAAGAGGTTATAAAAAAGAAAGTAATGTAGACGTGATGTCTGTACATACTGCGCTCTGATTCCAAATTACGACCTGCTGTGAAGTGAACTTTCTTTTTCTCTTTTCACTCAGTTGGAAAAAATCTGTCACGTTGCTGAAAAGACTCAACTCCATGTTGCTGCAAATAATTATCCAATGATGAAATGATTTTACATCTTTTTATCAAAAATAAATAACCAGTACCACACATTAGAGCACACTCATCCACTTAATATCTCAATATGCCTTAGAACTCATCAGACGTTTCACTGTAACTCAGACTGTCCATTCCATGTGACATAATTAAGGAATAAAACAAGGAACATGAATTCCCCTTCAGGAACTCGAGCTGTGTCGAAACGCTATGGGAACGGCTTCAGCGTGACCACGCTCTGAATCACATGTGTAATCAGTCCAATGGATGGGCGAGACGTCACGGGCGGGGTGACGTAGCGACCAGGAAGCTTAAAAGCACACGCGGTGGATACAGCGGCAGCTTTCTGTCATTCAACAAGCGCTCTGTGTGTGTCAGTCTGATTTTGTATTGTCTGTCTAAGCATTATGTCAAAAGCGAAAGAAAAGCCAAAACATAAGGGCGAGAGCGGGCAGCGTTTTAGGCTGTGTGTTCCTCCCTGCCCGAACTATATTACCGGTGGGTATACACACTGCCTGTGCGTTGTCTGCTTGGGAGCGGAGCATGCAAAGTCGGCTCTCGAGGGAGCCAGCTGCTCGCATTGTGAGTGTTTGCCGCTGCGTGCGCTTCGCTCCCGGAGGGCTCTCTTGGAGGAGGGAGCCTTCACCCGCGTTCCTCGCGGTGTTGGCCCCGCTTCTGCCGAGGCAGAGCGGCGATTACACTCGTGGGGTTCGCCAATGGATTTGGTGGAGGGAATGGTGACAGGCGAGTCCCTTTCTTCTTCCTCATCCACCAGATCCACTGGTCCTTTTATGTGGTTTCGCTTTCGCCACGGCAGCGAAAGCTGACGAAAAGACGAAATATGAGGCGTAAACAGGCAGCATTTTAGGCGGTGTGTTTCTCCCCGCCCGCGCTATATTACGGGTGGGGATACACACGGTCTGTGCACATGGTCTGTTTTGGAGCGGAGCCATAGCGGTACTGGGAGGCTCGCTACCTCTTCGGAGGTTTCCAGAGCAGATAGTTCGGCCGTCCCCTGCCGGTCCGCCGCTTCAGGGCACCGAGCTAGCCATTTTCATTACACCAGAGGTCAGTCTTGAGAGACTGATTCCCTTAGTAGACTATTTGGCAGCGTGAAACTTCTGCCGAATGTGTCTCAGTGGGTCCTGCATACGGTAGAAAGAGGCTACCGAATCCAATTCGGTTCTCCAGTGCCTCGTTTTTCCGGGGTTCTTCCCACTCTGGTGGGCCCCGAGCAGGCTCTGGTAAAGGAACAGGAAGTGCACACTCTCCTGAGGAAGGAGGCCATCGAGGTGGTCCCTCCTCACGACAGGGAGTCCAGGTTCTACAGCCGGTACTTCATTATTCCGAAGAAGGGTGGAGGGCTGCGTCTCATTTAGGATCTGCGTCATTTGAACCGCTCAGTCGTGCGACTGAAGTTCAAGATGTTCACGATCAAACAGGTCGTGTCTCAGATCAGCTCCGAGGACTGGTTTGTCACGATCGATCTAAAAGAAATACTTCCATATCTTCCCCAGCACAGGAAGTTCCTGAGGTTTGCTTTCGAGGGCGAAGCTTACCAATATCGGGTTCTTCCGTTCGGCCTGGCACTCTCACCCCGCACTTTCATGAAGGGTGTGGATGCTGCTCTGGCTCCTTTGCGACTCCAGGGCATCCGCATACTGAATTATATCAACGATTGGTTGATATTAGCTCAATTGGAGCAGGCGGCGGTTCAGCATTGAGATGTCGTTCTCGCCAACGTGAAAGAGCTGGGGTTAAGACTAAACGCCGAGAAAAGTGTGTTTTCTCCAGTACAGAGAACCACTTATCTGGGCGTGGTGTGGGATTCAACCACAATGCAGGCACGTCTGTCTCCTGCTCGGATCGAGTCGATCCTTACAGCAGTCGAGGGAGTAAGAAAATGCCGGTCACTCACTGTAAAGCAGTTCCAGAAGCTGCTGGGTCTGATGGCAGCTGTGTCCAATGTGATACCTTTTGGCCTGCTGTACATGAGACCCCTACAGTGGTGGCTCAAGACCAAGGGGTTCTCCCTGAGGGGAAGCCCGCTCCTCATGATGAACGTTATGCGGCAGTGCCTACGTGCCTTAGACATGTGGAGGAAACCTTGGTTCTTTTTGTCCCAGGGCCTGGTGCTTGGAGCTCCTTGTCACCGTGTAACGCTAGCGATGGACGCATCTCTCACTGGATGTGAGATAACGGTCTGTGGAGCGGCCGTTATCTCACCTGGCACATCAACTGCCTGGAGATGCTGGCCGTGTTTCTAGCATTGAAACACTTTCTCCCGGACCTAAGAGATCGCCACGTGTTGGTGCGCACCGACAACACAGAGGTGGTTTCTTACATCAACCACCAGGGAGGTCTGTGTTCGCGCCCCCTTTACAGGCTGGCGCACCAGATCCTTGTGTGGTCCCAGGGGAAACTCCTCTCGCTGAGAGCAGTTTACATTCCTGGATATCTTAATATGGGAGCAGACGCCCTGTCGAGGTGGTGAAGCAGATACAGAGAGTGTTTGGCCAGGCTGAGGTGGATCTGTTTGCGACTCAGGAGACATCACACTGTCCCCTCTGGTTCTCTCTGACTCATCCAGCTCCTCTCGGACTGGATGCTATGGTACAGACTTGGCTGAGGCTGTGTCTGTATGCCTCTGGAGAGGGTGCGCCGGGACGGGGTCCATCTGTTGCTAGTAGTCCCGTTCTGGCCAGGCCGAGTATGGTTATCGGACCTGATTTCCCTTCTCGACGGTTCTCCATGGGAGATCCCCGTCTGGAGGGACCTCCTCTCACAGGCGGGCTTCCACCCCCACCTGGAGTTGTGGAGGCTGTGGGTGTGACCTCTGGGGGGGCACAACTCGTAGCTTCCAGTCGCTCAACCGAGGTTGTTGAGACCATTCTCCAATCCAGAGCTCCCTCAACAAGGAAACATGTACGCCCTGAGTGGAAATTTTTCACTTCTTGGTGCGGAGACCACCAGCTCGACCCAGTTAACTGCCCAGTTGGTAGAGTGCTGGAGTTCCTGCAGGTCCGATTCTCCACAGGGTTGACCCTCTCCACCTTGAAGGTCTACGTGGCGGCCTTTGTGGCCTATCACGCCCCTCACGGTGGTCAGTCTATGTGCAGACACCCCCTAGTTACATGTTTCCTCCACGGTGCGCTGAGGCTGAGGCCTCCGGTACGATCTCTTGTCCCTCCGTGGGACCGGGCTGTGGTGCTGAGGCTTTCTGTAAACCTCCTTCTCTCGAGAGAGTTGGGGATCTACAGGCCTTCTCAGTGGCCCTCTCTTTTTAGACTTTGTGCCCGGTCTGGCCAAAGCATTTCTCTACCCTCGAGCGTGGTATATTCCGAAAGTTCCGCATACGTCCTCAGAGCTGCCCAGTGGGTCGTGGATGCCATCTGTCTGGCCTATGAGTCCTCTGATCTCTCCTCGCCCTTGGGAGTCAAGGCTCACTCCACTAGAAGTGTGGCGGCCTCCAAGGCCTTTCTGGCAGGTGTCCCTATGCAGGACATCTGCAACGCTGCGGGTTGGTCCGTGCCCCTGACTTTCATCGGGTTCTATGGCCTCGACATGTGAGCCACTCCAGGCTCCTTTGTTCTCTCGCCCTAGCTGTGCTCTTCCACACTGGGCAGGGATTTGTAAGTCTGGTGGCGTGGGCATACTCGTTCCCATAGCATTTCGACGCAGCTCGAGTTCCTGAAGGGGAACATCTCCAGGTTACGTATGTAACCATGGTTCCCCGAGGGAACGAGACGCTGCGTCTCAGTGCCATACTTCCGGCATCCCTGCGAGCGCCTGCTTTATTCTCGAAGCTGCCGCTGTATCCACCGCACGTGCTTTTAAGCTTCCTGGTCGCTACGTCACCCCGGCCGTGACGTCTCGCCCATCCATTGGACTGATTACACATGTGATTCAGAGCGTGGTCACGCTGAAGGCGTTCCCATAGCGTTTCGACGCAGCGTCTCGTTCCCTCGGGGAACCATGGTTACATACGTAACCTGGAGACGTTATTCTATTATAGGAAAATAATGATAATAATAATAATAATAATAATAATAATAATAATAATAATAATAATAATATATTAAAACAAGACTAGGCCAGATGCATAGTATTTGTCACACACAAGTGTCAATGGCATTTCAGCAACGGTGCTGCAGAGTTTTATGTAGGTCTAAAAGTTATATCCTTCTTATTAGACGTCGTTGAGGTGTAATTTAGAGTTTTGGGAAATGCCCTGTGTTTCAAAAGAGCTGCTGTGGCACCGTTAGCTAGCTAGCTAAGCAGGTATCCATGTAAATAAACCACGTAACAGTCGAGATAATTACAGCCAGTATGTAGCTACAAACACATTTATGCCACATGAATACATCCTCACTCCCCTTCATTAAATTTACATTTTTCACTAAATTAATATTTCATGCGTGGACACACACCCTTATGAAATGATACAATTTTAGCTAACCTACTTCTACTCTCAGCAACTCTCAGGAATTACGCAATCTCAGCAGATACGTACGAATCGCTCACTGCTTGCTAGCTATAATAACATATCTACATTGAATTGTGACTAACATTAGAAACCTCGCTAGCTAAGTGCAGAACACGCATTCATGTAAGTAAACAGTCGAGAAAAACACGCAGCTTGTCATGACACTGAGGTGATAATTCGCTATATCCTCACAGTCACGTGGACACTTTACAACTAATTTTAAAATATTTTGTTTTTCATGAGTGTATTTTGTTCAGATTTGTGAAGTTGATCTGCAGCTCACTCGAGACTGATACGAGAGATACTTGATGGAAATTTTTACTCTTAATTAAAATGGATAAGTTGAAGATTTTAGGCCAAACTATATTGTTTTAATACGCTTTATTATGTAATGGAAATAGCTGAATTCTATTAGAAAAGGTGACATTGTCTCCTTGAAATTGACAAATCTACTTTCTGAATATGACAGAGATGAGCTGTATGAAGTACTCTAGTGAAGTGGTCCTAGAAAATAATAGCTGTGCATCTGACAACAGTTCTGGACTGAAACAAGCACAGTCTCCATTTTCAGTGCAATTTAGTTCGAGTGTAGGCTTCATTTGCGTCTGGAAAGCCCTCTCGAGTCGTCTTTAGCTGCTGAAAAATGTGCTACATTCTGACTGAGCTGCTCCACTTCGTTTCAAATATCAAAAACACTATAATCATTTTGTCTGTTTGAAGCCATGCGGAGATGTCAGAGGGCCTGTCAGCTTTTCCACTCTATTTAACTTTCACATCGACTGATGTCATCTCACTTTTAAACGACTCGAGCCTGTATTTGGAGACACAGTGGATTCTTATGCAAAGTAAAACAGGAGATCTTCAGGGAATTAAAGTAAATTGTACTTCTGTCTCCTCTCCTGCTGAAATGAACACAATTGCACACGTCTCAGGATGTCTTTATGGCTTTTTTGGTTTTGTGTGAAATGGGCAACTTTGCTTTCAACTGGTTGGAAACAAAAGTTCTGCTGTTCTGATGTCAGGAAAAGGAATGATGGTTCCGTGAAGTGAGAGAAGTTGACTCCAGGCAGCTGGAACATTCAGGACTGTAGTCCGAGAGCATTCAGTAAATCGACAGCACACACAGTTCACTTCAGCTGCACACGCAGGAGGATTGCTCGGTGATTCATGGCTGTGGTTGGCGAGGATCACAGACAGTTACGGTTTTCTAATTGTGGCTGTGTTTTTGCAACTGCAGCACGTGTAAAACTGATGATAGCCAATCTGTTAGAGTCAGAAGCACTGCAGGAGAATGATAAACACCTCCTGAGTCACTGCGCTACACATCCTGGACATTTCTCTGGACTGCAGCGAGTCGAGCTCTGCTACTGTCACCTGACAGAAATGTAAATAATTATACAGCACGAGATAATGCTGATAATAATAACAATAATACAGCTTATCACACGCTGCTGCCGAATTCTCAACTGTGATTGGCCAGAAGGTGTTGATTAATTTTCTATATATGTCAGCGCTTTGTAACAGTCAGAGGTGAAGCTGTAACTTCAGGTTTCCCGACATCTTCAGGACAGAGGAGTTTACGATTCTTTGCGGTTTCTCGGTAACATGACAAGACCACATCATTAATGTAACTATAAACAGATAAAAGTAAAAAATTGTAATTGTTGGAAAAATTGCTGTGGTATAAGCGGAATAAAACACTTGGGGACGTGCTGTTACAGGAAAATAATCAGCTTCAGGGTGGTAACAATAACTCGTGTTACCAGTAACACACACAAACACACACACAGTGTTTATTACATACATCACTGATGAAGTAATACTGTTATATTTTGTACGTTGTTTGTGCTTTGCATGTTTATGACGTTGATCATCAGACCAGACAGCAGCTCAAGTTTAAATAAATCTAATAGCTGTTAGTCACTGAAGTTTGTTTTAAACTCATTTGTAATTTCTAATTATAATATTTCTTTTAGAAATGATAAATAGCACCATAAGTCTGTACAGTCGGTACTAAGTATAAAGATATGACAGTGTAAATACCTTATGAATTTACTTACTTACTGAATTTACTTACTTACTTACTGATGGCCAAGAATCAGTGCTTGAGCGTAGGAGAGATTTATTTCTCCATCTACAGTGAGTCAGAATGTGACGGAAGGAGCTGGAGCCTTTCTGTTCATGTGTGGCAGTAATGATATTCCAGAGCTTTTGATTCTACAGTAAAGTTTGGGCAGATTGCAGAAACCGTGACGGCTGTAATCAAGACTAAAAGAGGTAATTTACTTTCTCTCTCTGTCATCCAGCGTACAGGGAGACTGAGACGTTCCTGAGAGCAGGGAAAACATGACTCCATGGAGGTTTATCCGTCAGTCGACTTCATGTGATTCTGACTCTGTACTTTCCCCATCAGTAAAGTTCACACTGCTGTGTCAATACGTCATCAGCGTTCTCCTGCCTCCTGCCACCACCTTCTTTTTCATCCTCTCCCTCCATCAGAGCACACAGAGCACCTTTCAACAGGATCCGAATCAACAACATCAAAATAAATCTGACCATGAGGAAAAGTCACAATTAAAAAGTTGGCACAGCTCCAGAAGTTCAAGAGGGAGAGAAAGCTAAAGCTAATGCTAAAGCTAAAGCTAAAGGCAAGCACTGTAATTCTGAAGCTCATTAAACTCTTAATTGTCTTTTTTTTTTATTAAGGTCCCTAATTCTGCCCAAGCAAAGAGTCGCCATGTGAATAGCAGCTCAGCCTTCACAGGATAATGGAGTTTCATTAAAAAGAAAAAAACGCTGTGTGCAGCAGAGTTCTCTCTCAGCGTGAGTATTGTGCTCTCTCTTTAATTATAATCTTTAAATGTCTCCTGCAGTTTAAAGAGCATGAAAAAGCCGAGTGTTGATTCCGAGACGAGGGTTCACAGTATTTCACCACAGCACTTAGGGAAATTAATGTATATTTACTGTCATATGTGCAGATTTTCATCTGATATTTTGTAGGTTCTCCACGAGAGGCGCTAGTAACGATACCGCTTCCGATATCCACCAGCGAGCGGGTCCCTGGTGCTCATCCCTCTTTTGTTCTGAAATGAAAAAAAGAAAACGAGGAAACAGCTATTTAAAATAAACAAATAAAATACTGGCTTGTGTTTAAATGTTTATATTTATTATTTTTACACGAAGTCTAGAAATCAATATTCATGAATCCAAACGTGACAAAATGCCAGGCAGTGCGTCAGTGTGAACAGCGTCGCCCTCAGGAGCGTTCACGCAGGAAATGAAAATCCAGCTGTGAAAATCGCTCGTATCCTTCGCTTCACTGCTGAGTTCATGGAAACCTCTGTATGAAGAGACTCAGTAACGTGAAGCTCGACTGATCGTCTTCAAACCCTATGATGTTTACGATTTAATGAACATTTTAAATTGTAATGAAACTCAGTCACTTCAAGTTAATGATGAAAGAAAACAAATCCATAAATTAAGATGAATAAGATTAGCCATTCAATTTGGACAAAAGTAATGGCACCCCATAAAATGAGGAGTTAGTATGTGTCTATCGTAGCCGAAGCACCGCAGTGGCTGAGCTGCATTACTGGACGAGTTAGCGTACGCCGTGCTTAGGAGGCGCTCTTTGGCCGTTTAGTCACCATTTTGTCTTTTTCAGCTCACTGTGAGCTTTGCCTTTTATGGAGTTTTGTGGGTGTGGCTAAGTCTCAATCATGCCAATACATCACAGCTCTCATAGAATGTGAAACAATACTGTCTTTTTTGCACTATATAACTCTGTGTATCGTATGTATATCATGTAAAACAAAACATGTAAATGTATGTTTTAAAATCCTCTTTAGCACAGAGTTACAATCTTCAACATGACACGTTTTATTAGTTGAATGTCATTAACCGTGTGGATGTTAGTTAAATGTACAGTATAATCATTACACATTATGACAACTGACATGAAGCGGATGTGAAACACAGTGAACAGGATTTGAATTAGAAATAAAGAATGATGTTCTGTACAGCAGCAGAAGCTCATGGCTGTGTTTAAGCTTCAAATGAATCCTTCGAGGACCTCTAAAGTCCTGCAGCATGTTTTTAATCCATTTAAATCGAGCCCATTGCGGTCGCTTTGTTGCCGCGTGGTTCTGAGCTGCTGTTCCTTCTCGTGCATCTCTGTTCTCCGAGCTGAATGCCATCCAATCCCGAAAGCTCGAGAGGCCGTCGGGGGTCACGGAGGCTTTGAGAGAGGTAATGACTGAACCCAATGTCCCATTTTCCTGCACCAGCAGCACAGTCCACCGACGGCACTGCTTTATTTCAATAACAAAAGTGCTTGGAAAGTAACAGCGTCCTCAGCGAGCCTCGAGAATGAAACTGTGAGTCGTTCAGCACCAATTTTACATCATTAAACGCTTACAGAAAGTCACATGAACTCCACACATTAAAAATCTCCCATTACATTCACACAGTTTTACATGGAATTTATTTTTACCATGTTTTCTTTCCCTTTTTTTACCCTTTATTTATTTTAATTTATTTATTGATTTAACATGTAGGGCACTTTTTTCATGTAATTTATTTTACATGATTGATTGAAGTAATTTTTTCACATGCAGCACGCGAAGGGTTTTTTTATCACCTTTTTTTTTATATGATTCATTTATTTGTTCATTTTTCACTTATGGTTTTATTTTTCACGTGATCTATTACTCACATAACGTTTCATGTTTATTTAAGTTATAAGTTCACATGTACAGTTTCAGATGCACCTTCATATGTTTTTCACGTGTGATCACATATTACTCACACAATCACGTGTGAAACGTATATTATTGATTTTTTTTTGTATGTTTTTGATGTTTTCGTGTCGTCCATCTGTCTGTCTGAGATTCTCATTAGTGCGATACCTGAAGAGTGAGCGGTTGAATGTTTGTAGGATTTATGGGGAATTATCATCACAAGCTGCAGATTAGATTTTGGAATTGATCCAACAGGGTCAAGGTCACAGCAAGGTCAAATGTCTGAAATAGTTTTACTTCAGTAGCTTCCTTGCTGTTTGAAGAACATTTGAAGGGTCATTCAGGCACAACACATGAGCAACATGAAGGACTAGACTTGTTAGCGGCAGAAACGTTCCCGTCCACACTGTTGGTGTCGAGTTCTGCTTGTTTTCTGTAAACGGATTACAGAAGAGTGTGAAGGAGCTCAGATTGGACCAGGTTCCAGACTAGAATGATTCATAAACACAGTGGACCCAGACAGAGCAGTGTATTAGAACAGCTTGTGTGTGGAGGGCAGATGGAGGTGATGCAGAGGGCAGATGTACAGACGCTGTTGTCCGTTGGGGGTAGACAGACAGATTTCTACCCTTCGGTGTGAACGATGAAGGTCTAATGGAATCTGCCCCTTCCCACCGTCCTGCACATGTGCTCCTGTGTTTTTCACTAACTTCTCATCGATGCTGAAGTTTCAGCACGCCTCGGCTTCACCATCGCTGTAATCTCATCTGTAACGCAGATTTTTTTTGCTCACTGGTCATTCTCATTTTTTACAGGCTGAAAGGAAGCAGTGTGAGAAATGGGCATTGATTTGCATTTCTCTGAATTTTATTTACATTGTGGCGATAAACGCTATAATGAGATGGTGGGTTTGTGCCAGAGGTCTATTAGGAAAGGAGCGATATTAGAAATGTGTTTGCTTTCAGATAATTGGAAATTTCCAGATGTCCGTTTTCTGTTACAGGGAATGCAGAGAGAATAATCTCGCAGGGAGTGAGATGGGAAGAGGAAACATCGCCCCCTGGAGGTCAGTCTGCTCTTCGAGCCGTGCGGACTGAATGACCACGTGTCTTGGTCAGCGCCAATTTTACATCACTAAACTCATACAGAAAGGTCACATGACCTTCACATGTGAATAATAACATGCTTCATGTGTCATGTATTATATTATTCATATGTATTGCATGTGCTTTTATTTGAAACATGATTTTTTGGGTCATTTCTGGGACATGAGTACATTTGTATTAGTGAAGTGTATTAGCTCATACACTTATAGCCAGTGGAGCAGAATGAGACAGATGAAGATGTGAATATAATCACGGCTAAAAGCAGAAAGGTGACGTTTATGAGGCTCGTCATGTCGTCTGTCTCCTGAATGCTGTTATTCCACCATCATTCACTCACATCGTCCACACTGACGTCCTTCACCTGATGGAAACCTGCGTCTCTGTCAAACCCACACAGGTATTACAGGACATGCAACATCACTTTACACATGAATGTTAATGTTGGGGGTGGGGCTGAGTGGTCATTACGGTTACCTGAGCAGTTATTAGGGTTACCTGAGTGGTCATTACGGTTACCTGAGCAGTTATTAGGGTTACCTGAGTGGTCATTATGGTTACCTGAGTGGTCATTACGGTTACCTGAGCAGTTATTAGGGTTACCTGAGTGGTCATTATGGTTACCTGAGTGGTCATTACGGTTACCTGAGCAGTTATTAGGGTTACCTGAGTGGTCATTATGGTTACCTGAGTGGTCATTACGGTTACCTGAGCAGTTATTAGGGTTACCTGAGTGGTCATTACCGTGGCATGTTGAAACGTCAGCACTGATGAGACATTAGTGAGTAAATGCAGCTGCACATGTGCATATTTGTGGTTAGCTGAATGGTCATTATGGTTACTTTAGTGATAATTACAGTAACTTGATTGGTCATTACCATTATGTGAGTGGTTATTAGCTTTATCTGAGTGGACTTTACAGTTACCTGAGTGGTCTGGGTTAAAGTACCCAATAAAATAAATGTGTAGCAGGCTGAGCTGGTTTGCTGACCGAGGCAGTGAGAATGGGCCATTTATCATCTAAAGCTCAGTGTGCTCCAGGGTTCCTAATGAGGAGGTTCTTCAGTGTGAAGGTTAAAGGTCAAAATGTGCAAAACACCACAACACATCACTCTGATCTCTGAGTGCAGTTTCTCTGTGGATCACACCGTGCTCAGAGTGATGAGAGACTCACGAGAGTGAGGAGAGTAACGAGAGAGTGAGGAGAGAGTGAGGAGAGTGACAAGAGTGACGAGAGAGTGAGGAGAGAGAGTGAGCAGAGTGAGGAGAGAGACGAGAGAGTGAGGAGAGAGAGAGGAGAGTGAGGAGAGAGACGAGAGAGTGAGGAGAGAGAGAGGAGAGTGAGGAGAGAGAGACGAGAGAGTGAGGAGAGAGAGAGGAGAGTGAGGAGAGAGAGATGAGAGAGAGACGAGAGAGAGACGAGAGAGTGAGGAGAGAGTGAGGAGAGTGAGGAGAGAGTGAGGAGAGAGAGGAGAGAGAGGAGAGAG
>CM040980.1:29772861-29782809 GCA_022985145.1 Pangasius djambal | reverse complement strand
GAGTGTGTGTGAGAGTGTGTGTGAGAGTGTGTGTGAGAGTGTGTGTGATCGTTAGTATAAGCACCCTGAGTAATAAATCAGCATAATGTTATTCCTATTGATCGCTGCAGATGGTGTTATGGGTTTGATCTTCGTCCAGATGATGTGGATGGATTAATAAATTCATGTTCTCTCCTTTCAGCTCAGTCTTTTAAAGAATTCTCACAGCTGCTGAACACAGTGGAGGAGGAGAGACGCCGCCTCGTAAGTCTTTACTTTTATAAATGAATATTGTTCCTCACTGCACCAGTAATAAAACATAAACACCCACACATTATTTATTTTATTGTCTGTGCTGTAGGAATTGAGTTTTTCCTGAGCTGTGAGATAAAACTTTATAAAAATCCAGGGCCTCTGAACCTAAAGCCTAAAAGTGCTAAGTTATTCAAAACATTAACTGCTTAATTAATCCTTTATTAAGTGAGTCAGTTTAATAGAAGATAAATCTGTAAAACTGAGCTGAGAAACACAACTAATGACATAAAATCTAAAATATAACATAAATGTGATCGGAATATTAATCAGGACATCGTAATGAATCAACACTGGAGTGAAACAGTCTCTGGGAGAAATAAGAGCTTTATTTTTGGTCAAGAACGTTTTTAGGATTTTTACTCTTTTGGTTGAAAACCATGTAATTTTCGGTGCATCCCTTTTTATTAATTTAGAAGAAAAAAAAAACGTAAATAAAAAAATAAATATGGAGCTCATGACGTAATACAGCAGAGTCATTAAACACTTTTCTGATTCTTATTGTGATTAAATTATGATTATTGTGATTATAAATTATGATTAATGCATTAATCAGCTTTCGGTTGTTTATTAGAGATGAACATCATATTTAATTATTAGTTATTAATGCAGGATATCACAATATTTAATAAAGTACAGAACAAGATTAAAGATTTTTTTAAATCTACAATTTTCATGACAGTTTTGTTTGGCATTGACAAAAACTTGACGTTATGGAGATCCACTCAGCTCGTTTCTGTGAATTTCCTAAAAAGATCTCAGTGCTGATGTTATACAGTCTCATGTGCTGAGTTTAATCAGACATCATTAAAGTGCAGCACCAGAAGTGATGGTGTCGCTTTGGTAAGGCAACGTTTCTGTCTGACTTTTCTGAGTTTTCTGCATGTTTCCTCTACAGCAGCTTTGTGAAAGAAAGAAAGAAAGAAAGAAAGATAAGATGAACTTTATTGATCCCACAGTGGGGAAAGTCACTTGTCACAGCAGCTCACAGACAGTTAAAGTGCAGGAAGAAAGAAAAGTTAAAACTATAACTATATATACACCTTAGGAATAATAAAAGAAATAAACTTGTGCAAATTTTATAAATTTTATATATTTGAACATCACAGATTGAAGTTGCTTTTTCATAATTGCACAAGACTGCACAATTTAAAACACTCTCATACCTCTAACCCACACCTGATTTATTATTTCATTTATTGTATTGAATCATTAGGGTTTTTAGAGATTGCGTTAGTGTTTCTGGCGTCAGTGCTGTTTAATGAACATGCGATGTTTGAAGGCAGGACGCAGGTGCGTGAACTTAGCGTGGTGTTTTATTTTGGGAATTTCCAACAATCATTATTAATATCCGTAACTACGACAGCATTAAACTCGGACATTACATTAATCACATTCTGCGAAAACAGACGAGGGTCGAATCCAGGAAGTAAAACAGAAGACCTACGCTACTACATGCACAGTAATACTTTGCAATGAGGAACAGAAACAACAGGAGAGAAATAACCAAATTAATCAAGGTGAGACACAGAACAGGTGAACACATTAGGGTAATTAACCAATGCGATGATGGGGCGGAGAATGGGGCGGAGAATGGGGCGGAGACAGGACCAAAACAAAAACAAAACAACACCGGCAGGGCTGCGAGGGAAATCAGTATAAACTCATTCATGAATCAGACTTAAATGTTAAATAACGTCAAATACGTTCAGATTTCCCACTGTAATAATTCCTCTGAAAGTCCGTCACAGTTTAATAGTTTATTTATTTTAAATGTTCATGGACTGTTTATTTGTTAAAGGGGATTTCAGACTCATGCTGAATTTCAGCTTCGGCATTTTCTGAGCTTTGATGTGTGTTGGGGTCAGACTCGCCTCAGCCGCTGGTTTCCTCAGTGATAAAGAGGAAAGTGAGATAAACGCTGATGTACAGGAACTTTATCAGCTCTTAAAGCGCAACACAGCGGCGTGAGTGTGACCAGATAAACACACCGCTGTTCCTGCGCCTCAGCCTGCTGATAGAAACACACTGATAACCACCATCTGCCCTGTGTGTGTGTGTGTGTGTGTGTGTGTGTGAGAGAGTGTGTGAGAGAGTGTGTGAGAGAGTGTGTGAGAGAGTGTGTGAGAGAGTGTGTGAGAGAGTGTGTGAGAGAGAGTGTGTGTGAGAGAGTGTGTGTGAGAGAGAGTGTGTGAGAGAGAGTGTGTGAGAGAGAGTGTGTGAGAGCGCGCGTGTGAGAGCGCGCGTGTGAGAGCGCGCGTGTGAGAGCGCGCGTGAGAGAGCGCGCGTGAGAGAGCGCGCGCGAGAGAGCGCGCGCGAGAGAGCGCGCGCGTGAGAGCGCGCGTGTGTGAGAGCGCGCGTGTGTGAGAGCGCGTGTGTGTGAGAGCGCGTGTGTGTGAGAGAGAGCGTGTGTGTGTGTGTGTGTGTGTGTGTGTGTGTGTGTGTGTGTGTGTGTATGTGATGTAAAAGTGCTGGCAGATTGTAGAAATTGCTAAGAAAGTAAACACTCACTCATGTTGTGATGTCACTAAATTCTAAGCCCATTGGGTCGAACCGGTCGTCTCCGATATGCAAATTATTAGGACTAAAATATGACGATATGGTGCCTGGTACCTGAGACAGAATCTGTTGCTACGCCAACTAGATAAAGCGGCTAACGTTAGCGATGGACTGATGGTGATTTGGGCTGCTGTTAAAGAAATCAGTGAGGAAATGAGGACTAATGTGAGCTGGTCAGCTGACGATCAGTTTACTGCTGAACGCAGGAGGATGTGCAGCCTGACCTTTTCTATTGAAGGTAAAGGTGTAGAGATGTTCAGCCGTTTTTAGTCATTTATTGGATTTAAAAACTCTTAAAACTTTATTATTTTATGTAGGATATAAATGGTTTAATATGAAGCATCCATGGAAGAGTCCTGTAACAGCACGCCCCAAAGTGCTTTATTCCTCTTACACCACAGCAATTTACAAATATTGCAATTTTTATATGTTAAAGAAGGAAATACTGTTCTTTTTATCCATTTATAGTTGTATTTAATGTCTATGAAACAAGTAAATTCCTGTTCCATATATTTTTTTCTCTCTTGAAGTTAGTAAGTTAATGAATCGCAGCTTGTTCCGCACGTTACTGAGAAACCGCAAAGCAGCGTAAACTCCTCTGTCCTGAAGACGTCGGAGAACTTAAAGTTACAGCTTCACCTCTGACTGTTACAGAGCGCTGACACTGGAGACTCCTTCCATAAACGTTACACAAACAAACATCTCTGTAATGATTTTTTAAATCTGTTTGTGTGGAGCGTTCGCTGTACGCGTCCCTGTGAATGAGCCGTTGCTATAGAAACGATAACGTATCAGAACGAGTGCATTAATATAAACCTGCGCTACTGTCAGAGCCGCTGTTATAGAAAACTAATCAACACCTTCTGACCAATCAGAGTGCAGGATTTGGCAGCAGCACTGTGATGTAATAAAGTCCTGCTGTATGGAGGTCAGTTTAAATCCAACAGAACAGAAACATCACTGTTCCATCAATTACACAATGAAACACTGCTGCTCCAAAGTTTACACGCCCTGAGCCAAGTGTTAATACGACGCTGTTCTGAGAAACGTCATCCACTTTGAGTAATAAATGCTGTGAATGAAATTAAATATATCCAGGATGATGAATGGAGCTGCAGAGAGAAACCTGTACAGCGTTGAGAATTACTGACTTTAATAAAATTCTAATACACACAGAAAGCCTCGCCCTGGCAAAGCAGTAATCACATCCCCGAGTGAAGGTTTAGAGAAAAGGCATTAAAGTGTAAATCTCGTGCTATTAACTGGTTATACATCACACCAACATTCTCACTCAAAGTCAGACAGCAGGTCAGACTTCACATCGGACATTCACACGCTTTGCTCTGTTTTATTTTAGCATTTTATTTTCAAATTTTATTCCTCTCCTGTTTTAAAATTACATTTTCAATTTATTTTAGATTCTTTGCATATTTATCGTCTTGAACATTTTTACAAAGACATTTTTCTCACGTTAGCTAAAGTTTATCTTTACATATTTAGACATATTTAATATTTTATAATAACATTATAAGGTAGGAATTAATGTTACACAACTGTTGATATCAAACAAAAGTAATGTTGATAGTGATGTCAGGTTTGTGTTATTTAAACCCTAAATATATTAGTGTTATTTTATTCAGTAATATATGTGTATATATATATATGTGTGTGTGTGTGTGTATTTGTGTAGTCTATAAAACACATGAGCCATTTAACTTTCCCGTGTGTGATTACATTAGCCAAAACAATAAAATATACAAAAAGTAAAACTAAATCTAAAATGTAAAACTAATTTAATATAAAAGCTTAATCACAGTGACACCAAAACAGCGGTAGAAATAATCACTCGCCTCAGAACCAGAGCCTGAACTCAGTAATAATAATAAGAAGAAAAGGGAGGCTTGAACCTCCGAAACGCTCGGCGCTGCCGTGAAAAAGCTCCTGTCGTAAATAGTTAACGACGGGAATGTGAGGAGGGCTTAAGGGCGGACGTGCAGGATAAATTTTCCAAATTCTTTTCAGGTCCTTCTGAGATCCTGTCTGCGTTTCCACATTTCTGTTCAAAATGCTTCACTTTTCCCAAATCTCTAAAAAACCAGTCTGTATCTTGTAAGTAATTAAACACTGCTGCGCATCAACGGCAGCTGGCTAAACGCTTTCAGTAGTTATCTTTGGTTGGTTTGCAGTATATTTATCTCACATTTCTCACAATTAATTTACAATATTTACATTTACATCCATTTTTTCATTTATTAATAAATACAATACTAATCGTGTGCATAGATAAACACATTAAAACAAACCGTAACCCTGAGAATCTGAGCACTAAGGCTACATGATCATATCCAGTCCTTTAATACAGAAATAATTACGTTCAAGCAAAACAGGTCTGAATTTTCAGAGAATGTGTTCAGTCAGGAGAATTAATAAACGATGCTCACGTTCTGGTTCATTTGGTTCATCTGCGGTGGCGCTACAGCTCGCGTGTGGCTCGTGCATCTCCGTCATGGATAGAGTTTCTTTCATCTTTGTGTTGCTGTGTTGCAGGTACAGTATTTGCTCAGACGTGTGCATTAACGTGAGCAAGAGGACTTTAATGAGGAGGTTCGGTGCTCGTGGGCAGCGCGGAGAGCACACAATGACCAAAGCATAGCATCGGATTTATTATTAACTCCAGATGCAAAAATTGAGATTATGAACAGCTTAAATTCCGTGGACGCATTACGATTTGACTGGAGTGTCTCACGGTGGTTAAGCTGAACCATGCACATGAAATAAAACGATTCTTTTCATTGCCTCTCCTGTGGAGGTTTTTCTTTTGTGGTACGGCTTTTTCCACCAAAGACTGTCAATTGCTGTTTAAAAGGCATCAAAATTACAGCGAAACTCATTTGTATCTTGTCATAATAGACGATAAACCTTTCTGCATGTTGAGTTTCCTAAATGTGAAGCCGTAAGTGGAGAACGTCCACGCAGCCGCTGAGCTCTCAGCGATAACCATCGCAACAGGAATCCGATTCAATTCACTCGCTCAATTTCACAACACTAAAGCAGGGAGGATCTTTTGGCCTGGTCTTCTTTCAGCTGTGAGATGGGGGTTTAAACAGGAGGGAGATTGACAGCACACGCACACACGCACGCACACACACACACACGCACACACGCACACACATCTGGACTCAATCTGCAGCCGAGAATAGAAGAGAAAAGGTTCAGGGAGATAAGACGTCTGTGAGCCGAGCCGTAACTCAGCCTGACCCTGAGTGATCCTGCGTCACGAGGACGTGTGTGTATCAGCTCTCCTCCCGTCTGCGCTCTTTATTACCGCCGTCTCGTAACCATGGCCTCCTGACGGAGGAGAACTTTACTGCAGTGTTGGAGCAGCTCGAGTCTCTCAGCTGTAATCAGGCTTTACTGAGGCTCTGGCTTCGGGCCACGTCCTGAATCAACAGCTACGTGTTTGCTAAACACCTGAGTGTTATTGTAGGGCACACACTTAGTGAATTACACCAGATTAAACAGCCGCTTGTTAAATCCTCCAAATTACATCCTTAGAGAGATGGAGGCGAAAAAAAAGACAGAACAGGAGGAGGAGAAAATGGGAGACGAAAATAAATGCAGAAAGAAAGAAAACTGGGAATTTGTCTCTTTCAGTTTTATGAATGAAATTTGGAACATTTTCAACAGAAAAGTGCGATTTAATGTTTTCCGCAGTGCTGCGTTAGCATTTTATTGTACTTCTTACATTTTTAATAATAAAAGTGTATTTGAACGCATACATTTAAAAAACCTAAATACATTATTAGGCTGTAATTTATAAAATGGTAGAAAAGACACAAATCCATCCTCTGTGTGGACGTGTGTGAGTGGTCATGTGCGTGCGTGCGCGTGTGTGCGTGCTCGTGTGTGTGCGTGCGCGCGTGTGTGTGCGTGCGCGCGTGCGCGTGAGCGTGTGTGTGCGTGCGTGTGTGTGTGCATGCGTGTGTGTCTGCGTGTGTGTGTGTCTGTTGCTGATGTTCTTCCTCTTGTTTAGCTGCTGATAGCGCACTCTCGTTGTGTCGTTATCTTGGTCGCACATGTTTAGCTGAGCGAAGCATCATTATTATCGCTCGTGTTCAGCATCGCTACACTACAGTAACGCCGTCCCTCCCACACAGAGGCCACGGCCAGTCACGCTCTGTCCGACTGCCCATCACACGGCTGAGGCATCATCGGGATTCACACTTGCGCTCTGACAATGACGGGGCCAAAAGTTTTTCTCTTGCGCCGCTCAGGAGCCTCCTTACTAAATCAGCCTCGCATCATGATGAGCTCCCAGCCTTACTCATGAAAGAAAATCTTCAGCAGATACCTACAGGCTCAGAGGAACCTTAAAGACAACACCACGCCTGGTCCTGAGCGTCTCAAACATCTGCTGATTGAGGAGCTGGAGGACTGCTTACATCCCACAGCAGTGAAAACTTCTAATGTAGCCGCAGTAAACAATTAGAAGTGTGATAAATCAGTGTGTGGCAGAAACAGATGGATCTCAGTCGTATCAGCAGCAGGGAAGGGCTAACCATCATACTCCTAAAGACACTTGTTCTGAATATCTTGGAAGACCTGCTATGAGATTTCCAGTGTGGGTTTGTAAAGACAGAAGCGCTGTGGATGTAAATGTCTGTGGAGCGAGAAAGCACGGATGCCAAACAAAATCTGTCAGTATCCTGAGGAGGTCCGTGAAGGAGTGATGGCCTGTGTGTCTCTGAGGCACGGCTTTGAGCCACGATATGCCGATGACTTCACTGTAGTGCCCCATGATCCTCAGAGGATCTCAAACATACACCATTTCCCAAAGATCGGGCCTCACTTAATACATAATGTCACTATAGACGGCCCCAAGCTGCCCTCAGAGTTCTGTCTCAGAAAAGCAACGCCGATGCAGTACAACACACGTTTCCTCGTCAGGCTGCAGAAGCCTTCAGTCCGTTGAAGTCAAGAGTGTTTATGCTCATTTCCCCCAGAACAGCGCTATATATCAGGCCACCTGCATTACCACTCTACTCTCTAGTCGGGAGCCATAGCTCTCATATAAAGATAAATTTAAATTTTAAAAAATGATATCTGCATTTTTGTAAAGCTGCTTTGTGACAATGTCCATTTCATAAAAGCTCTATAACAATAAAATTGAATTGAATTGAATATAGACACTGCTTCAAGCTGGTGGAGAAATTCCTTATGGGGTGTCTTCAGCTAATCCTGGAGATGACGTGGAGAGAGAGAGAGTGATCCATGCGGAGAGCTGGCTGCTCGCCATGGCAACGCTCTGCAGGAGGACAGCAGACGTGCTACAGAGACTAAAAATTACTGTGAAAAAAAATAGTGAGTAATATTAAACTATCTCTTCTGAAAACAACAACTGTTACAAACCACGCAGCGTGGCATCAGCATCAGCTCTTCTCCAAGAGCCGTGGTGGTGTTGAGGAAGACAGAAGATCTGAGCGGCAGCAGGAACGAAGGCATTTAACTGTGGCTTATAAAAACACAAACATGCAACAAGCCACATGTGTAACAGACAATTCCATCACACACTGGACTATACGGCCATATCAATAAACGCAGAGGTGACAGTCATCATCACCACGTGTGTGTGTGTGTGTGTGTGTGTGTGTGTGTGTGTGTGTGTGTTTGAGAGAGAGACTCTGTACTGTACCAGTGTGTGCAGATGTTTCCTCTTTCTTCTATCTCTTTCCTCTTTTTTGGTTCCAGTTCTCGCACCAGTTCCAGTCACAGGGTGATGAAAACGTTTATGGGTTTTAACTGATTTTCATTTTGACATTTTGATGAAAAATGCAACATTCTAGAAAAAGTGGAGTCAGGATGCGAATCGTTGTGGATGTGGATCGGTAACCTCACGTACCGCGCTGCCTGGTGGCTGAGCGCTAAATAAAGTTGTATTGCAGTTCTGCAGTAGGGTTTTGTTCTGCAGTGGATTTTCTGTTGTAGAATTTACTAACATTTAATTACGTCAGTGTTTCTGTATTAATCTCGTTTTGCTCTCTGTGATTTCAGCGGTGTTTTATGATTTTTACTCGTCACATGGTGTAAAGTCTGGGCTGAATCCTGTAACAGGCTGTGTGATGACTGTGAGCTCGAGGTGATGAGGAGCTCTTTCTGTCCTTTAGCATGTTTCATGTACGTTTCTCCGTCGCCGCTAGCGTATGTGCAGCTGTGCCATGAGCTTGCCGTCCTCCTATTGGTGGATTTAAACGAGCAGTGCTCACACTCTGAGAGCTTCATTAGGAATTTCTCACACTGACAGAACATTGTAGTCGACTGTGTTTGGTTGCAGTGGCACTAAATAGAAGAAGAAGTAAATATTATATGTTGTAAAGCCGCTGATCTCAACTCATGACCAGAGAATTACTGTTAGAAAGGATTGTTGTCTATGACGCCAACATCAGACTGAAAATCGACTCACGCACAAGCCCCGCCCACAGCCGTGACATGTCCGTGCTGTTCCTGGTCACTGATGTGACAGTGAGTTTGAGGTACTGGTTCTGGTATTGGACTGTATTTAATGTTTCTGATCGAATCCTGTGATGTAATTAAAGCCATAAACATGATGTTGACTCACATGACACGGATCTTTCACCTGAACACCGAACACTGAAAGCAAACTTTCACACGTCTGTAAAACACAGAAGGCCAGTATTCAGAGCTCTGGTGTGAGATAACTGCTTTTTCATCTACAGTGTATTTACACCTGCGTTTAAAATAATAGTGCAGTATGTGGGGTAACAGTACCAGAACCCTCCCCTGAGTTTCTCTGTCTTTTGCACTTCATTACATTTGTTGGTGATGGAGGCGTCGCCTCGCCTCGTCCACGCTGTTGGCTTCGAGTTCCACTTGTTTATTCGGTGTAATAACGGGGAAGTTCTCAGCAGGTTCATATTCACTCGTACTGCAGTGTCCAGCTGCAGATGCTGATTCCTGCATTTTCTGCTCTATACATTAATTTTCTCTCACAGTGTGTATTTGACATTACACTGTGTATTCTTCACCACAGTGTGGCTGGATAGAGCCTGGGACTCTGTGCAAGCTGAGCTGAAAATGCAG
>CM040980.1:29762861-29767861 GCA_022985145.1 Pangasius djambal | reverse complement strand
TAACAGTTCGACATTTACCCGCTGCATTTTCTTTAATTCAGCTCAACTGTATTATTATTATTTTATTTTATTTTATTTTATTTTTTTACTACAAACATCATCACAAAGCAGTTTTACACAAATCTGGATGTAGATTTAAAAAAGAAAATCTCCCTGAGGCGGCGTGAGGAAGGACCCTCGAGCGGAACCGAGCCTCTTCTGGGTGAGAATTTAAATACAGGAATATTCGCTAGTCTCAGCCTCAGAGGCTCCGCCCACAGGCCACAGAGCGCCTGACATGTTTTGGACTCTTTTCTGGTTAAAAAAAGCTTGATGTTGTGAAATCTGATTGGCTCGTTGCACTTCTGTCAGCCGACTGATCAGCTTTTCAGAGCGGTTTATAATCAGTGCACTGAAGAATTTTCACAGCATCGTGTCTTTAAAAGTTATTAGAGAGTTTTATTTCGTCCGGCGGCGGCGAGTACACGAGAATAATGTTGTGTTTGCTGACAGGAAACGTCTCTGACAATGTCAGTAACTGAGTCTAGGCCATATGTAATAAAGAAAACTACCAGACCCCCAGTGACAGATACGTCTGAGTGGCTTATTTATAGAATTTGTTCAGAAATCGTTCTCAGGAGCGTTTACGCAGCAGACGTTTTGATGGAAATCATTTTGTATCTCTTTCGCTCCTGAGTTTGTGTTTGTCGATGAGTTTTATAAACGCTGTCAAGTTTTAATCTCCTATTTATTTAAATTACAAACGAAGTCACTTCATATTAATGACATGAAAGAAAGCTTAGGATAAAAGTAATGGCACCCTATGAAAGGAGGAAGCGTTAGTGTGTCTATGGTGGCCGACACACGGCAGTGGCTGAGCTGCATTACTTTGCCTTTTATGGTATTTTGTGGGTGTGGTTAATGTAAATCAGCTGTGGCGTGAACACGCTCAGTAATTTCTGGCTGATTATCTGGCGTTTATCTGCATACACGTGTGAATGTGAAGAAAATCTGAGAAACTTTAATAAATCTGACGGATTCTGAATTCTTAGTTTTTAGTTTGTTAACTTTCTATTTGTCCATGAAAACATTTACACGTAACTTTACTGAATAAATTATAATAGAAAACTCTAAAAAGGCAAAAAGCTTTTTTTTTTTTTATCTGTGCACATGATGCTTCACTGACAAATAAAAGCTTGATGTAGATAAAAATGTCAGCAGGTGTTTCTCGTGGCTCGGTGGTGAAGATCCTCTGATGATCCGTTTCCTGCAGGTGACGCATTTAGATCAGAAATCAGAGCTCAGGAGTCTTTGACGTGAGATGGAGAGCAGCGTCATTGTAGCGAGGTTAATATTTCAGCAGGTTTTAATGCAGAGGCGTCAGACTCCAGACCTGCCGTCCCACAGCTCTACACTGAATTACTTCTCCGTTCTCCACTCAGGAAGGTGTTTACACGAGATGAAGAGATAAAGTGGTAGATGATAAATTCTGCAGTGCGACGCTCCACAAGTCAGATTATATATATATATTTTTCCTCTACTGACTCAATAACACTAACAATTTAAGATAAAACTAAAAAGTTTGTCTGTGTGTGTGTGTGTGTGTGTGTGTGTGTGTGTGTGTGTGTGTGTGGGTTTGCCTGCAGCGTGTGTGGGTGGATGAAGCTGTGTGATGATTCTCATGTAAGGTGGCATCTCTCACATCCTTTCCTCCTCAAGCCCTGAGCATGCTGTGTGTGTGTGTGTGTATGTGTGTATGTGTGTGTGTGTGTGTGTGTGTGTGTGTGTGTCAGGTATCTTCAAATCTGCCCATAGGAGAGTTTTTCAAACAGAGCCTGCTCGGAGCAGGAGGCAGGTCTGAAGCTCTCCGAGGTTCTCCTGCTGCGTGTCACACAGTCAAACTGACATTAAAGAAACTCAGAGAGTTTAAAAACAACAACACTGAGTTCTTCAGATTTTAATCCAGGATGGAAATACAAATACAAATTCTCCAAACGATGGTAGAAACACTGCATATTTTTCAGTAAATATTCAGAAATCTGTTTGCTCTCATAAACACGAGTTTGTTGCTTTGCTTTGTGAGTAAAAACCGGTGTTCAGGAACCTTCATGCAGTGATCTTCAGCCCACAGTCTGGGATTTTATATTATATATTTATATATATTTTATATTCTATATACTTTGGTTGAATGGTTTGAAGGACAGCTGACCCACAGTATTACCCAGAGGGAAGCCAACAATCGAACTGCGCTGGAAAACCGGTGAGCTGTATAACCAGCGTGATTAATGCGCCACAGCGTAATAAATATTACACAGCAGAAGGTCGTGAAGGTCACGCTCCATAACGTCTCTGTTCCGGGAGGCTGTATCACAGCTGACCCTGACTTCCCAACAAGCTGGAACATACTGTATGAAGAAAACATTTCACTGTACTAGATTCTGATTGGTCAGAAGGTGTTGATTAATTGTCTATAACAGCAGCTCTGACAGTAGCGCAGGTTTATATTAATGCGCTTTTATTAATGTGTTACCGTTTCTATAGCAACAGCTCATTCACAGGGATGTGTAGAGTGGACGCTCCGCTGATAATAAAAGGAAAGAAAATTGCTGATATGGTGAAAAGTAAAGATTTGTTTATGTAATATTTATGGAAGGAGTCTCCAGTGTCAGCGCTTTGTAACAGTCAGAGGTGAAGCTGTAACTGTAAGATTTCCGACGTCTTCAGGACAGAGGAGTTTACGCTTCTTTGCGGTTTCTCAGTAACATGCGGAACGAGCTGCGGGTTTTTTGTCTTATTAATTTTATGAGAGAGAATAAAGAGACGCTGGTGAGGGAACGAGTGTTTATAGCTGCTATAACGTAAGTGACAACAGGAACTAACTTATTTCACAGACATTCCACAACATTAAAGGTAACTATAAATGGATAAAAGTGTGACGTATCATTCTTTAATTAATAAGAAATTGTAATTGTTGGTAAATTGTTGTGGTGTAAGAGGAATAAAACACTTGGGGACGTGCTGTTAGAGGAAAATAATCACCTGCAGCTAGTCACAGTAACTCTGCTTTATCACACCACCCCATCGTTGATTATTTTCCTAGAACAGCAGCACACGCACCTTTCCTATTAAACAATCCCTAGGTTTATACATTCCGATTTACAGCTTTATTAACTTTCATAATGAAGGCAGGCGCTTGGGATTTGGCGAAACACTGCGTAAATAAAAAGAGTTCTGTGTGAAGGTCAGATGAAGATGGTGAGTGTCGATTCTGAGTCTGAGAATGTGAAGCTAATCGAGTTAAATATCAGTGACAAAACTACAGTACTGTGGGGAAAATCTGAAACATGAAAACCATTAAATTCTGATGATAAATAGCATCCTTGGAATTTTTAGAGCTTTTTTTACAATACAGTTTTTCTCAAAGTCGCTTTATAGACATCATCAGTGCCGAAAACGCTGAGTGAGCAAATCAGAGACAACACGAGGAGAAAAAAACATTAAACTGGAGCTAAAAAGGGACGAAGACGCAACAGAAAACCGTTAGAACTGTTTCACCTTCTGTGCTTTATGAGATAGGAACTTTAAATATGAATTTTAAAGACGTTGGGCAGCCGACAGTAACAGCTGCTGTGATATTAGATATTTGGGCTAAAGTTTAATATTTATTAGTATTTTAATAATGAAACTATTCGAGTTGAGTAATGCGTTATATCAAGAGGTTATTGATGGTGTAATAAGAATAATTAATTGCGTTTAAGTGCAGTTATCCACTGGCTTTCACATTGTGTTTCCTTAGAAAACCACACACACACACACACACACACACTCGATTGGCTTCACGTTGTGTTTCCTCTGAAAGCCAAACACACAGAAATCTGTAACTTTTTCATTCAAGCCAAAAAACACTAAACTTACAGTCTGTCCTTTTGTGTAATTTGTGCTCTGATTGGACAGCGTGTGTGTGTTTAGTCTACTTTTGCTTTCTCTTCTCCTCCAAATGCATTCTGGGTAAATATATGATGATGAGTAAATAATCGTCCTCGGTGACGTTCGTCACACCGGTGACTGCATCTCACTGATGACGTGTTACGGATGTGTGTGAAAAATATCAGCGTAAACGGAGGTCAGATCTAGGGGCCGTTTATCTTCATTTATATGAATTGGTGTAAAATCCAAGCTCGAGAACACTTTTGCACACTGCACGTGATGGTGTGTGGTGATGTTCTGAATTTGTGCTGATGTTCAGTAATTACTCCAGTACAAAGGTTTAATACTGACACGAGCTGACTGTCGTGTTCTGTAGCTGTAGAGCACTTTGGAGGATTTAGAGCTTAATGTCAGATGAATCGGTTCCCCGCTGCTGCAGAGTCTTTCATGTCAAACACAGTGAGGTGCCTGGGGCAGGCCGTGTGTGTGTGTGTGTGTGTGTGTGTGGGTGTGGGTGTGTGGGTGGGTGTGTGGGTGTGTGTGTGTGTCTTGAAACCTTGATTATAATAAATATTGTCAGAAGAGCTGCACACCTCCATGGAGAGGAACATGGTGAAGGCTCTGAGATCCTCCCAGCAGAGGAGCCTTCACACCTCAGGAACCAGACGAGACTTCGTGTTGAAGAAAACTGCTGTTGTCATCTGTGTGGTTAATAAAATAAAATAAAATGAAATGAAATAAAATAAAAGTTGTGCTCTTTCCGGAAGTTACACGGTTTGAATCCTGATGTAAGAAGGAACAGTGTAAAGGAATCTCTGCTCGGTTCTTCACTGAGTTTCTTCTGAAGTACTGAATAAATTTCAGTAAATCATTGAAGGTGGAGATGCAGGTGGAGATGCAGGTGCTGAGCTCCGGGAGGAACGCGCCGAGAGCCACTCGTCAGTCTTAAACTCTCTTCTAACAAAATTAAACAAGCAGCAAACATTACAGGAGATGAGATGAAAGGCGATGATAAGTTCCTGTTACTTATGTGTGAGAAATGATTTAAAAGCGTGCGGCTGTGTGAATGTTGTCACGTTTATGAGTCAAAATGT
>CM040980.1:29752277-29762761 GCA_022985145.1 Pangasius djambal | reverse complement strand
GTGTGTGTGTGTGTGTGTGTGTGAGACACAGCACAGAAACCCGCTGCAGGATTATTTATTGATTTTGATTGTTTTCCAGCTGTGTGAGTTTCTGCTGGTTGTATTGAAGCTGGACGATGTTTGTTCAGGTGTAATGTTTAATGAGGAAACAGCAGCGAGTGCTGGATTCATCTCCGGCTTCATGGGAGAGAAAACAAACAGCTGATCAGCAATAATCACGTTCATTGTGTGGCATTTTATTACCAATTTTTTATTTTTTTATTAATTTATTTTTATTTATACAAAATACTTTAGTTTAATGTTCATGGTTTTATTTGTTGAAGTATAATTCCCTGCTTTACCCATTTCCTCATTCTATAGTTAGTTTATTATTATTATTATTATTATTATTATTATTATTATTATTATTATTATTTCTAGGGAAAGCAAAGAGTTTGTATTACATTTTTATTTTATTTTATTATTATTATTATTTAATTTCCTCATGAGTAAAAAATCTTTCTTAAGATAAAAATGTTAATTTGTAAAATGTTGCAGTTCTTTATTTTCCTGCTCGAGTTTAGATGTACGCTTAGCTCTCTCTGTTTCTTTAATGGAATTTCGTCACTTTGCAAAGCCTTCTGGGTAAATTCTGCAGTGATGATGAGAGTGATGATTGCCCCGTGGCGTCTAACGCGTCTGAACTTCACTCAGGCTGAAAACGATGAAACGAAGGGCCTGCAGGGACGAGCGCGAGGCAGAAGCGCTGTGAGGGAATGCGGATGTTAAAAGCGTAGCCGTGTTGTTGCTCTTTCACCGTTTACTCATTTAGTCTTTTTCAGCTCTCTGTAAGCCTCGCCTTTTAGTGGTGTTTGTGGGCGTGGCTAAATGTAAATCAGCGGTGCCATGAGTGTGATCGGTAAATCAAACTTGAGTATGAACAGAATCAGCTTTTGTAAATCTGCCGTGATTTTTTTTGTTCCATTTGGTCACAAAACCTTTTATGCACAACTTTATTGAAAGATCAATAAATAAGATAAAATAAGACTTTCAGATTTTCATCCTGGAGGGAAATTTCTGAGTGAGACACGATATTTGTGTAAGCAGCTGAATAAAAGCCCTTGATTCTGAACGTCCTGTGTGTTGAAAGAAGAGATGAAGGTCATGTGACGTAACATTTTTCTTTCACCTTGTTATCCTGAGGTTAAAAATCACTCGTTTTGTGATCACTGCTTTGTGATGAGTCTATGAGTTACAGAGCATTTTTTTAATGACTTCTGAGAATCCAAAATGTCTTCCTATTCACTCTATATGCTCACTACATAGTGTATAACCTAATAACTCTGTGTAGTGCACTGAACAGAAGCCATGCGGGATTCCAGCAGGGCAGAAACTCATGAGCGTCCGATCCGTAGTCACAGAGCACAGTTCGCTTTGCTTTGATCATTAAACGTAGAATACGTTCAGATGGCTGTCATTTTGTTGTGTTGGTGTCGTTAGTGCGACAGCGTACACTAGGATTAGACACACGGCTGGTATCCGATGTTGGTGTTGCTTCATATACAGTATACGAGTAAACGAGCACATCATCAGACTGAATCCTGGTGTCAGTGTTCATGCATCTAAAGTACCAACGTTATTCATTTACTCCAAGTCTGAATTTAAGTCTAAGGTCAATAACTCAGTAGTAGTGTGTGTTGCAGTGTGTGTTTAGTATTGTTCGACTTTTAAAAAAATAAATAAATCTGTGGATTCACACTCCTCACTCTGTTTTTTCCATCAGTCTCAGTGGAGTTACTGATTAATTCAGTAAATCAATAAAATCCAGGAGCTGGAGGAGTTAGTGATGCTGCTGCTGAACACTGCAGCTTTGTTTCAGCTTCACTGCTGTTCCTGAAGACCAGAAAATCGCGTGACGATGTTCTGTAGGAATGAGGCTGTAACTGAATATGAGTAAATTATTCAGAATAAACAGATGATGAAACAGATACTGTGTTCTTGACAGATACGGTTAGGAGGAGCGCTCTTCAGTTTATTTTAGAACGTTTTCAGAAAGCTTTTCTGGTTGAGACGAGAACTGGAACCTCACGGGACACGACAAAAAGATCAGATGAACAGGAGGTTTTTGCTTTCATGTGGTCACAAGCGAGCAGAGACACATGAACCTCACAGGACAAACAAAAATATTAATGGTGTGAGTGAGATTATAAAAACATTCCCACACACTTCGCTAGCTGAGAGGGATTATGATCCGGAGTGATGTAGCTGAGGCAGAGGAACCGTCAGAGCCGCACTTCACACCCCACGCTCACACTGCTCACATCTCTACTGCTGGCTGGGGGTTTACAGAGGTTCATATTTAATTAAAAACAAAAAAAGAAAACTTCTGATGTAGGCCACGCCCACTCCTGCTCCTGGAGACCTGCCTTCCTGAAGGTTCCTCAGTAAGTCTGATCAGGTGCGTTCGATTTCTGCAGGTGTCCAGGAGCAGGGTTTGTGAAGACTGGTGTAGAAGATAGTACTATATTTCTCTCTCTCTATATATATATATATATATATATAAATGTTCCTCTGTGATGGATTAGTGCAGAATCACAGGGCCACCTGGAGGCTGGTCATAAACATTGCAGCTTTAATCTGAGGCATCTGTGTGGTGCACTATTTAGGGATGTTTGGAGGTACAGCAGAGAATCCTGAATCCCACAATGCACTTCAGTCGGTTACTGGAAGTCCAGACCTCAGATATCAGTCCAATGTCTTGAGGCAGGAAATCACAAAGTCAGGTAATTCTTTTTCTTTGTTCACCTGTGATAGGAAGGAAGGAAGAAGTTCATCAAAGAGAGTGAGAAGTACTACTCATCCCTGGAGAAACATCTCAACCTGTCTTCAAAGAAGAAGGAGTCGTTGCTCCAGGAGGTGAGTCAGAGGAACGTTCAGGCTGCAGGAAGCAACCTTGTGTTCCTGACTGGTATTTTTATAACCCAGGAACCAGAGCGTGGTGAGGAGCATCTCACTGGTTCTGGGTGTGAGGCAGGAATTCAGGAATCCACTGTTTCAATGATTAACCTCAGTGATGTGTTCCTCTTGGAGCGGCTGGCTGGGAACATGAGTCTGAACCAGAAGCTGTAACCATCAGAGCTGTAACCATTAACCACAGTTCAAACGTGTGTGAGTGTGTGTGTGTTCCAGGTTAATGATGTATTTTGGTTTTACAGGCTGATGCTCAGATTGATAAAGAGAGGCTGCTGTTCTACGACGCCTCACTCGAGTATGTCTTCAAAATCCAGGAAGTGCAGGAGAAGAAGAAGTTTGAGTTTGTCGAGCCGGTAAGATTTGATGTGATCTTCACTGTGTCCTTCTCCCTGCGTGATGAGAACTAAGGAGTGCGCTTCAGCGTCATGTGTTTTGAAACTAAAGAAAAGAAGAGTCTCCACACCAACTTCCTCCACCACTCTGATGACGTGCTCCAGCACTCAGTTCCATTTAAGAATTCAGCACTAAAGCAAAGTGAATGTAAATTGAAGAAGTTTTTGTGTGTGTGTGTGTGTGTGTGTGTGTGTGCGTGCGTGTGTGTGTGTGTTGGTAAAATCTAATATCCTAAGAGTGTGATGTGACCTGCAGGCATAAACCCTTGGTATAAAGTATAAAGAGTCTAAGAGGCGATGATGAAAGCTCTCACTTCATCTTGTATGTTTCATTGTGTGGTGGTGCTCAGGTGTAAATCTCCTTCTCACACGGCTCCTCACACGGCTCCTCCTTAACTCCTCACACTGCTCCTCACACTGCTCCTCACACTTGCTTCTGATAAAAACAGTTCTGAGTTTAGGTGACACATTGCTGGAAGTAGGACGTATTTAGCTCTGTGCTTTCCAGTGGTTTTGAGGCAGAGAATCAGAGCGTGGCAGCGCTGGGGTTTATTGCACTTTGCTACAGTGCAAATCTCCACATCTCCACTTCTCCTCATCTCCATATCTCCACATCTCCATCTCTCTACTTCTCCACATCTCCACATTTCCTCATCTCCATATCTCCATATCTCCACATCTCCACTTCTCCACATCTCCATATCTCCATATCTCCACATCTCCACTTCTCCACATCTCCTCATCTCCACATCTCCATTTCTCCACTTCTCCACATTTTCCAACAGTCCATTGGTGCTGGAGCTGAATTTGATCTGGACCTGAGCTTTCATGTCATTTTCTTCTGTGACATCAGTCTCATCAAAATACCAGAACAATCCTCAGCATCTGACAGGGAGGGAATACAGTAGTACTAACATTATTATTATTATTATTATTATTATTATTATTAGTGCTGTAGTATGACAGTATAAATAGTAGTAATAAATTAATAGTAGTATTAATATTAATAGTAATTATTATATAGTAATTATTAATAGTAGAATATTAGTGATAGTGTAACTGCTTTAATGTAGTTGTAAATAGCTGCAGTGTGAATCCGGTGGACCTGATGCTAATTTCTGCATTTTATAACTTTGTGTATATCAACATTTATAGATATGTACACAGCAAATATCAGAATTCCCATTAAATCTCACGAATGTCCCAGAATTCCCATTAAATCTCACAAATGTCCCAGAATTCCTATTAAATCTAATGAATGTCTCAGAATTCCCATTAAATCTCATGAATGTCCCAGAATTCCTATTAAATCTCACGAATGTCCCGGAATTCCCATTAAATCTCACGAATGTCCCAGAATTCCCATAAAATCTCACGATTGTCCCAGAATTCCCATAAAATCTCACGATTGTCCCAGAATTCCCATTAAATCTCACAAATGTCTCAGAATTCCCATTAAATCTCATGAATGTCCCAGAATTCCAATTAAATCTCATGAATGTCCCAGAATTCCCACATCGGTACATGTGTGTTTGGGAATCGGCTGAAGCCTGTTGTTCGTACTGAAGACAGATGAAATGATTCCTCATTAAAGCGAACTGTGATTTCTGTATGTTTTTATTTACACCAGTGTGTGTAGTGAAGTAGAGTTTCATTGTGTTTATTCATGTTTATCCTCAACATCTGTTAACTCCACGGATCGATCGCTGTTACAAAAGGGAAGAGGTTTTGGTGTTCCTGAGGGAAGCTCAGACGCGATTATGAGCTGCATTTATTCCGGAAGCTCCTGCAGTAAATGATACACACTGTATGTAAGTTAATTATGTATATTTCTAGAGTTCGGTGTCGGTGCGCGAGTGTGTGTGTGTGTGTGTGTGTGTGTGTGTGTGTGTGTGTGTGTGTGTGTGTGTGTGTGTGTGTGGAGCTCCGCTGGGATCCATAATAATGCAGAGCAGACAATTAACACCGCTTCCGTGTGAGAAACGTTATAAAGTTCTCTGTGGAGAAGAGCTGCAGGCCAGAATTAAACTCCACATTTAAAACCCCGACATGATGGAGAAATGTTTAGTCTCCGATCTCAGTGGACGCTCCGCTAATTTTAGAAACAGTGTGGGTGTGTTTGTGTGTGTGTGTGTGTGTGTGTGTGTGTGTGTGTGTGTGTGTGTTATAAATCCAGTATGGGTTCTTGTTCTGAGCTTCGTCTGTGAATTGCTCAGTTAGCGGATGTGTAGTGAAAGTTAACTGGATTATGTTCCTCCGCTGGGTGTGTTTTTGATGCTTGTCAGCCTCCTCGATGTTGAAGGGTGTGTGTGTGTGCGCGCGCGTGTGTGTGTGTGCGTGTGTGTGTGTGTGTGTGTGGGGTGTCAGGGTGCAGTCGAGCGCCGCAGGCTGTTAAACAGCGACACGTTCCGTCAGTACGAGTGTAAAACTCCACGAAACTCAGAGCAGAAATTTAATAACATAAAGGTGAAATCAGGTTGCCTTGTTTTTTTTCCCCCTTGGCTCTGATACACAACTTACACACACAACATACACACACATACACACATACACACACACACACACACACACACACACACATACACACACTTTCTTTTGTTGTTTGTTGCAGCTCCTGGCCTTCCTACAGGGTTTATTCACTTTCTACCACGAAGGATATGAACTGGCTCAAGAGTTTGAACCTTATAAACAGCAGCTCCAGTTCAACCTGCAGAACGTAAGTGTGTGTGTGTGTGTGTGTGTGTGTGTGTGTATGTGTGTGTGTGTGTATGTGTGTGTAAGTGTGTGTGTGTTTGCTCTACCGTATCCTACATATCCTACTAAAGCTACTCAATTAACACGCTTTCTTTTTTAAGCTCTAACGACCTCAGTGAAATCTCTAATGATTCCTGAAATGAGCCGTCTGTCTTTCTGTCTGTCTGTCTGTCTGTCTGTCTTTCTGTCTTTCTGTCTGTCTGTCTGTCTCTCTGTCTGTCTCTCTCTCTCTTTGTCTTTCTGTCTACCTGTCTCTCTCTCTTTCTCTCTCTCTCTGAATTTTTAATGATTCTGGAAATGAACCTCAGGCTCTAAAAACCTACTCATTGTGTTTTTGAGCCATTTTATCTTTTACGCTAAACGTTCTTTTTGACGTGTTTCATGGTTTTGCTAATTATCTTTTAATGCTTTATTTTTAAAAAAGCACAGCTTTTGTGCAGCTCACCGATTTCTTCAATACCTTTACGAAAACACGAGACAAATTACTGAGAGGAAATTACAGACATTTTCACTCCATAAAGCGCAGAGTGTCTTCAGAAATAGAAAAGGCGAGATGTTGGAGAGAGCCGTGGAGAAGTGGTCCAAGTGGGAGAAGAAAATTCCTCCTGTTGTTCTTTTTGCATCTGAAGGACCATTTCCAATCTAAATCACCACCGCTTGTGTTTTTCATTTTAGCGTCGCGTCTCCAGAGATTTATCATCCTGCAGTGTCTCAGTAAGAGCTTAAAGGTTTAGTAATGAATCTACAGCAATCACGCGATGTTCTGATTATCACAGAGCTGCAGTTAGAGATCATTCCGTTCAGTTCAGTGTTTTATCAACATTACACACTGAGCTCCAGCTAAAGTCCTTTAAAACCTGTTACAGGGAAATAAAAATAAAATCAAACTCACTAATATTACAGTTAATAAGATGGAGGGAGACGAGTCGAGCCGGAGTGAAGCATTATAGCAAGAATAATGTAATAAAATAATCTCTCTGTCTGTCTGTGTGTCTGTCTGTGTGTCTGTCTGTCTGTCTGTCTGTCTGTGTACCTGTCTGTGTGTCTGTCTGTGTGTCTGTCTGTGTGTCTGTGTGTCTGTCTGTCTGTGTGTCTGTGCGTCTGTCTGTGTGTCTGTCTGTCTGTGTGTCTGTCTGTGTGTCTGTGTGTCTGTCTGTCTGTGTGTCTGTGCGTCTGTCTGTGTGTCTGTCTGTCTGTGTGTCTGTCTGTCTGTGTGTCTGTTCGATGTTCTTCTGTGTGTTGTCAGAGGTGAGATAAAAATGCAGCACTGAACTGACAGCTTTCTGTCACATGTCTGTGTGTGTGTGTGTGTGTGTGTGTGTGTGTGTATGTGTGTGTGTGTGTGTGTGTTTGTTTGTTTGTTTATTTAGACTCGGAACAACTTCCTGAGCACTAAGCAGGAGGTGGAGAAACTGATGAACAGAGTGAGATCTGCGGATCAGGACCAGAAACCACCGGGACAGTGGACCATGGAGGGCTACCTGTACATCCAGGAAAAACGTACCTGTCTCTCTCTCTCTCTCTCTCTCTCTCTCTCTCTCTTTCTCTCTTTCTCTGTCTCTCTCTCTGTCTTTCTCTGTCTCTCTCTCTATCTTTCTCTCTGTCAGTTCAGTTCAGTTCAGTTCATCAGTGCTTTATTGGCAGGAATGTTATAAATCACATTGTTGCCAAAGCAAATAGTGCAGGCAGATTACACCAAAATGTATACAAAAACCCCCCAAAAAACACAAAAAGACCCAACATATGTACACATTTTTAAACATTACATACATCATAAACAGGAGCAGTAATATATATACACATACACATACACTTACACATATATATATACATAAAGCAAACAAGAACAATAACAAAAAAACCTGACAGGTGAGCATCATGACGGGTGTGTGAACATGGTGTGTATTCAGGGTGTGTGTAGGACACTCGGTGTCTCGCTGTTCCTCAGACTCTCACATTCCTCTGTCTCTCTCTCTCTCTCTGTCTCTCTTTGTCTTTCTCTTTTTGTCTCTCTCTGTCTCTCTCGCTCTGTCTCTCTTTCTCTCTGTCTCTCTATCTTTCTCTCTCTATCTTTGTCTGTCTCTCTATCATTCTCTGTCTCTCTCTCTCTGTCTCTCTGTCTCCATCTTTCTCTCTCTCTGTCTCTCTCTGTCTCTCTTTGTCTTTCACTTTTTGTCTGTCTCTATCTGTCTCTCTCTATATCTTTCTCTGTCTCTCTCTGTCTCTATGTCTTTCTCTTTTTGTCTCTCTCTCTCTCTCTCTCTGTGTCTCTCTCATGTTAGACAGATAGATAATTAGAGCAGTAAGCTCAGGCTCCAGCGGAGTTGTGTTCAGGTTGATGAAGTTTCTCGCTGGTCTTTGATGTTCATCCTTTCATCTTCTCTACGATGCTCTCAGCTCCTCATTTTGGCTTTCAAACAGCAGAGGAAATGCAAAAGCATGAGCTTTGTCTGAGGAGCTAATCAGCGATTTAGCTGGCTTGGTTAGTGTGTGTGTGTGTGTGTGTGTGTGTGTGTGTGTGTGTGTGTGTGTGTGTGATGGAGAGAGGGAAGAGGAACGCTGCCCCCTGCTGGTAGTGCTGCTGCCTTTCTGTCTGAGTCGCACCTTACTGAACACTTCAGGTGCGTTACGGTTATGTTATTTAAGTCTCCTGATGGTTTGTTTTCCAAAAAATCCAAACACTTACAGCCCACAAGGTGATATGATCATTTTATTTGACCCTGAATTTATTTATAGTTGTATACAATCATTATATTTTGGGATATGTGGAAATGTGTGAATGGGAGGTTTTATATTAGTTTTCAGGGTTTTTTTCCCATTAACTTTTCCAAAGCATCCTTTGTTTTATAGATATAGAAAATAAAAAAGATTAAATGTGGAACCTTTCAGAGTTTTTAGTTTTCAGGAGAACCCGTGAAGGTTCTGTGTAGAACCCCACAGCAGAGAATTTGCTTTCCACAGAGGATTCCAAGTAAAATATTTAGGAAGCTATACAGTATATAAAGAACCCATAAGGAACCCGTAAATTGTAAGTGTACAGTTTGTAGCATCTGTCTGTAAAATCACAGAGACGTCGGAGTAAAACTGTTCACTCATTATTAAATTCACTTGAATGACGGTGTATTCCCGCCTCACGCCCGGTATTCCCGGGACAGACTCCGGCTCCACCGTCACCCTGACTCAGATAAAGCGCTTACTGTCAGCTGTAATGTGAAGTGTGTGAGAGTAAATAGAGAATAAACACTGTATATCTGCTGTTTCAGGACCTTTGGGCTGTGCCTGGACGCGACATTACTGCACTTATGATAAAGCGAGTAAGACCTTCACCGTGAACAACACCGAGACCAAGACCACCAACAAACAGGTGCCGTGACTTTGAGGAGATTTTAAGGAGATTAGACGGTGTGTCGGGTCATTTACATTTTACTGACAGCAGAACGTATATAACCCTGCACTTCAGAATTAAAATAATGTCCTGTATATGAAAAATCTGAAAAAGATGATGTTTGGATCATAATTAATAAATAATTAAAATGCCCTTTAATACTTAAATCATTAAATCATTTTACTATGACTTTACAGCTTTTCAAAAGAAAATTAAAGGAGAAATAAAGCTATAAATGCAAAATTGTGAATCCGAATAACACATTACAACTCAGTCACAATAAAATTATAAATACGTCTGCGAGGTGAGACTGTAAGGAGTTATTTTTCCTGTTTTAAAATGTTTTTTGTCTTTACTTTAAGCATCTAAATGGCTTTTATGTATTTTCTATAAATATTATTTTTATGTTTAACAGTGAGATCAATCACCTGTAAAGTTTAAATTAACCTCTTAAATAAAACTATACGAGACTCCCGAGCGGTGCAAAAGAACAGCGTTCGCTCTCCCGAGCTGCTGACCTCCTGATGATGCCACAGCCGTCGTCACTAAACAATCGTTGTGTCTGTGAGCTCATGTATGTGGAAGAGGGCGGATAGCTCTTTCCTCCGAGTGTGTTACACCGCCCTGTCACGCAACAAACCCTTCCCACAAAAAACCCCAAAGTATCAATTATTGCACTTGTTATATATAGTATATTCATTCTTGCTCACTTTCATAAAGAGTGAGGGGTGCCATTATTTCTGGAGCTGACTCTGTCTATAAATATACTGTATAAATGTGAACATATGAAACAGGTGAGTTAATGACTCTTTCCCTGTTCCTCTGTTCCGTCTGGCATTTAGAGTGACGTGGTGTTAAACCCACCTGAAGTGTTCAAGCTGAAGTCGTGCATCAGGAGAAAAACAGACTCCATCGACAAGCGCTTCTGCTTCGACGTGGAGGTGGTAGAGAGGTGAATAAATCCCACCTGCACACACACACACACACACACACACACACAC
>CM040980.1:29721953-29734314 GCA_022985145.1 Pangasius djambal | reverse complement strand
TCATCTTTGGGCAATCCTCCAGGAGGCTTGGAGTAATATATCAAGTCAATGTTTGAATAAACTGACTGCTCGGATGCCTAGTGTTGTCCCTTATTATCAATGCAAAATGGTCACTAACTAAAGAGGATTTATGCTGATATTGCCCAAAAACCCTATTTTGTTCAGGCGTTTCCAAACTTTTGGAGGGCAGTGTATAAAGCAGTGTTTTAGTTGTAAATTTGCCACCATGGAATTATACTGCAGGACTGAGATGTTCCTCAGAGAGACGCTTACAGAAAATGTGAAAGTTTTATCTTCTAAACATCAGAACAAAAGCAGTGATGGACCCATTACACATCTTTCTCCATGAGAGCATAAAAAAAAAAAACGTTCTCCCAGATCTCGTCTCTGAGCCGAAAGCTGAAAGGCACTCGTCCGTATCCCACAATCCACTCCTCTGTGTCATGACATCATTTCCCGTGAAAGAGGAGGGGCCTGACCATGCCGGCCAGAACCTTTGGGAGCTGTGACGCGATGACCTCTGACATCATCTCGGGAAACTCCACCTTCATGGCGTCGGCCTGAATGAAGGTGCTGAGGCAGTACAGGTTGACCTTCTTCACTATCTGCTCACACAACAAGAGTGACGCAAACTTTAGCACATTATCTCACACACACACGTTCCGTCACTGCTGTATACGTAGAACGAGGCCGTAACACGTACGTTTAATTTCAGGGGCTGATAAGTGTGTGATGTTACAGGTGCTAATCTGAGTGAACGGTACAGCGGATGTTAATCAGGTGATTATTCTACACAATTCATTTCTGCTTTGTGATATCTACAAAGAAAAACAGAAAAGCTTACATTTAATTTACATTTATAATTGTTTATTTTTGTAGTTATGAAATTTATAAAACATAACAAATACACTTTTTAAAATCTTTAAACAATTTATCCAGCAATTTTTCGGTTTTTAGAAAATGTATCTGTTTTATAGTGTAAGTGAGTAAATCTGTGTTCATTATTATTTGTTTTAAATGTAAAATTATAGAAGCATTTTGAAAAAGACTCATCACATAGAAAAAGGTTCCTCCGGGGTTCTTAGCCTCCTAAAAGGGTTGAAAGTTTCCCACAGAAGGAAAACTGAAAACCTTTAAGATTCCAGTGAAAATGTTTCATTTGCTCTTAGAGATATTTTTGTATGTTATAAAAAAGAATGTCCCTAGGTTACGTCTGTAACTATGGTTCCTCGAGGGAACGAGAAGCTGCGTCAAACAACGCTTTGGGAACGCCTCTGCGTGACCACGCTCTGAATCACGTGTAATCCGTCCAACAGAATCGCGTGACGTCACCGGCGGGATGACGTAGCGACCCGGAAGTATAAAAACGCATGTGGTGGAGCCGGCGCCAGCTTCAGGAGAGTGAAGTAAGCGCTTGCAGGGATGCAGGAAATATGGCACCGAGACCCAGCGTCTCATTCCCTCAGGGAACCATGGTTACAGACGTAACCTAGGGATGTTCCCCTTCGGGAAATCGAGCTGCGTCAAACAACGTTTTGGGAACGAGTATCTAACACCACCAGACTGACAAATCCGGCATCGAGGTTAAGGCTATAAAACCTGACAAAAGTCAGAGGGGTGGACCATCCCACAGCATTGCAAATATCCTGGAGAGAAACACCAGAGGAGAAGGCCTTGCAGGCCGCCATACTTCGGGTAGAATGAGCCTTGACCCCCAACGGAGAGGGGAGATCAGAGGACTCGTAAGAAGTAGTAATAGCATCCACTATCCTCCTGCTGAGAGTCTGCTTGTTCGCAGGAAGACCCTTCTTATAAGGACCGTAGCAGACAAACAGCTGGTCCGACTTCCTCCACAGGGCAGCTCTGTGGACGTATGTGTCCAGTGCTCGCACTGGACACACACAATTAAGCCTTTCCTGGTCCTGGTCCTGGTCCTGAAAGGGAGGAGGACAGAATGCCTGAAGCACGACTGGCCGTGGAACCCCAGAGGGCACCTTAGGAACATACCCTGGTCTGGGGTAAAGAAAGGCTCTGGCCTCAGCCTCCTGGTACCATGGAGGAAACGCGTCACTAATGGGTTTCTCCCCAGAGATTGCCCAAGCAGTGGAGCATGATATGCAGCAATAGCAGCCACATGAACTTGTAAAGTGGATGGAGATAACCCCATGGCAAACCGCTCTTGCAGAAATTCCAGCACTGAACCAACCGGGCAGTTAACTGGTTCTAACTGACAGTTTTTACACCATGACATGAACAGATGCCACTCAGCGGCGTACGATTTCCTCATGGAGGAAGCTCTGGATTGGAGTATGGTCTCCACAACCTCGGTTGAGAGACCCGAGGCTACGAGCTGTGCCCCCTCCGGGGCGGTGCGGAGGCAGTGACTTAGATTGCAGAAAACGCTCATCTAACTTGCTGCGTGGACGTGCTTCCTGCTTTTCAGGAGGCCAGTCAATATTTAGCTTAGCGACAGCTCGAGTCACCACCTCCAATAACTCCTCAAACTGGACAGGCTGTGGTGGCAAACCCACAGACTCGTCCTCAGCGGCGCTCCCCTCACCTCCCTCCTCAGAGGAAGACAAGAGGAGCATAGAGCCCTCTCCCTGGGGAGAAGAAACCATTTCAAAACGTGCTTCCGTTCCCTGAGAGTGAGCACTGGATCTGGCAGGTGAGGAAGAAGAAAGGGCTCTGCCCGTCTCCATTCCCTCTGCCAAATCCATCTGCGAACCCCACGATCTGAGCCGTCGCTCTGCCTCGGCAGAAGCGGGACCCGAACCGCGAGACACGCTAGAGAGAGCGCCCTCCTCAAAGAGCGCCCTCCGGGACAAACAAGCCACACGCAGACTGTGAGTATCCCCACCCGTAATGAAACGCGGGCAGGGAGAAACACACAGCCTAAATGACTGCTTGTCAAGGCTTCTTTTCGCCATATTATATATATATATATATATAAAGACAGACAACAATAAATCAGACGGACACACATAGAGGGCTTACTGAACAACAGAAGCTGCCACCGGCTCCACCGCATGCGTTTTTATACTTCCGGGTCGCTACGTCATCCCGCCGATGACATCATGCAATTCCGTTAGACGGATTACACATGATTCAGAGCGTGGTCACACAGAGGCGTTTCCCAAAGCGTTGTTTGATGCAGCTTGAGTTCCCTCGGGGAACAATGTTTGCCTTATGAAGACATAACGCGCGAAGTGATGTGGCGTGGCGTGGCATGGCGTGACGTGATGTGGTGTGAAGTGACATGGCATGACGTGAAGTAACGTGACGTGAAGTGACGTGGCGAGGAATGGCGTGACGTGACGTGGCGTGACGTGGCTTGGCGTGGTGTGGTGTGGCGTGGCGTGGTGTGGCGTGGCGTGGCGTGGCGTATGTACCTCATGCATGGAGTCCATGAGTTTGGTGAGGTGGTAGAAACGCTGTGAGCTTCCCACCACACCTTTCTCCTTCATCTGGATGGCTTTACTCAGCTCTCGGATGTAGTTCTGTCTCATCTCATCAAACTGGCTTTGACTCTTCAAACCCTCTAAAGGAACTGAAAAAGCAGAAACACATAAACAGACGTCTTCTCTTTCTATTCTTTCACTTATAATCAGATTTCTGCATTGTGATTGGTCAGAAAGTGTTGATTAATTGTCTTTATACCACAGTGCAGTTGAATGCTTGAATCTGATTGGTCAGAAGCTCGGGGCGTTCCGACTGTAACATGAACGTTAACATGCATTTGTTCTAACACGTTATCGTTTCTATAGAAACAGTTCATACACAGGGACGTGTACGATGGACGCTCCACATAAACTAAGACTAATCATAAACAAAATTTTAAAAATGTGTTGTTTAACAGTGTAATTAAGACAAGTAATGACAAGCTGAGTTTTGTTTTTTTTCTCTTATTAACTTGAAGAGAGAGAATAAAGAGACGCTGGTGAGGGAACGACTGTTTATAGCTGCTGTAACGTAAGCGACAATAGGAGCTAACTCGTTTCACTGACGTTCCACAACATTAAATGTAACTATAAGTGGATAAAAAGTATATGTTGTTCTTTAATAAATAAATTATTTTACTGCAACAGCACCACACACATTATTTTTCTGATAAACAGCTGACGATGGCGTGATTAGTAACCGTCTCAGATCTTTGAGCTTTAATGTTGCACTAATCTGCAGTGTTTTATATATTTAGCTGTATTTTATATATAAAAGAAAAGACACACTCTGTACTTAATAACAGCTGCAGAAGACGGCGAGACTCTTCATGTTCATGTGACCCTGCTGTGAATCGGTCTTATCTGAACACCTCCTCAACCTCCTGCCACGGCTCCTATCAGCTCTAATGCCTCAGAATGGTACATTGTTGTTATTTTAGACTGAAAAGTAGGTCAGACTCAGAGGTGAGATCAGACCCGGTTTATTAGGACTGCCATGAAGAAAATGGAGACTGTTTTTATTTTTATTTTCATTACCGGTGTTGAGCAGCATCAGGGCCTTCATGCACAGAAACTCGTCTCTGGTGACCTGCAGCCTTGCAAACTCCTGAGGGATCACCTGCATGGCCAAGCACAGGTCGTATATCGGAGTCGTCCTCAGGTGGTCACTGATGACGCAAAAGATCAGAAATAGGAACAGAAAGACTTCATGCTTTCATTAATGCTCAAAGTCCTATCACAGGCACATCATAACTGAACTTAATGCATTTCAAATGCAAAAGTCTATGAGATCAAATTTATAGAATTAAATTAAAGTTAAAACGTATATAAAAAGTAATTGCGGCCCTGATTTAGTGAAGTGTGTAAAAATATGCAAAATTAATAAACAAGAATAATGGGTTCGGCAGATTACTGAGTTTTTCACACGAGCAAAATAGCACGTCCATTTTTGTCTGTTTGACAATTAATTCTACCTAAAAGTGTAAAATAGTGAGGACTAAGTTTAAATAATTAAAAAGTTTGAGCAATATTGTGCCTTAGCATCTCATAATGATCTGAACGAGTATTAAAATGAAGTTTTAATATACAAGTTGGTTTATTCAAAACAGTATTTAAATTAAGTCTGTGGAAAGGTTTTCATTCACACGTGCCTTATGGACACAACACACACTCTTTATTTTGTGGGTTTTTTTCTTGTTTTTTTAATTGTTTTTGATGCAGCTTACTCGCATGTGTCCAGGTTTCGTTTCTGTTTGACTCTTTCAGGAGTCTCTTAGAGATCTGAGCTCAAATCACACACTCATTCACACACTTCTTGTTTCCTCTCAGACTTTCCACATGACGTCATTCCCATAATTATTATTGGTAAATCACCCAAAACTTTGTGCTGCTCAAATTATCACTCATTATTTTCGTTATTTAAGCACTTCATCTGGAAAGAGTCAGTAACGCAAAACAGCGGTCATTCTCATACTCATTGTGGGAAGAAAATCTGTCATCTTTCATAACAATGTGCTCAACTTATAATGATTAAAATCATAAAAGTGTTATCAGCTCGTGAGTATAATATTGAACCAAACTCAACATTCATTTTTATTCACTTGTTATATTTTACGAGATCAGGTGGGTTGTACTGAACAGACTTACTGGCTGAGGATGAGGTCAGGAGCAAAGTACATGAAATCAGCGGAGACGTTCTGGAAGGTTCTCCAGCCCAGAGAGAACACCAGCAGGTTCATCCAGGAGTACTGGATCAGGGTCATCTGATCGTTGATGTGTAAATTGCGGAAACCTTACAAACAAAACATCAAGCGTTAAATTCGTTAAACAAAAGCGGTTCTCTGTGTAATCAGGTTCTCGTCCCTGAGGCTCTTTCTGTAATGTGTTTGCACTTGTAGAGGATCTTAGACACTCCTCCATGTACGTTTTCATCTGCTTTATTACTTTCTCAGCCTGGACTCCGTCTTTAATTCACACCACAGGTTTGTGTTCTGGAAACATTCCTGTGTTGCACTTGGTGTATATTTGGGATCTCTATCTCGTCAAAAGATCTATCTACAGCCAAAGTGTAACATCCTGGCAGAGGCAACCAGGTTTCGAGCTGAAATATCTTCACACTTCTCAGAAGTGTGCAGGTCCATCACCAAACTCATAGCTGCTGTTAACGTTAAATGGTTTCATGTAAGAGATTTTATCTGCCTTTAATTTAGTCACACGCATCAGTTTCCGTTTGCGCTCTGATCTGGATATGGTTCTCTATTTCACAACAAATCATTAACTCCACCAGCTTTCATCACAGCCACCAAAACGAAGTGGAATGTCAGTTTAAGGATCTGCAGTGAACCTTAATCTGGAACAGTGTGTGTTTCTGAGTGGGTACAGAGGTCACCGAACCTGGTAAAGCCTTGGACCAGCGGACGATCCACAGCAGCTGTCTCTCACACAGTCTGTTCAGGCTGTTCAGGAGCAGATGTGGCAGTTCAAGTTGTTGAGAGTTATCAAAGCCTGAGTAGACCATCTCAGGTTCAATGTTCTCAAGGATGTTAATAAACTGAGGTGAAAACTGCAGCTCTTGGATCCCAGGAACACATGACATGGAGGCCAAAGCATGGCCCTGGAACATCAGGGACGGGCCGACACCAATGGCCTTCAGAACACCGAATCTCTTCAACTTACGACCTGTGACACACACACACCCACACACACACACACACACACACACACACAAAATTCATGTTCATGTGCAAAAAAGTGATTCTATAGAAGAACCATTCACTCCATGGGTTTTAGACATTTCAGCTGATGCCACGCTGAACTAAAAACATTTCCCACCATAAAGAGTCTTGATGTAAACATTTGTGGTACAGTGTGTTTCATAAGTTTTCACCCCCTTGAACTTTCCAACCTGGAACTGAAATGGACTTTATTGGGAATTGATGTCATGAATCTACACAAAATAGAATCAGTATAGTAGAATAATAAAAATAGAATAATAATATAGAAAATCAATATAGTTTACACAAAAAAAATGTCGTGATTGCATAAGTATTCACCCCCATTGCTGTGAAACCTCTAAATAAGTTCTGGTTCAGTTTCCATCAGAAGTGAAATAATGTTGTTGAATGGAATCGACATGTTCAATGAAAGTGATCTCAATATAAATACATCTGCTCCTGGAAATTCCAACTGTGAAGCATGGTGGTGGTAGTGTCATGTTTAGAGTTCTCCTTTTCCTCCTGGCTCTGACTAATCCCCTCTTTACCTGCTCTCTGACTTTTGGTGGACAGTCTCCTCTAGGTCATGGACGTGTCGTATTCTTTACATTAGTAACAGATTTAATGTTGTTCTGATGGATGGTCAAAGTCTGGGATTTTTTTTTATAATCAAACCCTGACTGATACTTTTCCAGAACCTTGTCTCAGGCTTGTTTTGATCGCTCCTTGATGGTCCTCATGATGCTGTGTGTTTAGGTATGTTCTCTAACAAACTCTGTGCTCCTTCAGGAGCAGGTGTATTTACACTGAGATCACGTTTATGCTATTGCTCTGAAGAACCTTTATATTTTCTTTATATAAGTGATTGAAACATTTTTAATAAAGTAAAACTGAAAAACAGTGTAAGTCAGGCAGCACACTAGCCAGTTATACTGGTTCACTTAACAACCACGAAAAGGACAGTCAGATCTCTTTTATTGTAATTTAACCACAGAATCAGTCATCAGATGTTTACTTTTACTTTCAGTTGAGGTTTGCAATCTTGCTTAGATCATGTTTGCACTCTGTAAAATTTTAATTTGCAATGTCTCATATATTAAAGCACATTCAGTTCTTATGATGTTAATCAAACAGCTAATATTCTACCAGGAGGTTAAAAAGAGCAGCACACTGGGTTCACACATGGAAAAGTTACCTCCGAGCATCATCCCGGCCTGGTAGCATTTTCTGAGACGACACGCAGGGCAGTTTTTCCTCCTGATCTTATCCACAATGCAGTCATTCCGCCCGGCGCACAAATAGTTATGATGTCCTTGACAAGAGGGAAAGCATTGTTAATGCCCAAATAAAGGAAACTCCTTTATTTTACTCTCAGTATACTGTATGTGCCAAAACATAAAAGTAAGTCCTTTTGAAATCACAATTCGGTGAGCAATAAAGATTTTAAAGATAAGAAGGACAGATGAGGAAAGACCAGAGAGAGACAGTAAGAAAAAGAGAGGAGGTGAGTTTGTTCGAGGCGAGGCTGAGAGGACAGAATGACATGGTCATGGTCAGACATTGTGGCTCTTACATATCTGTCTTTAGAAGATACGGAGAATAACAAATGCGAAAAAGAGAACATGGTGAACGCTGGCACGCGTGATAGCCGAGTTACTGAGCGAGACGCGGTGTACAGATGATTCACAGAGCTGAAACATGCTGCTGCTGCACGGATTACACAATATTAACAACACAAAATGGATATCATGACCTCATTAGGACTTGGTTTGGGATCTCTAATAAATGTCTAATTATCCGCTCATAACTGCAGCGATGCTCAAAAATAGTTCAACTAATAAGTCAAATTCAAATAACAAGTCACATCTCTGGACGCTGTTGCTGATATTTTTTTTCTCATCTTCTCATTTTCCCACCATGTTCCTCTCGTCCTTACCTTCCACCGCTCTCTTGAAGAACACCTTACAGCTTCCACATGTCAGGACTCCGTAGTGGCATCCCGAAGCTTCGTCTCCGCAGATCACACACGCTCTCTGTGTATGTACGCTACACACAGATCACACACACGTTAATCCAGAGGCCAACGTGGCTCCAGCAATTCATTCCAAACAAGTACCTTATTTATTTAATCACTGTATCTTTGGTCTTTAAGCAGTCACTGCACTGGAACTGTCTTTGATAAACCACTGAGGATTTAGACTTCAATCCATTAAAACATAGTCATCACACCTAAGAACCTAAGAAAACACGCTCTGCAGGGCGAGGCTGATTCTAGCTGGAATGATGGTTTGTTAAGTATGTTACATAAACATCTTCTAATTATATCAGGGATTAATCCGTTTATTATCAGTGGAGAATCCGCTGTACACATCCCTCTTACCATAGAAACGATAACGTATTAGAACCAGCACATTAATATAAACCTGTGATGTGCAGCTGCGCTACTGTCAGAGCTGCTGTTATAGAAAATTAATCAACACCTTCTGACCAATCAGAGTCCAGAATTCTTATAGCAGAGAAATCTGGCACAAATATATCTGAGTTTATTTTCATAAAGGATAATTACAGTAATGACATGTGCATTGTGCTTTCTCTCAAACTGGAAAACTAACACTACTGACTCTCCACATGCGATGAAAAGGAGGAATAAAGTGGATTTAAGATAAAATTCCCACTAAAGATAGCAAAATACTCAAGACTTTTCCAAAAGACACTTAGCCTAAAAGTGTATCAAAATCTAATCAGGACAAATTATTTTAGCATTCATCTATTCAGTCCTGACTCACCTAGTGTTTGTTTTTTATTTGTCTGTGCTTTTGTATTCTCTCCATCTCTCTTTCTCTCTCTCTGTCTTCACCTGTTCATCTCACTTGCTTCCTCTCCCGTCTTCTGTTCTGTGTTTGTACTATCACATGCAAACAGATGCCAGCAAACATTCCTATTGTGCTGGAGGATCTGAAGACATTTACCGTGAAATAAGACACACATTAGAGGCGTGATGTCTCGAATAAATGTTCTTATCTCAGTCATCAGGTCACAGGATATTTAACACCAGGATAATACGTGTTCCAAAAAATGTGACATTTTAATGTCATCTCCAATAAAAATTAAACCTGAAGACAGTTTGGGAATTGTTTTACTGCAGTGCGCCTACTTTTATCAGCTTTTACACTTAGAAGAAGATCCGAGGAATAGAATTGATTTGGGAAAGACAGATAATATTTTCGTGGCTGAAAAGACAGAAGGATGATCCTGGAGTGTTCCCTGGAGAACCCCTTGTCCTGTCCTGCACATGTCCGTGTTTTCCTGCTCTAACACACTTAACTCATGCAGGACTGTTCATTAGCTGATTAGCTGAATCAGGTGTGCTGGGCCACACTGTGCATGACAGGGGCTTCTCCAGTACCAGGGTTGGGAACTAGAGGGCTCTAACGAAATGTAAAGTCCAACCCGAGGGTACCAATACTTATTTTAAAGAGTTGAACTCTGTGCGTTTGAAGTTTCAAGTGTCTTCTAAGGTACAGTGTGTAAATGTAACGCTAATACGGCTTGTGTAGGTTTATAATGCGGTGCGTAAAGACGCGTCACACTCACCCCGGGAAGGCGCTGAACAGCGCGTGAGAGCGCTGTATGAAGCCCGAGCTGTGGACGCCGTCCGGAGGTGAGAAGCTCACCTGCCCGGGCCGCTCCTCAGCCAGCGCGGCGGAAAACCACAGGTGCGAGTCCCATCCTCCCATCTGACTCTTACACACTGCCGCCGAGTCAAAGCCGAGCGCAGCGGCCGCGTCGGGCTTCATCTGGGGCAGAGGCACTACCGCACCCGGCTGAGGAATATCCACCATGACTCCCGCACTGGAGTCCATCAGAGGCGCCTGGACCGGGGCGAGGGAAGAGGTGGACACGGCGATATCCAGCGCGTCGATATTCTGCGAGATGTCGAAGGTGGCGCGCGGAGGAGCCGTGATCAGCGCCGGTTCCCGCTCGTCTTTAATAAACTTACACGCGTCTGTGGTGGAGATTTCAAATTTCGTGGTCTCCTTGAAGGAGAACGCTTTGTCCGTGATGTCCTCCCACGGTCCCGGTTCGATTTTCAGAAAGTCCTCCACGCGGTCCTGGCTCGCGCCGCCGGGGTTCGAGGCGGACAGAACGCACAGCGGATCCACGTCACCGAAACTGCGCGCGAGGCACGGCACACGCGCCACATCCGCGCCGTTCTTCACCTGCCCAAAGCTCACCTCCGCGTACGTCTCCATCACATCACTCACTCTGTGGCTGTCTGAGGAATCCGTCATGGTGCTGCTCACCGTCTCCATGCAGCCGCAGCTTCCCTGATGATCCTTCCTGCTTCCCACAGCTTTCCAGGAGGAGCTACAGCGCGCGGTTCCGCGGATCCTGTGCTGATCCTGACCTTCCCCAAAACCCAAAAAACTCCCTCCTTGTGGTGAAGGCTTGGAGTAGCACAGTCTTCACTTCTCTAAATGAGGGTCTGTCTCTCTCAAACCATAAAGTCAGTTCTTCCACTTTAAATAAGATTACACACCGACACAAAAATACACAAAATACACAAAATTCAAATTACAAACACTACTTATTATTATTATTATTATTATTATTATTATTATTATTACCAAAGTATATTTAGCTTAAATATTAAACAGCCTGGCTTCACCAGTAGACATTAGACCTGTCACACAGACTCTTTCTCTCTTTCTCTCTCTGACAGAACCAGAATTTCCCAAATTTAAATCTGAAGTCCAGTTTCCACATGAACAAATCATCCTGCAGAACTCTGACCCGATAAATCAGAGGATTTCACACAGAAACTGTTCCTGAAGGCTGTGAAAAGGTGTGTGTGGTCTCAGTGCTTTGAGAGACACTGAAAGTTAGGACTTCCCATTTCTCTCTACATCACTCCGCTTCCTCCACAAACACTTTCCACCTGATTGGCCTGGGGTTTGTTTGTTCTTGCACCAAAAACTGTTCATTTTAGACACAATTATTAATATACGTATATATAAATATTATATATTTATTTTTTGTGTTGTGTTGCTGTTATAATGAGCTCCACTCTTCTGGGAAGTCTTTCCACTAGATGTTGGAGCGTGGCTGTGGGGATTTGTGTTCATTCAGCTACAGGAGCATTAGTGAGGTCAGGCGCTGATGTTGGGATGTCGAGGAGGTCTGGGGTGCAGTCGGTGTTCAGTGGGGTTGAGGTCAGGGCTCTGTGCAGGACACTCGAGTTCCTCCACTCCAACCTTCACACACCATGTCTTCATGGAGCTCGCTTTGTGCACAGGGGCGTCGTCATGCTGGAGCAGGTTTGGGCCTCTGAGTTCCAGTGAAGGGAAACTGTAAAGCTACAGCACACAGAGACGCTCTGTACAACTGTGTGCTTCAGACTTTGTGGTAAGAGTTTGGGGAAGAAGCACATATGGGTGTGATGGTCAGGGGTGCACAAACTTATGGCCGTATAGTGTATTAATAAAGAAATAAAGATTTTTTGTATTGTTTGTTTGTTTGTTTGTTTTATTGCTGTTTTGAGAACCTGGGTTTTGTCTGTGACCTGTGTGCAGATTTATTTTTTAATGAATGATTTTTGTTGCTACACAGTGACTAGAAAAGTAAAGAATTACTCAAAGGTTCTGTGTCTTCAGTTCAAGAACCCTGAGGGTCCTACACTAAACCTTTTCCCTAAGAGTGTGTGTG